>QPKB01000010.1:10557309-10646066 GCA_003546025.1 Camphora micrantha
TGACTCGCGACCGTCGATCTGAACGTGTCCCCACAATCGAATGAGAAGTCAGATTCCTTTTCTTGATTTCCATTGTACTTTATTTTTCTTTTAGAGACAAAAAAAATCACAATTCTTGTCTTTCATAATGGATGAGACTTGTAAATCGCCTTTTACGGCAAAATCGCCTTTCACGGCAACAAATGAAATCGCCTTTCACGGCATTAAAAAAAAACCCTTTTGTCTCTTTTCTTAAAATATGCGTACAATAGAAACTAGAAAAAGTTTCATTTCCCTTTTCTACTTGTGAAGGTGGATCTTCGGATCACCATTCCTAAATTCCAAGTAGAAAAGTGAAATTGGCATACCCGTACAAAAAAAAGAAAGATGTTGTTACCCTTTATCTTTTCTTCTCCTCCTCTCCGCCGTACCCCGAAAGACCCGGGGCGGAGGCAGCGGGAGAGAGGGAAGAATCAGGTCCATCACTGCCCCTGCTGCGTTGGACGACAGCGATGAAGGGCAGGGCGCCCCCGCCTGGAGCGCCCTTGCTGCTGCTGCCCCTGCAGCGTTGGATGGCGTGGAGGAAGGGCAGGGTTCCCCCGCCTGGGGCGCCCCTGCTGCTGCCGCTGCAGCGTTGGACGGGGGCGCCCCCGCTGTCGCCGTTGCTGCGATAGACGGGGAGAGATCGGGGCACCCCTGTGCGCCTGCTGCGGGGGCGGGGCCCCCCTGCGCTTCTGCTGCGGGGGCGGGGCGCCCCTGCGCGCCTGCTGGTGCTGGTGTTGCAGCCCGCGCCCCCTTGGGCGCCCCCTTGAGCATGGTCGCGACGGGCGATGGCGGTGCGGGCAACGTGGGTAGTGGTGCTGGCGCTGCGCGTTGTCATCGCAAGAGATACCGAGGAAAAGTGGTTGTCGGCGACGACGCATCGAAGGTGAGCACCATTTTCAGTGTGTTTAACTCTAACAGTGATATCTTGAAGATGGTTTCTTCTTATAATATTCCTCCCTCTGTGTTGTGCCGCCGGGCTGAACCGGACGAGCCCGCTTGTGATGACTCCTCGGGCGACCTTGCCATCTACGAAGAGATGCTCGAAGCTGGGTTGAGGTTCCCCATGCCTTCCCCCATTTGCAGCATTCTCCGTTACTTTTCATTGACCCCGGGGCGGCTAGCACCGAATGGCTGGAGGGTTCTGCTTGGTTTTCTGGCGCTATGGAGGAGGGTTCACAACGAGGATGCATCACCTATGGAGTTCCATGCCGCCTACAGCTTGACTGAGTCTCCAGCCCCCAATAAGGGATGGTATTATCTTACCTCTAGGGGAGGCAAGCTGCTTACTGGTCTTCGTTCCAACTGCCATAGTTGGAAATCTCACTTCTTCTTTGTTGGTGGAGAGTGGGCTTCTGAGACAGAGCGAGCCTTGGTGCCCACACGATGGAGTGACGCCAAGAGACTGGGTAAGTCCTTAATTTGCTGCTCTTTCTTTTTATCACTAATTTTTTATATGCTTACCCATTGCTCTTTTGCAAAGGTGCCAGTGCTTTCAATGAGTCAGGAATGGAAGCTGCAGGCTGTGAGGGCTTGTCCTGACAAAGATTTGGGGGTTCTCTTACCTAAGGAGAGCAATAGGGCTAGTGGCTCCTCTTCGCAGTCTCCTCTAAAAAGAAAAGGTACTTGACTTCTCCTTTCTCTGCCCCTTTTTGTTTTTTTGATATTCAATGCCTAAGTAATAGTTTTCTTTCTGCAGCAGTAGATAGGAGGGAGATCGGGGCTCGCCTTTCTAGCAGGAGTACCCCTCCTTCTGGCTCTTCTGGTAGGAGTGCCCCTCCCTCCAAGGCAGCGAGGATAGAGAGTACTGCAGGGGGGAGCTCTCCATCGGTGACATTCAGGGCGAGCTCTCTCCCATCCACCCCTCCAGCGGAGGTACAGTCGTCCCATCGGGTGGCCTCTCCTGCAGCATCTCCTCCGCCAGCGAGCTCTTTTGCCACGGTTGCTGCTTCGGAGCCTCTTTCTTTGGCAGTACCTTCTGTCGCTCAGTCGTGTCCCCCACGCTTGGGAGCTTCTGCAGGGGTACCAACTAGGGCTGGCCCTATGCTGGGCAATCCGCAGGTGATTCGGGAGAAACTCGGGCGATTTGTGTTTCCTCCAGAGGTCACACAGATCAACGCTTTGGGTACCCAGAGAGTTATCGATACATTCTTAGAGGGCTTGGCTCAGGTAAAGGCTTACCATATCTCCATACTTTTATATTTCTTTTTACGTATTCTCATTTTGTATCTCTTACTGCTCCAGGCTTCTACTGCATCCATCTGCTTGCTGTCGAGGGCCCATCACAACACTCAACTGAGGGAGGAGAATGACAGCATGCAACAGGAGCTCTCCACTGCCCGAAGGAAGATTGCGGCTCTTGAAGCCGCTAGAGGAGCCTCCGAGACTGACCTCGTGGCAGCTCGTGAGAGGGCCCATTAGGCTCGAGACTGAGCTCTTAGCATCCCGCGAGAGGGCGATCGGGGCAGAGTCTGAGCTTTCGGCAGCCCGCGAGAGGGCGACCCGGGCAGAATCTGAGCTTTCGGCGGCCCGCGAGAGGGCGACCCGGGCAGAGGCTGAGATGGAGAAGGCCCGCGAGAGGGACTTCGCTTAGTGAGGCTGAGCTTGAGAAGGCCCGCGAGAGGGCTTCGCTCAGTGAGGCTAAGCTTGGACAGACCCGCGAGAGGGCGTCGCTCAGGGAGAGTGTTATGGTGACGGAGATAAGGGCAGTGCATGACATGGCTTCTCAGGCTGAGAAGGAGTTATCAGATGGCCTTGCTGATGCCTTCATTGATGGCTACGAGGAGCTTCGAAGGAAGATTTCTGCTGCTTTTCCTGACCTCGACCTTTCAGGCTTTGTGCCAACCGAGGCGCCTGATGGGGATAATGGAGGCTTTGATGACGCAGAGGACGGTGATGAGGATGATGAGGATGGAGAGGACGAGGAGGGGAGCAGTGAGAGTGAGTAGGATAGGGGAGACTTTTTGTATGTTTCATTACACATAGATTTCTCTCCTTTTTTTTTTTTTTTTTTTTTTTTTTTTTTTGAGAAGGCAATTTTATGGCCTAACTGTTGGAATAAAATAAAGTCTTTATTTATTTGATGCCTATTACAGAACATTTTGCAAAAGTGCTGAAAAAATTTAAACAATTAGATTCCCCATTCTCATTGCTTCTTTCCCCTTCAAGTGTTATTGGTAGTACCTCTTCAGGTGTTCTGCATTCCACGGATGAGGTAGGGCATTCCCTTCAGAATTCTGGATTTTGTAAGTACCCGGTCTTACCACCTCTATTATGAGGTATGGACCTTCCCAATTTGGTCCCAGTTTGCCTTCGCGAGAATCCTTTGTGGCGAGGATTACCTTCTTAAGGACCAAATCTCCTGGCTGGAAAGAACGGGGCTTCACTTTTGAGTTATAGTATTTCGCCATCCTTCGCTTGTACTCTGCATTGCGGACGTTGGCCAGCTCCCTTGTTTCTTCCATCAAATCGAGGTTGATGCGAAGTCCTTCTTTATTGATGTTGGGGTCGTGGTGCTGGACCTGAGAGAATGGACCCCTATCTCAACAGGGATGACTGCCTCGGTCCCAAAAGCGAGGGAGAAAGGGGTTTCCCCGGTAGGAGCTCTTGGCGTAGTCCTATATGCCCATAATACTCCCGGAAGCTCGTCGACCCAAAGACCCTTCGCTCTTTCGAGCCTTGTCTTTATGTTACGAAGGACTGTTCTCACCATGACCTCTGCTTGCCCATTTGCCTGTGGATACGCCGGGCTATAGTGAGGCTCCTTTATCTGAAGGTCGGTACAGAATGAATTGAAAAGTTTATTGTCGAACTGCTTCGCATTGTCACTGACAATGGTGTGAGGGATCCCAAAGCGGCAGACAATGTTTTTCCAGACAAAGTCTTTTACTTTGGAGTCTGTGATCCTCGCCAAGGGTTCCACCTCCGCCCACTTTGTAAAATAGTCGATGGCGACCACTACGAACTTGCATTGTCCTTTACCTAGAGGAAGGGGGCCTAGGATGTCAATTCCCCATTTGGAGAAAGGCCATGGGCTCATGATAGTAATGAGTTCCTCCGGGGGCTGCCTTGGTACAGTGGCGAAGCGCTGGCACTTGTCACATTTTCTAATAAATTCCTTGGCGTCTGCTAGCATGCTGGGCCAAAAGAAACCTTGCCTAAGTGTTTTGTGGGCAAGGGAGCGTCCGCCTGAGTGGTTCCCACAAATTCCTTCATGGATTTCCCTCAGGGCGTAATCAGCTTCTTCAGGAGAGATGCACCTCAGCAATGGTAAAGAGTAGCCCTTCTTGTACAGGATGTCTTGCAAGAGGGTGAACTTGGAAGCTCTCATCCTCAGCTTTCTTGCCTCAAGGGGGTCCTCCGGCAGTATACCCTCTTGAAGATATGCCCTTATCGGGGTCACCCAGTTCGTTTTAGCTGTAGCACAGTTGATGTTTGCAGTGCTCTCATCCAACTGGCTTGGTTCGAACTGATGCCCCAGGAATGCTGGTTCGCCTGATGGGGTCTCTAGGGATGAGGCGAGTCTGGCAAGTGCATCGGCAGCAATGTTATTCTCCCGAGGGATATGACATATTTGGAAGTGCTGGAACCTCGGGATCAAATTTTTCACTATGCTGAGATAACCCTGCATTCTTGTTTCCTTTGCCTCGAACTCGCCCTTTACTTGATTAACTATCAGCTGAGAGTCACTGTGAGCGATGAGGCATCGGGCGTTCATTTCGAGCGCCAATTTTAAACCAAAGAGGAGGGCCTCATACTCTGTTTCATTGTTAGAAGCAGTGAAGTGGAACTTCACCTCATACTTGAGGGGTGTACCATCAGGGCTTATTAAAACGAGACCCGCTCCACCTCCATTGCTAGTCGCGGAGCCGTCGACATAGAGCTTCCATACTGGCAGTGTTGAAATCTCGGTACCTGGAAGAAGCTGGGAGCCTAGAAGAGGCTCTTCTGTGCTCGGGGAAGAGGACTGGGCGCCCAAAGGTGTCTGGGCGCCCATGTGAGTGGCCTGGGCGCCCATAGGAAAGGCCTGGGCGCCCAGACTGCCCTGGGCGCCCATGGGAGAGGCCTGGGCGCCCAGACTGCCCTGGGCGCCCATGGGAGAGGCTTGGTCCCGGGCGCCCAGGGGAGCTTGGGTGCTTGGAGGAGAAGCCTGGGCGCCCGGGGAAGCATGGGCGCCTGGAGGAGAGGCCTGGGTGCCTGTTTGGATGTCTTCGGTGGACGGATTTGGCTCCTCTTCAGCATGTGTAAATTCAGCCACAAAATCGGCCAGAGCTTGTGCTTTGATGGCTGCCTTTGGTTTGTACTGGACATCAAATTCGCCCAATTCGACTGCCCATTTGAGGAGTCTTCCAGACACATCCGGCTTTCCTAAGACTCCTTTTAATGGTTGATCCGTAATCACAACAACTGTATGACTCTGGAAATAATGCCTGAGGCGTCTTGCCGTCGAGATGAGGGCAAGCGCTAGTTTTTCTAGTCTTGAGTACCTGATTTCTGCCCCCCTGTATGCCCTACTTACATAATAAATGGGTTTTTGTATCCCACCATGATCTCTGATGAGGACAGAGCTGACTGCTGTTGAGGAACCAGAGAGGTACAAGTATAGGATTTCACCTAGTGCAGCATGAGAGAGGAGAGGAGGTGTGGTCAAGTAAGCCTTGAGTTCCTGGAAGGCCTCCTCTGCCTCTGGTCCCCATTCAAAGGCTTTTCGAAGGGCTTTGAAGAAAGGCAGGCATCTGTCTGCAGACTTGGAGATGAATCTGTTTAGTGCTGCAATTCTTCCATTTAGTCGCTGGAGCTCTTTGGTGGAGGAGGGCGACTTCATGTCAAGGATGGCCTTGATCTTATCTGGGTTTGCTTCAATTCCCCTCTGATTGACCATAAAGCCTAGAAATTTTCCCGATCCTACGCCAAAGGCGCATTTCTCTGGGTTCAACTTCATGCTATATGATCTGAGAACATTGAAAGTTTCTCGGAGATGGTTAACATGGTCTGCTGTAGCAAGACTCTTTACCAGCATGTCGTCCACGTATACCTCCATTGTTTTCCCTATCTGGGAAAGGAACATTTTGTTCACCAACCGCTGATAGGTAGCCCCTGCATTTTTAAGCCCGAAGGGCATGACTCTGTAGCAGTAGGTTCCTCCTGGGGTGATAAATGAAGTTTTTTCTTGGTCTGGGGGGTGCATACTGATCTGGTTGTACCCAGAATATGCATCCAAGAAAGTGAGCAGTTCGTGACCTGCCGTAGCATCAATGAGCAGGTCAATCCTCGGTAGCGGGTAGCTGTCTTTTGGGCACGCCTTGTTGAGCTCGGTGAAGTCGACACAAAGGCGCCACTTTCCATTGGCTTTGGCTACCATCACAACATTGGAGAGCCACTCAGGATATGTCACTTCTCTGATTGCCCCATTTTCAACTAGTTTTCTCACCTCCTCGCCCATTGCTTGAGCCCTTTCGGTGGAAGCGTTCCTCAGCTTCTGACGAACGGGCTTGTAGCTTGAATCGATATTGAGGCGGTGGGTGGCGATGCTAGGGTCGATTCCTTCCAAGTCCGCGTGAGACCACGCGAAGACGTCCATGCTATGCCTCAGCAACTCTACTAGCTGGTGACCAAGATCTTTTGGGAGAGTAGAACTAATGTACACTTTTCTGTTTGGATGCTCCTCGTCCAAGACCACAGGGGTGAGTTTCTCCATTGGCTCTCCTCTCTCGATGGTGGCGTCATCCCTTGGATCAAGGGTCTCAATTTGCAATGCTTCCTGTGGCCTTTTGTCCTTTATTGAGGAGACATAGCACTCCCTGGCGGCCACTTGATTCCCCCTGACCTCTCCGACTCCATTAGAGGTTGGAAAACGGAGGATAAGATGATAGGTGGAGGGGACAGCTTTTAATGTATTGAGGGCAGGTCGCCCCAATATGATATTATAAGCTGATGGATAGTCTATCACCAGGAAATTGACCATGATTGTGGAGCTTCGAGGTGCTGTTCCGGCTGTGACTGGCAGTACAATTGCTCCCAGGGGGTACATTTTCTCCCCTGAGAATCCAATAAGAGGTGATTTGACAGGCCGTAGCCTTTCCCTGCCTAGGCTCAGCTTGTCGTAAGCATCTGCGAACAAAATATCAGCGGAGCTACCATTGTCCACTAGGATCCTACGCACCTGGAAATTGGCGACTGTCAAGGTAATTACCATTTGTCAAACCCCAACCCAGGATGAACCCAATAGTGTTTGCTTAGTGTGTGTGCTTAGTCTTAATCGGGTTTAGTTATCGTGGGTTAGAGTGTGATTAGTTTTTAGTCATGGTTTTTAGTTTTGGGGAGTTCGAAAATGTTTAGTGTTTCCTAGGCTCACTCAGGAAGGCCTGGGTGTACGTGCAAGCGTGGGAAGATCGTGTTTGATTTTGTGTTAATCGTGATTTTCATTTCATTTAATTGGTTTTATGATTATGTGCAACTTTCGTATTTAGCCCATCTGTATTTGTAGCCCAGAAACTCAAGTTTTGGACCAAAAGGGTAAAATAGCCTTTTCACACTCAAATCTGGACACGATTTTTGAGATCCCAAAACTATGTCAAAAATATACTTTTTGGAAACTAGATATTTCAAGGATCGTTTTATCCTTCTTCGTTGACTTCATTTGAGGCCCACAAGACCATGTTTTGACTCATGCAAGATTGGCACCAAGAGGGACCCACTTGTCTAGCACTTAAGCCCTTTTTCCCCTCTTTCTTTTCCCATTCCACAAAAATCCAGCAACTTTTCTTGACCTAGGTTGAAAAACCCTCTTTCTCTATTCTTCTTCTCTTCTTGAATGCTTGAGCTAGGAGTTCCAAATGGAATTCTAAAACCATCATCTTCTTCCTCTCAAGCCAAGCTTTCCTTTGATGCCATTTTCTTGAAGTTCCTTGTTGGCAAAGATCTCCATTTCCTTCTTTGCATCTTGTTTGGGCACCTCTAAGTAAGAGCTTCAACCCATCTCTTTAATGGAGTTTCTTCTATTCCTAAAGATCATGTTTTTCTAACTTGTAGCAACCATTTCGAAATGGGCTGCTTGGTTGTTTTTTTGGGTGAGTTTTTGAATGGATTTCATGGGATTTTTGTAGTTCTTGGCTTGGCTTTTGGTTAGGAGTGCTTGAAGAAGAGTCTTGTTTTCATTTGGCGAAGGCAAGTAATCTATTTAGGTTGTTTATGCATGTGGATTTATGGGTTTGTTATTTGGTATTAATGCCTTGCTTTATTAGGTTTTCTTATTGTGATCTTACTTTTGAGAATGCAAGCATGTCAAATAGCTTTCCAAACTTTCAGATTTCATATCTTTTAATTAAGTCTTGCTTTTGTTGAAGTTTGGATTTGTTTTGATAAGAAAGGGTTTGAAGGATTATGAAATGGGTTTTGTATGTTAATGACTTGTTTAAGTTTGAAATAAATGCCCCAATGTGAGCCTTGCTAGCTTGTTACATTCATGTATTTAATTTACTAATCAGGTTGGAAAGAATGTAGAAGAGAAAGGAAGGAAAGAATGGACCACTGACTGCAGAAATCAGAACTGGGTTCTGATTACCACAGTTCACGCCCTTTGGTTTCTGATTACCACCGAACGAGGTATGGGCATTATGAGTTTCTAGTAATGCCCTTTGGTTTGACCAATGCACCAGCTGTCTTCATGGCTCTCATGAACAAAGTGTTTGCTCAGTACTTGGATCACTCGGCAGTAGTATTTATTGATGATGTTCTCGTGTATTCCAAGAGTAGAGAGGATCATGAAGAACACTTGAGGACATCATTGCAGCTTTTGAAAGATAACCAGTTGTATGCAAAACTCAGTAAATGTGAATTCTGGTTAGAGCAAGTCGCCTTTCTAAGCCACATCATCTCAAAAGAAGGTTTAGCAGTGGATCCAGCCAAGATAGAAGCAGTTGTGGATTGGAAGAGACCGAGCAGTGTGACAGAAATCAGGAGTTTCTTGGGGTTAGCAGGCTACTATCGAAGATTTGTTCAAGGCTTCTCGTCTATTGCAGCACCTTTGACTACTTTGACCCGGAAGAGTGTTCCGTTTGTGTGGACAGAACAATGTGAAGTGAGTTTTCAAGAGTTGAAGAGAAAGTTAACCACAGCTCCAATCCTCACATTACCATCGGGCAGTGGTGGATTCATTGTTTTTACAGATGCTTCCAATGTGGGACTAGGCTGTGTATTGATGCAAGATGGCAAAGTGATTGCCTATGGCTCGAGGCAGTTGAAGGATCATGAGAAAAATTATGCAAAAAAATTATGCAACTCATGATTTGGAATTGGCAGCAGTAGTGTTTGCTTTGAAGATGTGGAGACACTATCTCTATGGAGAGAGATTTGAAGTCCATTCAGATCATAGGAGTTTGCAATATTTGTTCTCTCAGAAGGATCTGAATATGAGGCAGAGGAGATGGATGGAGTACATCAAGGATTATGACTTTCCAATCAAGTACCATCCAGGCAAAGTGAATGTTGTAGCTGATGCGTTGAGCAGGAAGTCAGGGATCATGGCCAGCTTGAGGGGAGCCAGCGTTCTTCAGCAGTTTGAAGAGCTAGGGGTAGAAGTGCAGACCCTAGAGTTGGGTGTGATGTTAGCCAATATGACAGTGTCTGAGCCCACTTTCATCCAAAAGATCAAGGACAGTCAGTTGCAAGATTCAGATTTGGCTAGGATTGTGGACCATATTGCAGAACGTCCAGACTTCAAGTTGGTGAATGGAGTATTGTATTTTCGTGATCGGTTGTGTGTACCGAATGTGGATGAGCTGAAGGAAGAGATTATGACTGAAGCCCACAACACAAGATACTCCATGCATCCGGGTAGCACGAAGATATATCAGAACTTGAAGAATAGATTTTGGTGGAACAACATGAAGAGGGAGATAGCAGCTTTTGTGTCTCGTTGCTTGACTTGCCAGTTGATCAAAGCAGAGCATCAGAAACCTCCAGGTTTACTACAGCCATTAGAGATTCCGGAGTGGAAATGGGAGCATATCACCATGGATTTCGTCTTCGGATTGCCTAATACTAAGAAGGGGAATAATGCAATATGGATCATTGTGGACCGTCTCACCAAGTCTGCTCACTTCATTCCGATGAAGACTGGTAATATGATGCATATGGCACCTCTTGCAAAACTTTTTGTTGATGAGATTGTGAGTAAGCACGGTCAACCCGTTTCCATCACCTCGGATAGAGATAGCAGATTTGTTTCGAAGTTTTGGAAAAGTCTTCTTGAGTCCATGGGTACCAAACTCTAATTCAGTACAGCGTATCATCCTCAGACAGGTGGTCAGTCAGAACGGACGATACAGACTCTTGAAGACATCTTGCGTGCATGTGTGCTGGATTTCAAAGTTCAATGGGATGAGTGCTAACCACTTTGTGAGTTCGCTTACAATAATAGCTACCATTCTAGCATTGGTATGGCACCTTTTGAGGCTCTCTATGGTAGAAGATGTAAAACTCCGGTTTGCTGGGAAGAAGTCGGTGTTCGTAGCTTTCACGGACCGACTATAGTTAGTGAAACTAGTGACAAGGTCAAATTGATTCAGGAACGCTTGAAAGTCGCCCGTAGCAGACAGAAGAGTTATGCAGACACTCGTCGGAGAGAATTGCAGTTTCAAGTGGGTGACAAGGTGTTCTTGAAGGTTTCACCCGTCAGAGGGACCCTGTGGTTCGGACAGAAGGGCAAGTTGTCAAGGAGATTTATTGGTCCATATGAGATTTTGAGCAAGATTGGAGACGTGGCTTATAGGCTTGCATTACCGCCGGAACTCTCCGGGGTACACAACGTATCTCATGTTTCCATACTCAAGAAGTATGTGTCTAGTCCTTCTCATATTTTACAGCACGAGCCTTTGGAGATTCGAGAGGATGCTTCGTATGTGGAAAGACCAATCAAGATCATTGATACCAAGGAGCAAGAGCTGAGAAATCGGACAATTCATTGGGTCAAGGTACTTTGGGAAAATCATGAACCAGAAGAAGCCACTTGGGAATTAAGAGATCAAGTTCAGAGGAAATACCCACACTTGTTACCAGAGGTAAAAGTTTAATTTATTTGGTGGACCAAATATCCTAAGGGGTGGAGGATGTCAAACCCCAACCCAGGATTAACCCATTAGTGTTTGCTTAGTGTGTGCTTAGTCTTAGTCGGGTTTAGTTATCGTGGGTTAGAGTGTGATTAGTTTTTAGTCATGGTTTTTAGTTTTGGGGAGTTCGAGAACGTTTAGTGTTTACTAGGCTCACTCAGGAAGGCCTGGGTGTACGTGCGAGCGTGGGAAGATCGTGTTTGGTTTTGTGTTAATCGTGATTTTCATTCCATTTGATTGGTTTTATGGTTATGTACAACTTTCGTGTTTAGCCCATTTGTGTTTGTAGCCCAGAAACTCAAGTTTTGGACCAAAAGGGGTAAAATAGCCTTTTCACACTCAAATCTGGACATGATTTTCGAGATCCCAAAACCATGTCAAAAATATACTTTTTGGAAACTAGATATTTCAAGGATCGTTTTATCCTTCTTCGTCGACTTCATTTGAGGCCCATAAGACCATGTTTTGACTCATGCAAGATTGGCACTAAAAGGGACCCACTTGTCTAGCACTTAAGCCCTTTTTCCCCTCTTTCTTTCCCCATTCCACAAAAATCCTGCAACTTTTCTTGACCTAGGTTGAAAAACCCTCTTTCTCTCTTCTTCTTCTCTTCTTGAATGCTTGAGCTAGGAGTTTCCAAATGGAATTTTAAAACCATCATCTTCTTCCTCTCAAGCCAAGCTTTCCATTGATGCCATTTTCTTGAAGTTCCTTGTTGGCAAAGATCTCCATTTCCTTCTTTGCATCTTGTTTGGGCACCTCTAGGTAAGAGCTACAACCCATCTCTTTAATGGAGTTTCTTCTATTCCTAAAGATCATGTTTTTCTATCTTGTAGCAACCATTTTGAAATGGGTTGCTTGGTTACATTTTTGGGTGAGTTTTTGAATGGATTTCATGGGATTTTTGTAGTTCTTGGCTTGGATCTTGGTTAGGAGTGCTTGAGGAAGAGTTTTGATTTCATTTGGCTAAGGCAAGTGATCTATTTAGGTTGTTTATGCATGTGGATTTATGGATTTGCCATTTGTAATAATGCTTTGTTTTACTAGGTTTTCAAGTGTGATCTTATTTTAGAGAATGCAAGCATGCCTAATAGCTTTCTAAACTTTCAGATTTCATTACTTTTAATTAAATCTTGCTTTTGTTGAAGTTTGGATTTGTTTTGATAAGAATGAGTTTGAAGGATTATGAAATGGGTTTCCATGTTAATGACTTGTTTAAGTTTGAAATAAATGCCCCAATGTGAGCCTTGATAGCATGTTGTATTCATGTATCTAATTTGCCAATCAGGTTGGAAAGATTGTAGAAAAGAAAGGAAGAAAAGAATGGACCACTGACTGCAGAAATCAGAATTGGGTTCTGATTTCCGCAGTTCACGCGGTCGACCGGCCAAGGGGCGCGGTCGACCGTGCACACTGGGTTTGGTCCCAGTTGGATGACCTGCTGCACTGCGGGAATGACTGTTCCCCCAGTTCACGCGGTCGACCGGCGACACAGGGTCAGGTTCTCTGGAACCTGACCAAAACACTATTCACGGAATTAAATTTACAACTCAGGGTCGACCGGGCCTTGGCCGGTCGACCGGGCTCACAGTGTACGCGGTCGACCGGCCAAGGGCCAGGTCGACCGGGCACACTGGAATTTTCCCAATTTCATAATATTTTGCCCATTTGCCTTTTCTTTTAAAATCTGAAAACTAGGCTATATTAAGGACTTTAACTTAACATTGTGTGAATGGAACTCCATGCTATATACTATCTTCGGGGACACCAATACTTGTATTTTAATGATAGAGTTCCAATCACACAAGGGTCAATGAATAGCCTAAGCATGTACTTGATAAAATTATCGTGTTTTGAGCGTTGGTTTAAGACCGCAAGTCATATCGTGTACTCGTTTTGAAGTCAAGTATTTAAGCTCGTTCTAAGGTGTGTTTCAAGTATAAAATGGGGATCACTTATAAGTTGTGAGCATATATATTATGCATTTTGCTAGTCGTGCCTTGTCTTGCCGTGACAAGTGATTTCCCCTATTATTTTCGATATGTTTGAATCGTGTTTTGCGTGTTTTGTGCATTCATGAACTCAAGTGAACACCACAGAGCTTGGACTGCCCTTTCAGTCTGATCCACTGTCTGGGGGTCCTTAAATATGTGAACTAACTGCAGATTAGTCGTGTATTTATTACACATCGTGCGTGTCCGGTTCCGCGGCCGGAATCCCGTATTTGTGGGAATTGTGTCGTGTTATACTATGTATATTCGTGCTTGTCGTGCGTGCTTACTCTTTTCATCATAAATGATAGAGAAAGGATGGGCTCTTTGTGGATTTACGATTCATGATATATATATATGTTATGCATTCATGTTAGTTTGTCTTTGATATAGAAAAGTGTTTCGTAAGTATTTGTTTACGTTCAGTAAAGTATTTCTTCATGTTCTCAATTAAACATTGTTTTACATGCTTTCACTTAAAATGATTTCTTGCCAAACCGTCGTGTTTGATGCTTGTATTTTGGTGACCAGGTGCATGCGACCATCTCTTTGAGGAGGAGTGCCAGGAGGAGGCTGTTGAGCCTACCCTAGTTCGTGAGTGGCAACCCGACGACGTCATCTAGACGTCGGGACGGGTCATGAGAATGGATGGATCACATTTTGGGATTTATATTACTTTTGGTATTGTATTAGCCTTTGTTGGCCTCTTATTTTGGGAATTGTAATAACTTAACATACTTTGTTAACTTTGCAACTTAAATTATTATGGGAATGCCTTGTTAATGTTTCATTCTGATATTGTAGTCTTGACGCGCTTCCGCATACTTGATCATGTGAGTTGGTTGTTCCTTGTGTTTGTTTTTCGGAACCCTCACCGCAGGAACCTGTGGGAGGTTTAATCATCTTATAAAATAATCAATCATCCCCATCTCATCAAGCCGCGGCCTCGGTCCGAGGTCGCGACACCAGTGGGTCATCATGAGGGAGCTGTATTCCTTCCAAGTCCCTATCCGAGAAGGATATGACTTCGCCGTCACCATGCCTGGGCGCTTTGGATGGGCGTGCTTCATCAGTGTGCCTAGCCTTTCTGGCGTGGGCCTTCATTGCTGAGAGTGACTCCGCTGATCCCCCGGAGATAGTCTGAATTTCTCCGAAGGGCTGTTGATTCTCTCTGTTACGAGGTGGTGATGGTGCTTGGGCTCCTCCAGCGACATACTGGCGCAGGTGACCTTGCTGAATGAGGTCCTCAATTTGGTTCTTGAGTTCATAGCAGTCGTCGGTGTCATGGCCATGGTCGCGATGAAAGCGACAGTATTTGTTAGGATTTCTGCGGTTTGGGGGGGACTTCATCTTCCCTGGCCATTTGACAGTGGGATCATCTTGGATCTGTAACAAGATGTGTCCGACTGCGGCGTTGAGAGGGGTGAAGGCTTGTCTGTCTCTCTGAGGAGCTGGACCGAGCCTCTCTCTGACAGGTACCCTCTCTGTCCTGCTTCGCTTATTGCTGTTCTCCTTCCTATCGTCTCTTTCTCGCTCCTTCCCCTTGCCCTCCGGTCTGGAGGACTCTCCTCGCCTAGCCCTGGTGATGTCTTCAGCATTCATATATTTATGGGCTTTCGCCAGCAGCTCCGGAAAGCTCTTTGGCGGGCGCTTCATTACCGAAAACAGGAAGCTCGACGAGCGAAGGCCCCCCAGGAAAGCTGTCATGGAGACCTTGTCATCGGGCTCTTCAACTTGGAGTACCTCCTCGTTAAAACGAGTGAGGTAACTCCTGAGGCTTTCATTTTTATCATGCTTTATGCTAAGCAGGTGTGTGGCGGGCTTCTGGTGGCGGCGTCCTCCAATGAAATGCGACACGAAGGATTTGCTTAGCTCTGCAAAGGTGGAGATGGAGGCTGGGGCTAGACTGGAGAACCATTGCCGTGCGGACCCCTTCAATGTGGTCGAGAATGCTCTACACATAATCTCGTCGGAGATATTATGTAGTTGCATTAAAGTTTTGTAAGTTTCCAAGTGATCCAGTGGATCCTTCGTCCCATTGAAGGTCTCCATGGTTGGCATTTTAAACTTTTTAGGAAGTGGGTAGTTCGCCACGACGGGCTTGAACGGTGTGTCCGTTTGTTGCACTAGGTAGTCGATTGTTTCTGGTACCTGTGCCTTCATGGCATTGAAGACATTGCCAATCTGATTCTGCATTTCTTTAATCTTTTCCTCCCATTGATTGCCCGGCTCTCTGGATCGATCGTAGAAGTGACTCCCCACTTCCACGCTTTGATTTTCGTCCCCCTCCTCTTGGAAATGAGGTTCCTCCCTATTAGAAACAGAGAGAGGAGGTGGAAGCCCGCCATGATTCGCTCCACTTGAAGGTAGAGGTCCTCCAACATGAGCTCCACCTTGGGGTAGAGGGACTCCGTGATGGGCGCGACCTTGAGGGTCGACCAACAACACTCCGAGAGGGGGGTTATGAGGAATTCCTTGGGCGCCGGTGCCCGGTGGATGGGCGCCCAGGCCTTGCGGGCCATGGGGGTGGGCGCCTAGGCCCTGGGCGTCATGCGGATGGTCGCCCGGGCGAGGCACTCCCCTGCGAGGAGCTCCCTGGCGAGGCCCTCCTTGCGTTGCTTGATGGACCCGATTTCTTCCCTCTCTCCCGCTGCCTCCGCCCCGGGTCTTTCGGGGTACGGCGGAGGGGAGGAGAAGAAAAAGATAAAGGGTATCAACATCTTTTTTTTTTGTACGGGTATGCCAATTTCACTTTTCTACTTGGAATTTAGAAACGGTGATCCGAAGATCCACCTTCACAAGTAGAAAGGGGAAATGAAACTTTTTCTAGTTTCTATTGCACACATATTTTAAGAAAAGAGACAAAAGGGTTTTTTTGAATGCCGTGAAAGGCGATTTCATTTGTTGCCGTGAAAGGCGATTTTGCCATAAAAGGCGATTTACAAGTCTTATCCATTATGAAAGACAAGAATTGTGATTTTTGTCTCTAAAAGAACAATAAAGTACAATAGAAATCAAGAAAAGGAATCTGACTTCTCATTCGATTGTGGGGACACGTTCAGATCGACGGTCGCGAGTCATGTATGGGCTCCTCCATCGTCCATGCAGATGAGAACACGATGCTTGGATTCTTGGCTCGGCTTTCTAACCTCAGATTTTTAAAGGACAAAGACCAAGAGAAGGTCTTATATCCGATAAAAAGCTAAGTAAACGGGCTGAAAAGCCACGTTTTAGCCATGTTGGTAGAAGAAGGGAGGTCCTTGGGGGGGGTGGCCCCCCAAGGGTGCTTCAATCACCTTTTGGTGGTCTTTGCAGCAGAGTTGCAGGGCCTCTGGATTATTTTGTCTTCGTCGGGGGGAGAGCGAGAGCTAGATCCGGGATTTTTTCCCTTTGGAATGCCCTCCTATTTATAGGCCTTTGGTAGCCATTTAGGAGGGTTTATGAGCATTGAGTGCATTAATGCTCATAATGGGAGGAGTTACAAGTTTTTAAATTACTTGTTTTGTAACTCCTTTTTCCTTGAATTTGATTGGCCGATGGAGAATAATGAGCCTTTAATTGCCTTCAATCCCCATCATGGGAGGAGTTTCATGGCTTTAATGCCATAAATCCTCTGACTTGTAACTCCCATTTGCTTGCTTTTGATTGGGCCGTCCAAAATAATGAGTTAATGACCGCATTAACTTGTCATAAAACGGGTCATTTAACCTCATTAATTGGTCGCCAAGTCGCTTGAAGAGTCGCGGGCCGCGCCGCGTCTTTTGGAATTCTTCTTGCGATGATCGCCTGTGGATCCACATGCTGTTTGATGTCGGACGGCGATGCAATTTCAGACATTGATTAATGTCAACGTGCCGGCAACATCTGTCCCTGTCGATTTCACGATCGGCGGGCAGAAAGTGTGCTTTCTTTGTCGGCCGGTTGGCGATTTCGAGGCATCTAATGATCATCCAATGATTTCGGCGGCGAATCCGTGATGTTGACGAAGATCGACGGATTTCATGCACGAAAAATCAGATTTTGGAAAAATCACAGGGGCCAATCAACTCGAAAAGCGAAAAGGACTCGAAAAAGGGTCTTCCGGCGAATTTTTGGGTCGCCGGAATTTCCATGGTCGCCGGCGACCATGCACCCATGGTCACCGGCGACCATGGGCCGGCGACCATGGGCCTTGGGCCCATTTTTTGGCCGCCTTTCGGTCGCCGTTTCTTCGTCGTTTTTCGATCTTTTTTCATTCTTTTTTCTTCTGATTTTTTCCTGACATTTCCCCTCATTTATTGGCCTGATTCTCTTGAAGAAAACCCGACGAGAAGCCACGCAAATCGGAGCACAAAGTTTCCTATTTTTCTGGAAAGCCGAAGACTTTGTTGTGCGGTTTTGCCGATTTTTTGTCAAGCATTGAAACTAAGCCAAACGATGTCGGAATGACCTGAAATTCGACGTGGAGCTTCTTGAGCAGTAGATAGGACCAACCATAGGCTTTGGTTTGAGTTTTGAAACCGTTCGGGGTCTCGCAAATGCTTGCCTTAATTTCGCCATGAGAGAAATACTGAGCTTTGACTTGTGGTCAACCGATGTCCGATTGACCTGAAATTTGACAGGGAGCCTCCTGAGTGGTAAGTAAGACCAACCATGGGCTTTGGTTTGAGTTTTGAAGCCTTTTGGGGTCCCGCAAATGCTCGCCTTAATTTCGCCATGAGAGAAATGCCGAGCTTTGACTTGTGGTCAACCGATGTCCGATTGACCTGAAATTTGATAGGGAGCCTCCTGAGTGGTAAGTAAGACCAACCATGGGCTTTGGTTTGAGTTTTGAAGCCTTTTGGGGTCCCGCAAATGCTCGCCTTGATTTCACCTCGAGGAAAATGCCGAGCTTTGAAACTAGGCCAAACGATGTCCGTTTGACCTAAAACTTGACAGGGGACCTATTGGAGTCATTTTGAGATGATCCATTAGCTCCAATTTGGATGCCATGATTCCGGGGTGCTCCGCTGCCGGTAGGCCTGTTTTTACTTCCTGAGAGTTGATGAAGGGTCAAACGTCGTCCGTTTGACTTGAAATTTGGCATGGGGCCTTTTGGAGGTATTTTGGGACCATCCGTAGGCTCTGATCGAAGTTTTGAAGTCTTCGACACTGTCGCTGCCGGGAGCTCCTGCCTGGCTGTCGGAGGAGTGAAGTTAGGCCAAATGATGTCGAAATGGCCCGAAACTTCATGTGTACCCTTCTTTCGGCTACTTTGAAGGATCTTGTAGTTTTTATTTGATTCTGACAAGATCTGGTGCTTGAAGTGGCGCCTTCCTATTTATGGCAGGATGTGGCTCCATGTAGCTTTTGGTGTTGAAGGGACATAGTGACATTTTTGGTGTCAACATTGCTCCTCCCTGCCCCGTGAGCATGAGTTGTAGGATCTGCTGGTTTTGGGCTACCAGCTGCTGCATTGTCGCCAACATCTGTTGGGGAGTGAGATCTGGAGTGGTAGCATTTGGAGGAGGATTATTTGGTGGAGGATTGTCCTCTTCCTCTCGCCTGGAATTGTTTTCTTGTCGCCTTGTCGATCTGGTGGTGGTCACCATAGCTTTCGAAAATGAAGTGTTATGAAGTGAGAGTTTTGACGTTTCCCACAGACGGCGCCAAACTGGTGATGCCAAAAAATGGGTTTCGAGCACCACCGGTCAAGTATAGGGTAATTAATGTTAAAATTGATGGAGAGAGAGAGAAAAAGAGAGAGAAGGTTTATAGTGGTTCGGTCAGTGTGACCTACGTCCACTTTAAAATGATGATTTTACTTCTCCAATGTGTAGCGATTACAGAGAATACAGAAAGATGATGATAAAGGCTGATTGGAATAGCTTGCCCCTCAGTGCTGGAGGGGCTCTGTGTCTTATAGTCGTCCCCTAACAGATGGGGACGACTCTTCAGCAGTGGACGCTTCCTTTTGGCGGAGTCTCCGAACCGCCCTCAACAGACGAGGCAGATAGGATCTCCTCCGCAAGACTTGGTAAAAGCAGGTTAAAGGTAACGACGCGCTGACTTCGTACTTCATGGATTCGGACCCGGACCCGACCCATGACGAGTGGATGTGGACCTGGGCTCAACACGGCCTCGGGTCACTCAGACCTGACCCAACATCGTGAACTGGATCTCTTGGACCTGATCCGTCATTATGGTTTGGGCCTGACCCGTCATTGTGGACTGAGTCATTTGGGCCTGACCCAGTGGTACCAGGAGTGCCCAAAAGAGTCTCTTATAGAAGAGGTCTCGGGTTCGACTCCTGGGGAGGCCTCCCCCCATGCGGATGGGGGGAACAAATAAACAATTGGCCCTAGTAGGCCCCAGATAGCTTGACATCCTGGGGTAGGGGCACTTCGCCAAACCCGAAGGGGTCGGGCCCCAGCGGCGGAGCCTCGGGCGCGGGTTCACTCCCCCACAATATATATTAAAGCAATGCACTTTTCGCGGGAGAGCGACATGTGGCGTTTTCTCTTGGCTTTCATGGTGACTTATGGCACACTCATCTCTTCTTTATCACGTCTCCTATAATTTCTGTTAAATAATTTCTTTACATCCTTATAACACATATAACACCTATAGTTGCTAATCATATCTTACTTTCACTTTATCCTTATCTTATCTCCTAAAATTTGGAAAGTCGAAACAGCCATATAAAGCCCTTTCAAATCCATTATTTGGGAGTTTTGGGACGTGGGACTTTACCAACAGATCGATCAATAACTTTGCGCCAAGCTTTTGATACCCACGTGGCTTTGCCTGGTCGAGCTGATCAGCTTATTTCTAAAGTGGGCCTCCTCCAAAAATGGACCCAGTGAATGAACTTTATTGTACACGTTCGCATATGTGGCGTAAGTATGCAGTTCTCTTGGCTTGCATCTCTCTGCCAGGTTGCTGATACAATCATACAAGCATTCCTTCCAGTTTCATCCAATTGGAAGAAAAGAATTTTTTGCGCAAACGTCTAAGAACAACTTTCACCTGTCATTGAATCTTTTAGTGGGGCTCACATGGCATGCTAGACTGGGCATTGATCTCCTACCCTGGATAACTACCTTTTCGTCTAAAGACAAAATCATATATGTTTGGTGCATTCCATTTTTTAGAGGATGCAACAGTGATTTATTATGGATGTATGATGCAAAACCAAATGGGGCCTTAGTTACCTTTTCATGCTATCATGTGATATTTATAGTCCTAAAGGCATGGATTATTAGACCATCCAAATATGCTCTTAAATTGTTTGCTCTTCTATTTTATGGAATTACCCTTCTAATCTAATCTTACCAAACCAACTCAAATTCTCCAATATTCCATCGTCTAAAATATCTTAATGCAAATTTAAGATATTCTTGAAATAAGATACTTATCCCTTTTTTAATATATATAGCATACAATAATAACTTCTCTTTAGTTACTTTCAATGGGCCCCACGTATTATTAAACTAACCAAAAAAAAAGAAAAAGAATAAAGGCTCTTTGGCTATGATTTTAGTGATTTGTGAACATGCATGTATTAAATGTTGTTGCATATCAATTTGTGAGACCCTCATGTTAGATCCAAGTTGCAGAAATTTGGGACACTTTAGTAGACAATATTTTGCTACTTTTTTTTCCTTTTTTTTTTTTTTTCAGTATTTGGTATAGTTAATCCGTGGGGACCATTGTAGAAGCCAGTTAATTTCAAAATCCACAATTAATATATAATCATTTACATTAACTAATTTAACCAAATAAATTTTTTCTCATGAGTCTCCATCTTTATCCCGATTTTTTTACACTTTTTTTTTAATACCAACACACGAAGAACTTTTTTGATATCAGAGTGGGGGCCACTTTCATAGGCTGTATATTGTTACTTTTTTCTCCTTATTCTCTTTTCAATATTCAGTAAGATTAATCTGTGGGGCCCATTATGAAAATTTTTCTCCTTATTTTTCTTTGGATATTTGGTAGGATTAATTAATCTGTTGGGCCTATTGTGGAAGCCAATTAATTTCAAAATCCACATTTAATTCTGAAATGACACTCAGGCTATAACTAAGCACACATATAATAAAATCAAGGTAAAAAATTCTTTACTATTTACTTGATCTTTCCCTAAATATTTCCAGCTACCTAAATTTTCTCTAATGAGTTTCCATCTTTATTATGAATTATATATTAATATTCATTTATAATTTATTTAAATATTTAGAAATATTTTTAATTAGAAATTTTAATGATCGCAGGCCTATTGCACTAGTTATATATATTAAAGCAAACAAGGAGGAGGCCTGTGAGGGGTGCCACATCAACGGTCATGAGTTTTCCTTTTAAAGAAATACGCACAAAAAAATCCACATTATTTTAAAGTGTCAGGTCACTTTCGGAGGAGAGGGCCAACCCGGTTTAGTAATTATAGCCTTAATCCGTTTTTTAGTATATCCATTTCTCTTCCTTCTTTTCTTTTTTTTTTTTTATAATTTGTTATTAATCCGTTTTTACATGAGTTTAGTAAGTCTTGCGGCAAAAGCTGTAAAGGATCTGATCTTCTGAGAAATCTACAATTGTGCTTAAATTTTGTGATGTCCTATAATGTTGTTGATTTTACCTTCACCCATCGAATGCTAAGGAGGGACAGGACTGAATGTAACCTTTTACGAGCTGTTTAATTCAATCAACTTATGTTGAATTTAGCCCTTTGGGTTACTTATGTGCTTTTCACGCAGCCTATAAGTATCTTTGTTCTTCACAAGCGTCTTGGTGTGATTCACACCTACTCATATTTGATGGCATCTGATGGCTGGTGGGTAAACTTAACCTTGTAAACTATATCTTGCTAAAACAAAGAGTAAATTATTATTTTGAGCGATTTAGATTTGTCATGGCGAGCCCTATTTTTCTTGTAATTTAACAGTCCTCAAAGTTTTGAAAATGATGTCTTTCAAACTATTGAAGTATTTTCAAATTTAGAGATTCTTCTTAAAATTAGTAAAGAAACTCTTCAAATAAATATATTTATTTATTTTAAAATTATCATCATCATTCTTCTCAGTTATATAGTTCTTTTACAGAAATTTCAAAGTATGATGACAATAACATTCCAATCTAAATTTTATGAATAAATTAATTTACTCTTTTTATTAAATAATATATATTTTTATTTTTCTTTATTCTTTATCGATAATATCTTAAAGAAATCAATAAAATACATTTTTATTATTTAGCCCGGGCTAACCATGGGCCATTATTGCTAGTCATCATTTATGCTAAGTTAATGGTATTTTATTATTTATTTATAGTAACCGTCTTTCACAAATTCTCATGACGCTTCTATCCCTACATAAAGAAAGAGAAAGATAGCTGAGCACCTATATAATTCCAAACAAAACTTATTGCATGCTTTCATACCAAAGAGCAGCTAAAGCACAAATCTTATATCTCACTCACACACAAACACACACACACACACACACACACATATATATATATATATATATATATAACATAAATATAAATTTAAAATACTTTATATACAACAAAAGGAAATTATGATAACTATGACATATACATCATGTTCGTTTAAGAAAAAAAGGCATGTACATCATGTTGCCTACCATAATGGATGAAGTGTTTTCTAAAATAACTTTTATATTTTCATATATGCTGAGACTATACCTAGATGTATATGTGATGACTAGTATCCAATAATTTAGCACATTTATACCCGATGTTTATTGTTTCGAGTCTCTAACATCTGAACAACATATTATGCCTGTAACAATGGATTTCTTGCCGACGGAAACATGATGGATCGGGATATGAAAGGTTCCTACATAAGGCCAGAGATCTATACGAGTTGGATTCGTCGGCTTTTAGCAAAATTGTTACACCCCTATCCGAGTTAATCAAGATTAACTCTAATTAATCGAGCTTAATGGGGATTAAATGTGATTAATCAACTTAATGGTGATTAATGACTAAGATAGGTCAAATTAGTCTCAAGCAATTGAATTAAGTATAATGGAATAAGTTTGAAAGAGATTAACTCAATAGAGTTGATTTTAGACCCGAATTAGTGAAGTTGAGGACTTTTTCGAAAATACGGGTTTTAGCGTATTTCATCGAATGTGATGAAAGTTGATATCATCGTGTGTATCTTGATGAGTACAATAATTTTCATAATACACGCATTTTCATTTAAGTTAAAATGAGTCAAATAGGTCTTCGTTTGACTCAAATTGAAATTAAGTATTAGTAAGGGGTTTTAGTGCAAACATGACCTGTTATAAAGTGCTGGAAGAACCCATTTGAGTCGGTGGATTATTCAGAGATATTTCAGAGATAACTGAGGTAGTTTGGGTTTCTTCTTCTTCTTCTTAGTTTTCTTCTTCATCGGTTGTTCTAGATTGGAGCTTCACAAGTAAGATTTGAAGAAAGAAAGATCAAAGTCTGTGACTTTACCATCGTTTTCTTCAATCTTGTTAGAGTTACAGTGGAGGAAAATTTTAGAGTTTCTTTTATTTGGTTACAAGTAAGTAGATGAGACTCTTTGTTAGATTTCCAAGTGTTCATATGTGATTAGAGCTAGTATTTCTTATATATAGCTCATAAAGGATTCGATTTTGGGAATTTGATGATGTTAGGGTTTGAATTGGGTGATTTTGTGGCAAGTGAAGCTTGTAAAAAAAAGGGGTTTTGTGATTATCTCAACTATAAGGCAAGTATTATCAGTTTGTTAATAATTAAGTGATAATTGATGTAGTCTTCATTTG
This sequence comes from Camphora micrantha, assembly GCA_003546025.1. NCBI lineage: Eukaryota > Viridiplantae > Streptophyta > Magnoliopsida > Laurales > Lauraceae > Camphora > Camphora micrantha. The sequence continues at coordinate 10,581,193 of QPKB01000010.1, forward strand.
ATTTTGTGAGAATTAGAATCTTGAATCATGTTATTATAGAAGTGGAATTATTTGAATGAATGAATTGATTATATGGTGTTTAGATGATAGAATAGAAGTGTTATTTTGTGTATAATGATGTTTGAGGAAAGGAACAGGACGTTCGAGAAATTTATTGCAGGGAAAATCAGTTCATGTGTATGTAGACTTGTATGGTTCATTAAATTTGATTTTTGTGAACAATTTTTATTGGTTATAAATGATGGATAAATTGTTTATGGAATATTAGAGACTCAAATTATGTTTAAATGGTCTTTGAAAAGACCTACAAATGAGTAGAAAAGGTTAGGAAAAAGTCCAGTGCAAAATAGAACTTTAAAGGTTTTGTTATGAAAATTCTGCACTTGAACGTTCGAACTCTTGTCTGAACGTTCGAACTTTGTACATGAACGTTCAAACTCTTATCATTGCTGGTTTTTGGCTTGGAATGTACTGCACAGGAACGTTCGAACTCTGTACAGTAACGTTCGAACTCTTGGCAGACCATTAATTTTGGTAGATTTTCAATCGGCCATAACTTTTTAACTGTACGTCGGATTTTAGAGTTCTATATATCGATGGAAAGCTCTTGGAACGTAGAATCTAATGATCAACATTTCCAATTGATTGCATGAATCAAAATGAGTCCGAACTTAGGTGATTTTATTTGAATCAAAAACTCTTCATATGCGTTTAAATAGGTCTGTGAATTAGTCTTGAGACTAATTATAAAGTAATTGAGAGTTATTAATCTTAATAGACAATAAAAAGGAGAATTATGGATAAATTGAATGTTGTTTTACCTCCGTGGGTGTAAATTCAGGGGACTTTAATGTACAAAATACACATTAATTGTGATGCCATCGAGAATAACATATATATTAAACAACTGAAGATTTCACCTGAATAGTTGGTATTATTTAATTGAAATTATAAATTGAATTGTATATTTTAAGGTATTCAACATGAATCATAATTGAAAAGAATTGTTTATTGAATTGCACCCGTTAATTTGTATTTTAACCAGCGGAGGAGACCACTCTAGTTCCTCCAGGAGGATTAGTAGAGTGGAAATGAGATGAAAACAATTGTTATTACTTTTGGGAAAAAGAAAATATGTAGAAAGTGGTTTTGAAACGTTTCACACTTTTGATCCTTGCATTGTATATTAAATATGCAAGTAATTAATGTTGTATATGATGTAAATGAATTTTTGTTTCTATACATAAGCAATGTAAATTGTTATATTCCGCATAATGTGTAATGATATCCCTTGTGAATTTTGATATGATAGAAGTTCACGGGAGTAAGTATGCGCCATGACTCGAGATTATCTTAGATCTAATCGTAATCTTGGGCTCGGGTCGTGACAAAAATCGTATATAATTTGGAATGCTGTCATTGGATGTATACATGCATGTTCTCTTAGCTCTTTTTCCCATGTAATCAGGTCTCATTGAGCACTCTAAATAACAGTTTGGAAACTCTAATTTAAATAACATTAGTTAATTAAGTGATGGTCTAAAATAAGAATTTTAATTTTCAAGTTCCAAATTAGAATTAGTTTAACCTAAGGGCAGTTGTATTCGAACTTATGAATTTTAGTTGACCTAGAGTAAGAAGTACTCTCTAGTTTATCCTCTTTTTGTGACCTTTCCCCAATGTCATCCCTTACCTTTTTGTCCCATGCCATCCATTTTCAATGAAGATTTTGTGATGCAATTTGAAAAAATAACATTGATAAATAACTTTATAATTTATTTTAAAAATAAACTAATCATAATAGTATTAGTGTAATTTATTGAAAAGAAAAAAATAAGATAAAAATTAACAAAACTATAACAAAATAATTTTTCATATCCAAAATAGTCCTTTCAACATGTTCCATTGATTTCAAAATAAATATTCTATCAACAAGCCGGATTCAAGCCACATTTGTATGCATATATGTTCAACTATTAGCCTGTTGTTTGGACAATGGAAATAAGGCTTAAGTCCCCTATGTTTAAAGGGAATTAGTATACTTGGATTTGTATCTGATTTATAGGATTGTAGCTCATGATTAAAATATATAAGAAAATCATAAAAATCGTTTTTCTATTACATATGAATTATAGGATATGCTATTTTATTAGTTTATGTGCATAATATAATACATAAAAAAGGTATGAAGTATATGTAAAAAAAAAAAAAAAAAAATCTTTGAAACGAGATTTGTTCGAGATTTCATGTAGATTTAAAAATGGACTTACGCAACCCTAGCTCAACTCAATTCGATATGGGAAATACAATTATACTAATTTTTTTAAGAAAATAAAATAAAATATAGGTGAGGGTGGGACACTAATACTTAAAGATGAGGGAGTGTTTTGAGTGAAATGGGAGAGTATCCCCTATTTATAAACTAAGAGAGTCGTAAATGATTGACAAGTGTCATCTATTCAATTGATATACAAAAAGCTTTGATTCCAAATGCCACCCACCTAATCCATCACACAAAAAGAATAATAACAGATGGCATAAAAAAATGATAGTTCAGAAATAGGGAGTAGTCACAAATGATTGACTAGTGCCATCTATCTAATTGCTATAAAAAAAAAAAAAAAAAAAAAAAAGCCTTGATTCCACTTTGTTGATTTGGATTTTGCTAAAAACAAATCTCAGTTCTAATTTTAATTTTGACTTTACTTGGAACCCATGCAGGTCAGATTTGAATATTTTTATATCAAAGATTTGTTAAAAAGAACTTCAAAAGTTACTAAGAGTACGTCGAGAAATTTTGTTTTCAAGGATTTTAAAATTATCCTCAAGAGAATTTTAATTTACAAAGCAACATATGCTATTGATGTTAAATGTTCTTGTTAAGAGTTGGCTACCTATTAACTGCTTAGGAAGTGAATGAATGATGAGGCAGTGGGATTTAAATGAAGACAAGTTAACAGCATCCAAAGGAAGATCAGTAACTGAGCCAATTCAATTGAAATATGAAAATGGTGTGTTATATTAGACACATTAGGAATCTTGGTAGCGGCAATTGGTGAAAACAAACATTATTCAAGGAAAAGTTGTTACACCCCGACCCGAACTAATCGTGATTAAGACTAATTAAGTTAGATTAATGCTAATTAAGCATGAATAATTGGGTTAATCAAGATTAATGACCAAAGAGAGACAAATCAGTCTCAAATGATGCATTAAGCATAATAGAATGAAATTGAATTGATTAAAATGAGTTTAGACTCAAACAAGGTAGGCTAAGGACTTTTCCGTAAATACGGGTTTTCATGTATTTCGTCAAATACAGAAATTCTTGATATCAACATGTGTATCTCGAAGAGTACGTTAACTTTTGTAATAAGCACGATTCTATTTGACCTCAAATGGGACAAATGAAGCTTCATTTGACTCAAAATGTAAATAGAATAAATGAGAGGGGTTTTTTGTGTGAAGAGAGCATATATTAGAATGAAATGAGGGAGATGAGCTCATTTTACCTTAAGCAAAACCCTAGGCTCATCTTCTCTCTTTCTCTTCCATTCTTCTTCATTGTTAGTGAGGTTAGGGGTGATTTGAGTGATCTTTGAAGAGAGAGGCATCATCATCATCTTCTTCCCCAAGCCATTCTTCCATTGTTGAAGAGAAAAGCTTGAGAGAGATCTTAAGAATCCTTTCATTTGAGTTACAAGTAAGTAATGGGACTTCCTTTAGAATTTTCAAGTTCTATTAGTGGTTTTGTAGTGATTTTTAGCACAAATGACTCATGGGAGTTCATTTGGATGTTTTTATGGAATAGGGTTTGAAAATGGGACATTTGTGTTAAACCAAGCTAAGGCAAAGAGGCAAAGAGGGTTTTTGGCAAATAACTTCAAAAGAGGCAAGTATAAAGCTTGCTTGTAATTAGTGTTAATCATTATAGAAATGTATGGTATTTTGATGGATTGTGTATGCTTTTCCATTAGATTATGGAGTTATTATGGATTTAATGATGTGTTTAATGGATAATTAGAAGTATGGATTTGTGAATGAATGATGTATGAGGAGGGAACAGGAGGTTCCAATAATCTTGTGCAACTTGTGGAAGTGTAATGGAGAATGAAGTAGAAGAAGAGAGAGTGTATCAGAATTTTCGGATGAAATTCTGAATGGTCCGCTCGAGCGAACGATGTTCTGTTTCGACTGATAAAAGTTCTAAGGAGTTCGCTCGAGCAAACATAGTTCTATTTGGGTCCGCTCGAGCGAACAACGTTCTGTCTTGGTCCGTTCGCAGTAATTCGCTCGAGCGAACCTGATACTGGCCCAACGATAATAGTTAGTGAAAATTTGAGTTTGGTGAATTTTGGGTTTCGGATTTTTACGAGAAATTGGAATACTCCTAAGGAGTATAAATGCTTCACCGATTAGTTTTAAGACTAATCATGGATTAAATTAGATTATTGAGAATTAGTAATATTTCAAAAGGGTTCCTTGAATGAACCATATTAATTGATAATGGCCTAAGCTCCATGGGTGATAATCATGGGGGACTAATAATGCATATATTAAATGTATAAATGTGATGTCCATCAAGAATAACACGTGCATTTGGAAACCAACAGTTACACCCGAATGGTTGATTAGGATTGAGATAAGATTGAGTATAACCATAAGTGGTTAATAATGCTTTCATTGTATTATTGTTATCCCCTTCCTTTATTATAAAAGGAATCACTGAATTGAATTGAATCCATAAAATGATTTCTTACTGAAGGTTATTGACCCTTGAGTCTGGCACTACCTAGCTATTGTATTAGAGCTCAAACTGAGTTCAATGAATAATGAATGACTAATCCTGCTGCAGCAGATGGATATTGGGGTGTTCCGGAGCTCCGTGGTGATGCTAGTTGTCTCTGACCCGGATACTAGTAAGTCCCACCAAATTCCGATCATATCTTCGGATATTGATTGATGCCTTCCATTGGAAGATGAATCCTCCCTTTGAGGGGAGATGGTAAATAAATGAATCCTTCCTTTGAGGAAAGATTGTAATAAAATGAAATACAATGCAATGAATGCTATGGTAGTGACCATTTTATATGTTTACTAGTTCACATTGTGTCTCTTATTGTTATTGTAAAAATTGTCTAGATTTCTCTAGCATTGAAACCGTTATTAATGCAATATGAATGTGTTAATATACTATTGTAAGAATTGTTTATGCATTATTGAACCGTCGTGTTCATTAGTGTTATTGATGGCATTACATGCCCGATTGCTCTTGCCGGTGCAGTAGCGCCCCTGGCGGCAGCGGAGGAGACCGCTTCGGTTCCTCCAGGAGGACTGATTGAGTGGAATGGGCGGGATACCATTTGAAACGGGTATCCGAGTGTGAATGGAAATTAAATCGTTTTGAGAAATGTTTTGAGGGATTGTTTATAAATTCATTTTGGAATGTAATTAATTTGACATCTACATAATGTTTTGAAAATGCAGTGTTAATCAATTTATATTGGGAATAATATATGTATAAGAACTTTTTTTTGTATACATGTAAATTGTCAGTTGATATTGTCAAATATGAATGTTTCCACAAAAAGTTTTGTATTTGACAGGTGTATTGAGAATGATATCCCTTGTGGATTCCGTTTTAACTTCGGTTAATTCGGGGTTTACGGGAGTAAGTATGGGATCACGGCTTGGAGTTACCGGATCTCGGGCCCGGGTCGTGACAAAAGCTGAGGCTTAGAAAGCGGCAAATAAAGATAAGTAAAGCTGTGGATTGCATGAAGAAAAGAGTTTTTTAAGGTGTTCCTAAGGTAGGGGAATGGAGCTTCAACTTTGAATTAATATGATTATATTTGGGATAAATCCATGAAATTTTGATAGAAGGTATGGCAAGAACCTTTGCATATATATTCTTCATGACTCGACGTCCGTTCACTTGACTTTACAAAAAAATAAAAATAATTATAATAATAAAATAAAACGAATTCACATACAGCTTTATAGCTTAATGATGGGTGTAAACTGGGCTGTGTGCCGGCACTTTGAGGCTGGCCCAACCGTGCCTGGCTTGTGCTGTGCCCAGGTTGGCTGGGGTCGGCCCAGCAGGGCTTAGGTCACGCTGTGCTGGGCTGTGCTGCCCACGGGCAGGCCCATATGCCTATGCCTAAGTTTTTTTTTTTTTTTTAAATAAAAAGAGGGTTTACTGACTTTTAAAGTTCTCAACTTGAAACAAAGTTGAAACGATTAAAATAAATGCACAAATATTGATTTTAATTTACAAACAAAAGCAAAACTCTAATTATTTTAAGTTTTCTATTTTATTTATATAAAAGATGCATTGTTTATATAAAATGTCGGGCCAGGCCGAGCCGCGGCACAGGGCACCTAGGCCAGCACGGCACAGTTATTTTCGTGCTGGCGGCCAGGCCAAGTTTACACCCCTTACCTCAATACAACCGATTTGCTAATGACCCACATGAATAAAGTTCACTAAAACCACATGTTGTCAAAAATATATAATGGAAAACACCCATATATATATTATCAAAATATATCCACATATATTATATAAAAAAAAAAAGATAAAACCAAACCAGTAAATCCTAAAAGAAGATTGTTTTTGAAATAATAAAAATAAGTTGTTACACAGACACAGAAAGACAATCTATGATGGAGAGAGAGAGAGAGGGTGAGAGAGATAAGAGTACCTAAATGGAAAAGCGCGGGTGGGGATTGAGTTTTTGGTAGAGACGTTTTAATATGGCAAGAGAAACATTAATCTATAAGAAAAACGTTCATTTGAAAAACCTCGCTGGTGAGCTGGCAGGGAGGTTGAGATATGTTCGAATTTAATAGGACACTGTGTAGAGAAAAATAAAGATAACAGTTGCTTTAATACTTTTTGAAATGTGAAAAGATGGTAGTGAGATGTGATACTAATTACTATCATGAAGCCTTATTTTTTCTGGGTGAAAAAAAAAAAAAAAAAAAAAACTATTGGCAATTGCTTATTTTCTGGGGCCTTATTTTTTCTTTTTTTTTTTGGGTTTGGGGGGGTGGGGTGGCCATAAGAAATTGAACTAATCGAATTTCTTCTCGATACTATTGAAATATTTTTACTGCAACTTTTGGGAATTGTTGATCTATTAAAGCAAGTTGGTCCCAATATTATATAATCAATTTAAAGTTTTGAACACCTTCGAATATCAACTCTAGGTTTTTTTTACTATTATTTTTATTATTTTTAAGAATCAACTCTAGTTGATATCTCTTAACAAAGTTGTGGATTGGATGTACACTCCAGTTAAATAGTCCGAAACTGATTTTGCAATTTTGCTAAATGAACCCAGTGAAAGGCTCTATGGAGTTTGAAATGCATGTCAAAACTTCTGCATTTTTTGTTTCCCACTCATCTAATTCTTTGGCATTGTCAGATGGAGGTTTATTGGTCACACCACTTACAATCTTCCACAGCCCCCTTACCAAAAGGAAATTCCGCATTAGGAAAGACCAATAGGTGTAATTGGTACATTTAAATTCACAGATACAGGATGAGCAGGTTTAGATGCCATAACAGAGGAGTAGATCAGGAAGGATAAGGCCTGACAACGGCTGATTGAGAGAAAAAAAAAAAAGTTTGGGCATTTGACAACATTTGGAGTAAAATGAGAAAAAAGAAAAGAACTTTAGTGTTAGAATTAGGAATAAAGTATTACAATGCACTTTGTGTGTAATTCTCGCATTACAGTGTAAATTTCCGGATGGAATTGTTGAAAAATCAAACAATTTGTACAACACAGATGAATCTATCTGCCAGAAACAATCGATCTTAGGAAGGAGCAGTATTTTCTAGCTAAAGTATTGTGAGACCCCGACCCGAGTGACCCCGATTAGTACTAATTAAGTCGCCTGTTAATCTTGAACTTATTTAGTGGATTTTGGTTTAGTTGGGATTAGAATAGCTTTGTTATAGCTTTGGGAAATTTTGAGTGCCTATGTGACTAGTGGGGCCCTTTGAGGGTTCCTTTTATGACTTGCGTGTACTTGGGGGTTTACTTGAGATTCTTTTGATTTGGTGTTTTATCTCGATTTACTTATTTTGTTAATCCCTTCAACTTTCATGTTGATCCCGTTTCCGTCCCGAAACTCGACTTTTCTAGCTTCTTGGGCAAAACAGTCTTTTTACACTAAATCTGTACCCAATATTTAATATTCCCGAAACCCACGAAACATATACTTTTTGGAAAGTAGAAATTTCGACGATCATTTCTTCCTTCTTCGTCGATTTTATCCGGGGTCCCAAAAATCATGATTTTGACCCCACCAAGTTTTCTAGTGGTGGAGCCCACTCCCATTGCTTATATAAGAGCACCCATCTCCTTCCCCTTCTTCATTTTCCAGAACAGCAGTCAACCTAGGGTTCTTTCTTCATTTCCTCTCTTCTTCTTCTTGCTTCTCCTTCATCAATCTCCATCAAACTTTACTCTCTTGAGAAATGAGGACCATCACTCTCTTCCTCTCATGGAGAGCTTGCCATTGATAACATTTGTGTAAGAAACCACCATCTCCAAGATCTTCATTGAGCTAGTTCTTGCCATCAAAGGATCTTCCAAGTAAACTTTTTTCCTAATCTCTTAGATATGTGTTTTTCTAGCCTTAGAGAAGCTACTTTTTCATTATTGAAAGCTCTCTCTTCTTATTGCTTGGTTTGACCCATTTTAGGGTTTGTTTTGGGGGTTTTTGTAGAGATTGTGATCTTGGCTTGCAAGTGTGGTTAGGAGCTTGTTTTCCATTGATTTGAGACCCAAGGCAAGTAAATGATTTGATATGTTTAGCTTTGAATGAGTTTATGAAACGCATTTATGATTTCACCATATAATTTGTGATATTAATGGCTTGTTTAGATTTGAAATAAATGTACATTAGTGAATCTTGTTAGCTTATTTTATCCATGATTTAGATTGCTAATCAGGTTTAAAGGAATGAAGAAAAAAGGAAGGAAAAATGAATGACCCATTTCACTGCAGAAAACAGAACCTGGGTTCTGTTACGTAGTTCACGCGGTCGACCGGCCACACGGGGGTCAGGTTCTCTGGAACCTGACCAAAACACTATTCCCTCCTTTTTATTTACAATTGCCGGTCGACCGGCCAAGGGCTCGGTCGATCAGGCATGCATGAGAGGGGTCGACCTAACCTCCTCAGGTCGACCGAGATTGCAGTATACGCGGTCGACCGGCCAAGGGCCAGGTCGATCGGGCCAACTGCGAATCTCTCCTGAGAAGTGATTTTTACCCTATTCTTAAATGGACTTAGGTGGAACTTGGTTACCCTTTTTATTGGACTCACTTGACTTATCGTGAGATGGTTTGACCCGACATTTTTGAGGTTAATCCGGTTGTATCGGGACTTAACCTAATTCAATCATGAACGGTACGGGACAACGGGATACTCCCTTTATAACTATGCACGAGGTTTATACATTTGGATATCGCGAATCCTATCCCCTTCGGTGACTGAGTAGGTTGTACGATGCTTCAGGGCTAACATTGTACTTAGGATCTCTTTTGAGGTTCCGTTTGTTTTGAAGTTCATTTAAAAGTTTGAAAATCCCTAAGGTGTATAAAGAGCCCGGAATGTCTCCAAACTCAAGGAGTACCAAGTCATTATTACAATGGACATACGGGGTCCTTACTCACCTGATTTATCTTGAATCCCGATACTAGCCCCGAATTTCTTGAATTATGATTTATCTTGAATCCCGATACTAGCCCCGAATTCCTCGAATTATGATTTATCTTGAATCTCGACACTTGTCCCGAATTTCTCGAATTATGATTTATCATTCCCGAAAGTATTGAAAGTATATTTTAGCATTTTGCTAGCCCGTTTATACATGCCCGAATAAAATGATACTTGTGCCTTCGGGCATCCCGTCCCGCCCGTTTACATACATGCACTTGATATGTTTTATACATGTTTTGATTTGTCATTTGACCTATGAGTCGGCACCACTAAGCTTGGCTTTCCTTGCCGGTCTGATCCACCAACTTGGAGACCCCTTCCCGTCCCGCCAGCTGCAGTTTGGATCCCGCTACCCGGTTATTACCGTCGTCTTGTCCCGATGCCGCAGATTGCTACTGTGGTTCCTGATGCCCGGTTCACTACCGTGGTCATGTCCCATATTATATTATGTATATGTATACGTTACTTATGTTGCATCTCCTCACTTCGGTGGCTGAGACAACATCCCGATATGCTCATGTCACTTCGGTGATAGATGACTTAGCTTTGTGTGGTTGCCATCTTGCTTGTTTCCCGTTCTCCTTGGATACCTTACATGTTTTATATTGCATATGTATGTGAATAAATGATTCTTTCGTTTTATGAAACTATTGTTTTGACAGGTTTAAATGTTTTCCAAGGTAATTTCTTTATTGATATATCTTTTCACCTGTTTGCCAAACCGTCGTGTTTGACCCACTATTTTGGTACTCAGGTTCAGTTTCCCCGCCCCGAGCTGAGAGTTTTTGTTGGCTATGGAGCCATGAGTTTGCAGGTTGTCTTGTCGGCTATGTCATATAGACATTGTGCTTAACATCGGAGTTACGTCACATTTGGGTAGTGGATATTAGTTTGTTATTGTACGGCTTTTATTGGCCCTTTCTTGGGATTGTAATTAATACACATTGATGCTTGTAACTTGAACATATATGAGAATGTAATATCCTGTTACTGTCAGCTCTGTACTTTATCATGTTGATTTATTCCAGTCTGATATGGTTCCTAAAATGATAGCTTTATGCTAGCATTTGTATGCGATGCGGAATCCGATGATGTCCACGGACTCCGGGTCGCATTGCCACGAAAGCTTCCGCAAAATATTTAGAGAGTGTTGTGATTTGTGATCCTCACACACGCGGATATTGGGAGAAATATAATCATTACTTACCTCCCAATTCCCGTCCCCGAGGTCGGACCGCTGTCAGGATCTGGGTTCGGGGGCGTGACAAGTATATTTAACAAATGATGTATACCTAGGGCTGTTGAAGGATAGTGTCTGGCTGGACCCAGGGTTGGCCCTGCCCTGCCATCAATATATATGGGCCGAGCTCAAGGCGGGCCAAAGTCCTCCAAGCCTACACTGTTATCAGATCTACTAACAGAGAAGAACATGAGAAGAAGAAGAAGATGAGACTGAGAGAGAAGAGAGAAGAGAACATATATTCTTATTCCACAAGCTTCTCAATAATCACAGCAGCATCGTCTCATATATATACAATCAGATGATGGATTAGTTAGAGATTAATAACTAATCATTGATTAACGTCTGTCTCAACCAGTCCATCATGACCTTAGTTAGTTACAACAGCCTACAACACAGTTAGGTAGTCACTGATGCTAACTCTATTTAATTAGTAGCTGACTTGTCAACAGCGCCACTCAAGCAAATGGGGCTGGCTGCTTGGAACGTAAGAACTTAAAGCGCTTTGGGTGTAAGTTTTATGTGAACAGATTTGCGACTTGATCAGTAGAAGTTATATAGTGGACTTAAAGTACTTTTGAAAGCACTTTCTCACGCACAAAGTGATAATCCACTCCGATATGTTTTGTCCGTACATGAAAGACAGGATTAGAGGCTAAGGAGACAGCAGAGACGTTGTCACGCCATAACGCAGGACGATTTGAGATAAACTTAGAGTAACATCCGAAGACAACACATTTTAGTAGTGGTGTGTGCCAAGGAACGATATTCTTCCTCAGTTGAGGATCGGGCAACTGTAGGTTGCTTCTTGGAACTCCACGAAACAGGGGAGTCACCTAGAAAACTGCAGAAGCTAGAAGTTGAGCATCTATCTACGCAATCCCTAGCCTAGTCGGCATCAGAATTGTCACGACCCCGGACCAGGATTGAGCCAATTAAGGTCTTAATATGGAGCCGCGGTGTGGCGAGCCAGAAAATTTCACCCGCTCACAATGTTTCCCACAGGTTTTCACGGTGAGGATTCAACAACCCTATGTCTCACAAACAAACACAAGTAATGATTTGCAGAAGCGTGTAGAAAACACACAAAGAACTCAACAATCATGAACATATGAAGACTCATGTCAGAGAGAGAAACATGTCTAGCATACCCATAAATTAAAGTTTAATATTTACATCACACAAGAAGGTAAGTTTAAAGTTTTACAACTCTCCAAAATACAACCCAACAAAGGCTGTTAGAATAAAATCCCAAAAAGACGATGGACATCCCCCAAAATGATACGCAGCTCAGGACCTAACCCGATGTCTAGATAACATTGCTGGGCTTCCACTCTTTGGCAAACGGCGGCTCAACTGCCTCTTCCTCATGCTCCTCCTCAGAGGCAACGTAACTTAGACCTGAGCACAAATGAAGGGTTAAACACGATGGTCTAGCAGGTGATTGAAAGAGGGTAACAAGCATGCTATAGTATAAGTATTTTTTGAAATAATAAATGAAGAATGGCCGGTGAAACAGATGCATTCTTGACAATATTCACTCTATGTAAAAACAAGAACAATCATAACTAAAACATAGACAACCACACAAAGCTATATTCTCCGTCACCGAAGTAACGAGAGCACACATGATAATAAATTTACGCCACATGAAGTGAAAGGAATACACAAACATATAATTATAGTAACCCATTATAGCCAAGCATCACACAAAGGGCCCCGCCACAAACGGGCAAAATCACACACAAATTCTAAACTGCAGTTGGCACAATGTATTGAAAGACCCAAATCTTATGATCAAACTAACAAGGTCGTCCAAGCTTAGTGTATGGTAGCTCACACCTCACCCACATGAGTTACAAGTCCATCGTGCATGATTTAGGGATCAAGGGACCCATCCTTAAGGTCCACTATTGGGCCAAAACCATCTAGGCATTCTATGGTTTTTCACTTGGCTCACAATATAGTCCAATTGCCAAGATTTTGAATCCAAATATCCCCTTTCTTCCCCAGCCTCTGATCAATAAGATGTATGGACCGTTGAATTCTACTCTTCAAGACCTTTCCTACAATATATAGATCTCCAAAATCGGACGAAAGGTTCAAAATTTATGGCGGTTCGAAAATCTACCAAATCCGATGAAGAACCAGTCCACATTAGGTTAACCTAGGTTTAACCAAATTCTTGACCGAACCTTGGCAGAAAGTTGGGCTTCCAAGTTCTGAGTTTCTAGGGAAATTCAGTTAATTGAGTTTCTGACCGAAATGTGGCGGAAACCACGAGTTCTAAGCCCGAAAACCAATCTTTTTAATGGGCTCCTTATCCAACCTCTTAACAACCTTTCAAACTCATTCATATGCACAAAAAGGAGTCTTCAATAAATTCCATTCCATCAAATCCCACTAATTAAAGCACATTACCCACCTTATACAAGAATCTACTTACAAATTTAAATCAAACTAACATATGAGCTGGAATTGGGTTTTTAAAAAATGAATTATATAAAGAATCATAGAAATGAAAGTGCACGCACAATATATAAATTATTTTACTTGCCTTAAGGTGCTTGAAATCAAACTCAAGCTAAATTCAAGCTCTATTGCCCAAACAAGCTCTCCAAAAGGAAAATCCCATAATGTAATGGAGAAGATGAAGTCCAACAATGGGGAATGAGAAGAATAGGTTTGAAATCCACATGCAACATCATTATAACCTTTCAAACTCAGATTCAAACAAGAAGACATGAATCTTGAACCAAAAAGCTTACCAAAAGAGTTGAGAAATGAAAATGGATGTGTGTAAAAGATGAAACCCTAGTTGCAAAGAGATGAAATATTCCTTCACATGCAAGAGCTCTCCTTGGCTGGTTAATTGAATTGATGGAGGAGATGAAGTACTCTCAAGATCACACCATTAAATGGGTGTAGAGTACCTGAAGAAGATGGGGTTGAGGGATCTCAGATGCAAGCTCTTGATTTAATGGAATTGGAGGGAAGAAGACGAAGTAGTGGAGAGATGGGCTTTCTCCAGGAAATGGAGAAGAGTACAGAAGAACAGCTGGAATGGCTGGCAGGGTTATTTCAAATCAAGTCTTTCCCTGGGTTTTGCATGCAAACCCAAGTAATTCACAGAATTTACAGAAAAAGACTTTATGCAGGAAATGGGCTTAAATGGGCTGGGCATGGGTCAGTCTGGGTCCGAATTGCTTGGGTCAAAACATGAAAATCAAAGTCCATGAGATGCTTTATGATGCACCCAAAGCTCAAAAAAATCTAAAACACCCATAAAACCCAAAACACTCCAAAAGTTCATAATCTACCTAGTCAACGGTCAAATCCAACTAATTCTACCTAATCAAGCCCAAATACATTCAAAACATCCATTAAGTAGTTATTCTAAATTAATTAATTATTAATCAAAATGAAGGCGGGTCGGAGTGTTACAGAAGGTAGCATACCAAAGTTTATCCTTATCATGATTATCAAACACACAATGTAAGAAATATTTATTCCTCTTAACTACCTGAGCATTTTGAGATTTAGACCATAACAAAGCAATGCCACCAGCATTTCCAATTGCTGGGACTCCATCAGAGAAATCGAATTTTAATTTCCTGGCCAGCACCATGATTTCATGACAATTTGCTTTAGTTTCCAAAAGAAATAAAAACTCAAGTTGAATCTTCCTACATAGTAATTTAATTTCATGAAAGGTAGCCATCGTCTTGGACCCTCTGCAGTTGCAAGAAATTCCATACCTACCATTCTTGAGAAACTCCCTTTTCATTTGGAGATTATTATTTTTTGAAGTCAAGGTGCCAAAGCAGGGATTTTTAATATACAGTATAAGATGTGGCAAACCCAGCGGCGGACTTAGGTTGGAGGGACCTGGGGCGAGGAAATTAAATCCCCATTGAGTTTTTTTTGTTTTCGGTACAACCATGGAGTTTGGATGGGGCCTTAGAGCAGGGGTGGACCTATGTTGGAGCAATATGGGCGGTTGCCTTAGGTTAGAATTGAAATCCTGATCATAAAGTTGAATGGGGCCTTAGAGCATGCCCTACATGTCTAAACTTGTCGCCCACATATGTAAAGCTTCGTTGGTAAAAAAAGAAAAGAAAATGAAAATATTACGGCAACACATTGCTCCATTTTCTTCAACCTCTTCTTTCGAAATCCCTTCGCGCTGATTGTCAATCGAGCTCTTCGTCGTCAATTCCTTTAAGCTTTATAAACTACTGCATCCTCATCTACTAAACATATTTAGTATGATCCATCCTAAGAACGCTTAATCTCCAAATCCTAATTGCAAACCCTGAATCCCCAAATCCTAATCCAAGCCCTAAGGCCTAAACCATCAAATCTAAGCTATCTACAAATCCAAAGATGACCAAATCCATTTACATTATCATCTCTTCTTACTCCACTATGATTCAAAGATAGAATTTCACTTTCATTATTCAAAGGTTGGAGGCTTTGAGAAAGTGAAAAGGGAAAATGATGGGTGTCCTCAAAATGTTCTTATATTAGGTTTTTTCTCACACACCTAACTCACCTTGAACTTGCAGTGATCTCCATTGAGCATTGATTTTGACATATAAATTTAGTGAAACATGATAATATGAGTTTGAGTATCTAAAATTAATGTTAGAATTAGTTTTTATCCATCTAATGCTTTTTAGTACTTTTGATTAACTTCCTAATTCTTGACATTTTTATTACCTAATCTTCAATAATTATCATGCATCTAGTTGAGTTCCACGATTGTATATTTTCTAGAGAAAAAAACTTGTAGGCGCTATTTGATAATGTGAAAAGGTTTAGCAAAGTCTAGCAAAAAAAATTTTTTTTTTTCAAATGGTCTAGCAAAATTTTGGCCCCACCAAAACAAAAATCTTGGGTCCACCATTGGGCAAGACCTGAGGCTCGATTCCTCAGCCAGGAGGCATGCTGATCCGAGGTGCCTTGTTTGAAGCACCCATCCTTCTCTGAAAAGTTCTCCCAGTTGGAGAGGTTCTAGGGATGCCATTGTCAAACAACATGTTAAGACTGGTCATGGCCCAAATTGGTCTCTATAACAGAAATATTTGTCTCACCCCCACTAGCCAGCATCCTTCCATTCTCTTCAACCCTGGCATGCCCGTCCGTCTGCAAGTTACCTACGGTTCAACCCTTCCATTTCTGGCACTTTATTCGAAGGACTTTGTGCTGCTCTTCTCCATTGAGGGTCTCCAACAGGGTAAATCCAACCTGCATGGAGCCCATATCCCTTGGGTCCCGGCCCCTTGACTGGGTTACCAAAAAAGAAAAAGGGTAGATACAGCCATGCATGCCTACTCCATTCAGCCCTTGAAAACAGCCCATATCCCTGTGGGACACGTCCTCAAGACTTTCGGTGTTGTGGATTGGGGTTTCATGAGGAAGGGTTAGCCTGAGATCACCAACTCTACTTGAACCACTCTTGGGCTCATCTTGATTCAAGTTTATCCCATTAATTGCTTGCCCAAATTCCCTGCATTCTCTAAAGTGGGCCCTCGGTTCAAAGCTAGGTGGGATTGCTGGGTTTGAATCTTGAGTAGGGGTGTAAAAGAAAACCGTCTAACCAAATCGAACCAAATCGAACCGCAGTTAATAATCGTGTTTCGTGGTTCGATTACGGTTACAGTTATTAAAATCGAAAAACTGCACATCACGGCTCGGTTATGGTTTTCAGTATTGCCTCACAGTTTTTAACCGAACCAAACCGTATTTACCGGCACACGGTTAACCGTACCTTTATACAAATAAAAAAAATAAATGGCCTAAATGAAATATGTATATAATTCTTGAAGTATATACTTGGCAAAACGAATTTTAACGGTTTTTTTTTATATGGCTTTTAACGGTTAACTGCGATTCGGTTTTTAATGGTTTTTTCGAATACGGTTACAGTTACAATTTTTAAAATTGAAAACCGTAATTCACGGTTTGGTTAACGGTTCTCCCAAAATGACGATCAACCTTGATTAAATATATTTGCTAACTCATTAATCGAGATCCTAGAGATTTATTTTCAAAAGAGAAGCTATATCTTCCATGTCATTTCCTATACCAGGTTCAAGCGATAACCCGTGAGGAGTGCGTTTCTTTAAATGGCCAATTTGGTAATTTACTATTAAAGTGAAAGTGATGTAAAGTATCAAATCAAGAGAGAATAAAATATAAGTGGATTATGATGGTATTTTGTCTTTAGTGGGTTGGTAAGGAATCTTTTTAACTTTTTATGTAAAAAGTGATTTTTTTTTTTTTTTTTGTCATTTAGTTGAGAAAGAATGTTACTTTTTACTCTTTTTTTTTTATTTGGAAATTTACTATTAAAGTGAATGTAATGCAAAGCCTCCATTTTTCAAACAATGGATCATCAAAAGTACATAATTTCAAATTTTCCTCTCTATTTTTTTTTCAAAAAATAAAAAATAAAAAACCAAAATCCTTCCTCAGTTATGAGATATAGATCTTGGGTAGATGTTTACTTAAGATGAGTTAAGGTTAAAATTATGGTTCCTCTCTTGTGGGTTACTTTACTTATAAATAGGCTTCTCTCCTTGTATATTTGTACACACAGATAATGAGATAATAGAAAAGCTCTATTCTTCCTCTAATCATCTTTCTCTTAGCCTCTCTTTTTTCTAACACGTTATCTGCACGAAGCTCTAAGAGAAGGAAGAAACCCCAGTCTTCTTACTCAAACAGAAGAGAAATCTTTCCCTACACGAATTTTCATGTGAAATCCTTCCATGCGCGGATTTCCATCGCGAAATCCTTTCAGCGCCGATTTCCATCACAGATTCCCTACGCAGATTCCTTCCCAGTGCAGATTTTCATCGCGGATACCTTGCATGGATTCCTCTCCATCGTCGATTTCCATCGCAGAATCATTCCCAGCGCAGATTTCAGAAAAAAGTAATATTTTTCTTCATATACAGTAAGTAGTATCTGAGCCATCCTCAAAATCAATTTATTAGAATGCATGCAACTAATTTATAATGCTTGTTTACAGTAATCATAGTACTAGTGTACTATTCATTATCTTGTTTGTTTTATTTTTTGGATACTATTTATGTGAATGGATCACACTATAGAATTAAAAATTCTAAATTTGAAGCCGAAGTTCACCGATCTATGGGCCAGAAGTCCTAGAAGTTAGAATACTGATATGAACTTATAGATTCATATCCATAAATTAAAACCTGAAGTTTTTTGTTCAAATCCAAATAAATTATAAGGCTATGAAATTAAACCTGAAGATTTGACAAAACCAGAATTTCTGATCAATTGTTAGAACCAAAAGTTCTACTTCAAAATTGAAGATTTGATAGAACTAGAAGTTCTAATCATTAGTTAAAACCAGAAGTTCTACTTCAAACCTGAAGATTTGACAGAACTAGAAGTTCTAATCAATTGTTAGAACCAGAAGCTCTACTTCAAACCTGAAGATTTGATAGAAGCAGAAGTTCTGAACAATTGTTAGAACCAGAAGTTCTACTTAAAACCTGAAGATTTGACAGAGCCAGAAGTTTTTGATCAATTGTTAGAACAAGAAGTTCTGATAAATTGTTAGAGCCAGAAGTTCTAATTCAAACCTGAAGATTTGATATAACCAAAAGTTCTTATAAATTGTTAGAATAAGGAGTTCTACTTCAAACCTGAAGATTTGACAAAACCAGAAGTTCTACTTCAAACTTGAAGACTTGACAGAACCGAAAATTCTGTTTCAAATCGAAAGCTTCAACAGAACCTGTAGTTCTAATTCATGTGTTATGAACCTGAAAATTTAAATCAAGCTTAAAGTCTTGACAGAACCAACAATTTTGATTCTCAAAGTTGAGAACCTTATGTTCTAACTTTTCATTGGCCAAATTTTTTTTTTTTTTTGTCATGTTTAAATTCCGTCCTTAATTACTTCTGATGTTAATATTTCATTATTTTTTCCTTTTACTTTATTGATTATCTGCACACGTTTAACTTCATATATACATTTCTCATTACAGCTCTTGCGTGATGACAAATCTGGCTAAACTTGACTTTAAAGCACTTAACATAAATGGGGATGTTTACTTATCTTGGCAATTAGATGCTAAAATCTACTTGCAATCCAAGAAATTAGGAGAGGCCATAAAGGAAGGTAACAAGATGTCCCCAAAGGAAAAGGCGTTAGCCCTCATTTTCTTACGCCATCACATACATGAAGACCTAAAAAATGAATACCTTACTGAGGAAAACCCAGCTGGCCTATGGAAATCCCTAGAGAATATATATGATCACCAGAAGATGGTCATACTACCAGCTGCCCTGAATGATAGGTGATCTTTTTTTTTTCATTGATGTCCTAATTTATGGTGAATGGTTTAACTATTTCAATTTTATCATGTGATTACATAGTTATATTGATTTATTATTTAAGATATGGATCATGGAATTGAGGACAATCTATGTTTGGTAGATAGTGCTATAACACATACCATTCTAAAAAATTAGAAATTTTTCTCAGAATTGCTGTTCATTCCACGAAAGGTATCCACCATAGTTGGTCCTGTGCAAATAATTAAAGGCTTTGGAAAAGCCCATATGATGTTACTTAATGGTACCCACCTATTCATTAAAAATGTTTTGTTCTAAAAAGAGTTCCCGAAGAAACTTGATTAGTTTCAAAGACATCATAATGAATGGGTGCCGCATTGAGATTATGAAGGAATATTTATGCATCGTTACTAGTATTGGAAGCCAGAAGCAAATACTAGAAGCACTAAGTGCACTCTCTTCAGGGTTATATTACATGACAATCTCCAATGTCAAATCACACTCGATTATGAGCAAAACAACAAAAGTCAAGCCCGAAGCTTAAACTAAGCCCGAAGCTTAGTGATCCTAAGATTTTATAGCTTTGGCATGATAGGAGCCCTAAGCGTACTAAGATGGGACCACAACATAGATTGAGAATCTATGTAGATTATGACTCTCCCTCGATTATTCGATATCTAGAACCAATGACAGGAGATGTCTTCACTGCTCATTTTTTCCGATTGTCAATTAGATGAGACAAAATTCCCGCTGTTAGGGGGAGATAAGATAGTTTCTGAAAAACGTATTGTTCCTGTAGAACAACTTGTTCCTGAAGAACGACGAGAACTAACATGGAATACTTCCACTTTTTCTCATCTGGATCCGCAAACTTCATAATGTGAAAATGATGTACGAAGAATTGTGCACTTACAAGAAATTGCAAACAGATTACCTGATGCATTTAATGATGCAGCAAAGGAAAGTCACATGTGCCAGCTATGAATGCACCTGGCAGGATTAATATCCCTGTAGGACAAAGTCAAAATACATAAGCAAAAGAATCTATAATACGCCAAAAGCGTAGCAGACCTATAGGTTTAAAAGGCTCAGCTCCGCGGAAAAGGAGAAATGAATAATCATTATCATATCCTCCCAAAGAGGCACGTAACGCTCCTGAAGAGGTTCCTTCCGAAGAGGCACATAATGATCCTGAAGAGGTTGTGGTAAAATTCGTTCTCTCTAAAATAATGGAAGTCCCTGATGAGACTTTGGAAGCCCCTGAAGAGGCACCGGTACCGGATAATGAAGAGATCTCTATAGTTTATAATTATTCAAGAGAGAGATGGAAAAGAAATGATGATGATTAGTGGGGCACACAACCACGTTCTATAAATCCCAGAAGGATCTCCTTTGCTTGAAGTAAAGCCAGGGAGTACGTACTCAATCCAATTAAGGCACTAGATTGGTATTAAACACATCCTACGATATTTGTGTGAAACAACTAATTTAAGAATATTTTATCATAAAGATTCCAGTTTTGTAGGATATGCAGATTCAGGTTATCTCTCTTATCCTCATAAGGGTTGATCACAGATAGGTTATGTGTTTCTTAATGGTAATGCCGCCATTTCTTTGTGTTTTACTAAACATACTTTGGTAGCTACTTCCTCCAACCATGCTGAGATTTTGGCTCTTTATGAAGCCAGTAGGGAATGTGTATGGCTAAGATCTATAATTTAGCATGTTCGTAGTTCTTGTCAATTACCATTTATTGCAGGTATTCCGAATATTATCAATGAAGATAATGAAGCATGCATAAAAAATATTTGAAAATGTTTTATTAAAGGAGACAATACTAAGCATATAGCACCGAAGTTCTTCTTCACTCATGAACTTCACTAGTACAATGAAATTGAAGTCAGGTAAGTTTGTTCGAGTAACAACTTGGCTGATTTGTTTACTAAATCTTTACCAAAATTAGTATTCCAGATGTTTGTATATGAGATTGACATGCGTATAGTTCATAATCAAACTATGTAAATGGTTGCTATCATCAGGGGGAGTGGTTTATCAAGGAGCATACTGAAGTATGCTATGCAGGACATTCGTGCGCCATACTCTTTTTTCCTTTTCTAGGTTTTATTCCAATGGGTTTTCCTAGTTAAGGTTTTAACGAGACAGCATTATGCACGTCCAACACCAGTTTAATGATCTTTAAGAATGTTATACTCTTTTTTCTTTAGCTTTGGTTTTTTCCCACTGGATTTTCCTTAGCAAGTTTTTTAATGAGGCAACTGTCATTGAATAATGGTCATCAAGGGGGAGTGTTATGACATATGGATCTTGGGTGAATACCCACTTAAGATGAGTTAGGGTTAGAATTAGGATTCCTCTCTTATGATGTTACTTTGCCAATTAATAGGCTTCTCCCCTTGTATTTGTACATATAGATAATGAGATAATAGAAAAGCTCTCTCTTCTCCCTTTAATCCTCTTTCTCTTAGTCTCTCTCTTTTCTAACATTCTCCACTAAAAGACAAAAAAACACCCATTTTTTACCGAAAAAGTAAAAAAAAACTCCCGACAAATCTACTAAAGACAAAATACCATTATAACTCTCTTATATTTTATTCTTCCTTGTTTTGATGCTTTATTTTACCTTTATATTAATAGTAAATTCCCAAACGAGCACATGCCTCGCGAGCAGTGCTCCTTTCTCATCCATGAGGACGGCTACAATGCGTGGTTAACAGCAATGAATTTCCAAAGCTTTCCTCCATTATGAGGATTAGTGATCATTTAGTAGGAAATATTAAAAAAATGCAATCAAATGGTCAATTGTCCAATTCAGTGGTAAATGTTAGCCAAGATGAAAGTGATATTCAAAGATGACGAATCAAGTACACATGAGCCAAATTGCGTGAAAAATCTTGATTAATAAAAATAAATGCTACTTATTCACATTTTTTCAATGAATGATGAATGACTTGCAAAAGAATTTGAGCATCGTTAGCTATTTAGATTTTTAAAATGTGGCTCCGTATCCACATTTTACCTTGAGCTTTCTTTCTTCACCTTGTCAATAAGATGAACCTTATATTCACTCTATTAACAAGACCAAAGAAATATAGGCCCACAACCCAAATCGGGTTAACCTAACCCTTTATAATGACACATTGAGGCAATTTACTATTTATTTAGTTTGGCCTCACTTTGGGTGAGCAATACCCAAATGTTGATACAAAAAATGTCACTTTGCCTTTTCAACATCGAAAGCTACATGAAGCTGCATCCTACTACAAACAGGCAATGCCACTTTAACCATCAAATCTTGTCAGAATCAAACAAAAACTGCAAAACTGCCAAAAGAAGAGTACATATGAAGTTTCGGGCTATTTCGACATCACTTGGCCTAACTTTACTCTTCTAGTAGCTAAACAGGAGCTCCTGGCGGCGGTGAAGCCAGAGCTCATAATTTACAAAACAGAGCACACAATTGGCCTCAAAATGCCACTAGAAGGCTTTACATCAAATTTCAGGTCATTCTGACATGGTTTGGCCCAAAAATGAAACAGCCGCTGCAAAGTCAGCTCTCCCAGTGGCGACAGTGTTGAAGACATTAAATCTTCGATCAAAGCCTATGGATGGTCTCAAAATAAGTCTAAAAGGCTCCACGTCAAGTTTCAGGTCAAACCGACAACATTTAACCCTACATCAACCCTCGAACAGCAGAATCAAGTCTCTCGGCGACGAGAACCACCGAGACTATCACTCATCAAATAGGGAACATGAGGACTTCAAAATGCTTCCAAGCCACATGTCAAATTTCATGTCATTTTGACAACATCTGACTAGACTTTGACTCTCGGAAGTCAAATCAGGCTTCCCGACGGCGGAGCTCTCCGGGACCATGATTTCTAAATCAGAGCAAATAGATCATCTCAAAATGACTCAAATAGGCTCCCCGTCAAATTTCAGGTAAATTGGACATCGATTGATCGTAGATCCAAGTGCGGCATCTTCCTCTCGACCAAATCAAGTCTACTGGCGACAGGACCTCACACGGCTTCAAAACTCAAACAAAAGCATACGGTTGGTCATATCTACTGTTCAGGAGGCTTCACCCAAATTTCAAGTCATTCTGACATTGTTTGACCTAATTTTGACCTCTGATAGACAATCGGCCACGCTACATGACAAAGTCTTTTAGCTTTTCCGAAAAATCGGAAACTTTGCTCCCCGATATGTAAGGCTTCTCGTCAAGTTTTCTGCAGGGAAATCAGGCCAAAATATGTACAAAAATGTCAGAAAAAATACCAAAGAAAAAAGAATCGGAAAAATAGGAGAAACGGCTGGAAGATGGCAACCAAAAGGGGAAAAATCCCCCATGGTCGCCGCAACCATGGCCCATGGTCGCCGGCGACCCTGCCCCATGGGTGCCCGGCAGATGTGATTTCCGGACCCGATGTGGATGGAAACACAGTGTTATATAGAGCGATACTTGAAAGTACTGACCAAATTATGAGAATTCCCGACAAATCCTCAAAATGATAATATGTGTGATTGCCAATCATGGTAAAGGCCATGACTCCATTTGATCGCCTCTATGCGGGAAATTAAGGGTTCCACACATTACAATGCTGCCGGCGATGTGTGATGGTCTCATCAATATTATTTTGGGTCATTATTTTGGGGATTCAGTCCATCTTTAAGATTCGAGATGAGAGAGAAGACTAAGTTCCATGCATTTGGAAGAAAAGAAAGAAAAATAGCTGAAATATGAAATATGTTACATGATCCTGAATTCTATGGGTTGCTGCATGCTTGTTGCCCAATTTTTAATAATTTTTCTGTAATTTGGACTGGTCTCAGATTTTATAGGGAGTCAGTTTATATGTTAATAAAGTCCCATATTTAATTCTCGATTTTTCTGAGTATTGAAACCTTATGAAATAGTGGACACAAATTTGAATAAAAATGCTGGAATTTCTGCACTGCAGAATCTGGCCCATGACAGAGGTCCACTCTCCGAATTTTTATAATTTCTACAGACCTCCAATTATTCTAAAATTTTTATGAGATTTAATGGACCCGAAGAGGATGATCTTGTAAAAGTTTCATGAATTTTGGATTAACATAACCCTTCATGATTATGCACACAAGACCACGTTAACCTGCTGGATTTTCTGCACTGCAGAATTTGGTCCATGACCGGGTCCACTGTCTGAATTTTTGATAAATCTTAGAAAGCTCCGATTAATCTGAAATTTTTATGGGAGTTAATGGATCGAAAGGGGAAGCTTATATGATTTTTTTTCATGGATTTTCAATGAACAGAAACCGTTGTGCTTATGTGCACAAATCCCGGTTAACAAGCTGAGTTTTCTGCAGTGTAGAGTCTATGACTCAGGCACGCTGTCCGATTTTTAATTATTTCTTGAAAAATTGAAATCAGTTGAAACCAAATCTCACTGAAACACAACTGGTATGGGAGTATTCAGAAAAATCAGTGAGTTTTTATTCAAATTAGAAATCATTGAATCAGGGATTTGAAGACAGTGTACAGGTTTTCAAAAATTGTTGCATTCCTATTTACATATTTTGACTGGTCCAGCTCAGAGATTTTAGAAAATTCATTTTAGATTGAAACGGCACAATTCTGGACTGGCGGGAAAGATAATTCAGAGATGCAAAAACAGGAAAAAAAAAAAAAAAAAGCACATCAAAAACAAAACTGCAAAAATGAGAAGAAATTCTGAAATTTGTATAATGCAGAATTTCAGTCATTTTGGAAAGGCTACTCCGATACATAAAACTTGGGTTCAGTAGTGCCTTATCATAACCCAAATACACAAGATTTCTGTTTGAGTTATAGCATAAAATCACTCCAAGTCCAATAGATGTGATGACTAAGGTTATAATCAATCATTATATGCAATAAAAGAATTCATGTCATCAATTTGCAATCCTAAAGAAAAGTCAAGCATTGTTTACCTTCTTTCATTCAACTAAAAGGAGACAAATACTAGAAAATGATGAAAAATAGAATGAAGTAAAATAAAATAGAAAAAGGGGTGGGTGCCAATATTCATTGAGGGGGATCGACTTCGTTCACTGGATACCCTCCTCGAATCCCTTGGCTGGCATAGTGTAGGCTTTATTTGAAAACATGCATGTAAGGATGCTTGAAAAAGGGTCAAAAACACATGCGACATGA
Source organism: Camphora micrantha (assembly GCA_003546025.1). NCBI lineage: Eukaryota > Viridiplantae > Streptophyta > Magnoliopsida > Laurales > Lauraceae > Camphora > Camphora micrantha. Next base: position 10,606,715 of record QPKB01000010.1, read on the forward strand.
TGATCAAAATGAAAGCCTAGGTGCCCACTACAACGTTGGTCTAAAGATGGGAGGCCTAAGGCGCCCAATCAATCTAGGGAAAGATCACCTAGAGAAGTGGACTATCGTTCGTCAGGCCCATTTTTAAAACCAACAATCGCTTAGGGCACGTTGGGGATGGATACACACTTAACTAACCTAACTTAGGAGAGAGTGGGGGACTTGTGTGCCACTGCACGCTAGGAGGCTATCGCCGTAAGGCCTAGGGAGTCGCGTAGAAGGGTGGACGATGTCACGGTCACTAACACCTAAGGGTCAGTATTGCTTAGTGCATTGAAGCGATAATGAAAGCATGGGTGGAAGATGGTTTTGAAAATATAGCATGTGCTGAAAATTCTTTTTCAAATATCAATGAATCCATGAATCAAATATAGCCTACCTTAATAGCATGAAGCTCAATGGTGAAAATTGGCGAAGGATGAATGAAGAAAAGAAAAGTAAAATCTTTTTCTTGAATTTTGGGATTTTCTAATTTTCTTTTTTGGATTTTTTTGTAAATATAGGGCTAGAAGGGCCTAACTAGGGGTGTGCATGGAACCTAATCTAACCGTTCATTTCTTTTGGATTGGAGTGCATAGATGGGCTGACCCCATGAAAGGGCCAGCCCGTCTATTGCCACTTTCCTTGGCCCTAAAAGGCTAAATTAGATGGAGGAGGATAAGAATGCAAATGACAAGGACAATGAATGTAATGGATGCTTAAACAAGTAGTTCAAACTAATGAATTAAGATGATGCATGATGAATGTGTACAATAATTGCAATAAGATGCACCCTATCAAAAAAAAATAATGAAAAATAAATGATTGATGAATGTGTAATTAAATGGCAGCCTAAAAAGAAAGTGCACACAATTATATGAATCTACTGCAAACAAACTAAGATAAATCTAACTAAGGTAATAATAGAAAGATCTCACCAATTTGATGCTAGAATCCCAAATCTGACCGTTGAGACCTTGTAGATGTCCTTTTCTTTTCTTTTTGGGTCTTGGATCTTTTTTTTGCATTAAGTCCCAAAGATGGGCTGTAAGTTGTATAGTGCAGGTGGGCTGAGATGGGTTTTGGCTCGGGTTGAATGGGTCAGTAAAGTGGGTTTTAGTATGATGATTTGGCTAGATTCTAGGTGGGGTTGGCTGGTTCAATGGGTTCGTTGGGTTACGGGCTGTTTCTGTGGTTTAGTTTGGGTTGAATGGGTTGGGTGGTGGAGAAAGGGTCTTTTGCTGGGTTTGATGTTTGACTGAATGGAGAAGGTGATGCAAGGCTATGGGTGCATATTTGGGCTCTGGTGGGTACTTTGGTTAGGAGGACTAGGAGTGAATAGTGGTATAGAGGTGGCTACATAGGAGTGGAGAAAACAGGGAGATGTTTTTAATTTGGTGTGGCCGTTTGGCTAGGAGGGTCCAGGCGGGTGTGCTGGTGGAGAAAGGAAAAGATGGGGAAGTGATGATGGCGGTTGTGGTGTAGTAGATGGGTGTGCAGGTGAGTGAAGGGAGAAAGGGGACTGAGGAGAGAGAAGAGGAGAAAGAAAAAAAAAACAAAAGAAAAGAAAGGGGTGCAATGGATGCGTGCAGGTGGGCAGCGAGGGAGGAAGGAGAGGAAGAAGGGGCTCGGCTGTGCAGGTGCAGGTGAGGGAAGAAGAAAGGGCGAGTGTTAGTATTTTTGAGTGTTGGCTAATTCATTGGGTGGACAAAACATGGGATTTATTGTAATTTGTATTTCTTAGATGGACCATTTTTGTTTGAAGAAGAATTTCAAAGCATCAGGAAACAGGGCGTTTTCATCAAAATGTCAGACCGATCGATCGCCTCCCTAGACCGATCGATCGCCCAGAAAAAGCTCTCAGTTAAAAGTCAGTCCGATCGATCGGACCTACAGCCTGATCGATCGGCCAGGAAAATGCCTCAGTTAATGACAGTCCGATCGATCGGCCCTGCAGTCCGATCGATCGGCCAGCGGTGAATCCCTGTTGTTTTTTAGCCACATCTTTCTAAAGTTCTGATCTTTCAATCCTATTACAACAGAACTTTCCCATACGAGTTCAGAAGCCTATTTAAGTGTTTAAACCCTTCATAAACAAATACTTCTCTCAGATCAAAACCCTAGATTACCTTAAGAGAGATTATCTTCCTCCAGAGAGATCGTGTGTCAAAGTTATGTGCTGAAGCTTTGTCCTCTGGAGATTTTCCATCCATGTTCCATCCAATTCGTCTTGCTTAAGGCGTGGAGATTGAAGTGTTAGAGAAGGTGAACGGCGTGTTCGTCGGCAAGAATCGCTTTGGTCCTTAGGTTGTGATCAACTGTAAAGGGGAGTGAGTTTATCTTGTAACCTTTGAGTTTATAGTGCTTGATCTTTCTGGACCGGTGCTAGGTCCCGTGGTTTTTTCCCTACCCAGGGTTTTCCACGTAAAAAATCTTGTGTCCATCTACTTGATTGATTGCTTGATTAACTTAGGTTTTTATTTCCATATTTGTATCTGTGTGGGATTTAGTTTACTTTCTGTTAGGGTTGTGTTCTTGAACCCTCCAGGAATTTTCATTTGGTATCAGAGCTGATTCACACTAAGTTGTTGTATGAGATCTTCACAGATTTCTGATATGGACAATTTTAGAGATGGATCTTCTATTTCCAAACCCCCACTCTTGGATGGATCGAACTACCATTATTGGAAAGTTCGAATGACTGCCTTCCTTCAATCCATAGATGTGAATGTCTGGAATTCTATGGTATTTGGTTACTCCAAACCTACTGTCGTCACTGATGGCAACAAAATCATTGAAAAACCCATGCCTCAATGGACCAAGGAGGATAAACAAACCTTCAATTTTAATGGTAAAGCTTTAAATTCAATATTTAATGGTGTTTCTCCTGCTGAATTTCGTCGGATATCTATTTGCAAAACTGTTAAGGAAGCATGGGATATATTAGAAACTGTTCATGAAGGTACTCTCAAAGTTAAGCAAGCCAAACTTCAGAATTTGACTACTGCGTTTGAGAATCTGAAAATGGATGAAACTGAAGTTTTTGATGATTTCAATGATAAGTTGTCTGCTATTGTGAATTCTACTTTCTACTTAGGTGAGGTCATTCCTGAACATAAAATTGTTAAAAAGATTCTTAGATCTCTTCTTGAAAGATTTGACCCGAAAGTAGTAGCTATTGAGAAGTCCAACGATTTGGATTTAATTAAAGTTGATCAGTTAGTTGGCAACATGCAAACCTTTGAAGCCAATCTCAGAAAAACAAAGAAAGCTAAAGGAATGGCTTTGAAGTCTCTTATGGAGCATGAGAATGACTCTGAACAAGAGACCGAAGACCCAGACCTTGATGCCTTATTTGTTAAAAAGTTTAAAAAGTTTTTGAAAAATGATAGAAAGGATTTTAAAAAGAATTTTAAAAATACTACTCAAAAAGGACTGTATAAGCCTTCTTCTTCATTTAAATCCAATGCTGGTCAAAATTCTGAGAAAAATGTGTCCAAAATCCCTCCCAAGAGTACTCATTGTTTTGAATGCAAAGGTTTTGGTCACTATGCTTCTCAATGTGTAAATAGAACTTTCAGAACTCAAGGAAAGGTGTTGAATGTCACTTAGGATGATGATTCAGACCAAGATTGCAATGAAAGTGAACCTGAATCATCATCACCAGAACATGGAAAGTTTATGGCATTTATGGCAAGATCTAACGATTCCTTTTTGTAGGAAGGTGTGGAAAAATCAGATGAATTTATTTCAGAAGATCTTAATTGTTTGTCAGATAATGAACAGGATTTAGTGGAAGCATATCATAGTCTCCTCAAACATTCAAGGAGGATGACACAATTGAATGATATTCTGAAACGAAAATGGAAGGCTGCTGAAAAAGAAAATTTTGTTCTTAAAACTGAATTCAATGAAGCCCAAGGTAAAGTATCTCAACTTGAATCACAGCGTACCATTCAATAAGTCCCTTTTCACATCACTTGAAAGTCATCATGGTGGTAATGTTCAATTTGGAGATGGAAGCAAATCTAAAGTTATTGGTAAAGGATCTGTCAACATACCAGGTATGTCAACTATCAATAATGTTTTTTTGGTTGATGGTCTTAAAGCAAACTTGCTAAGTATAAGTAAATTCTGTGAGTCTGGTAATGAGGTTCATTTTTCTCTAAATACTTACTCCATTGTAGACAGTCTTGGAAAACATGTTCTTTCTGGTAAAAAGAATTCCGATAATTGCTATGTGGTTGTCAATGAAATTGTCAATGAAAATGTCTTGAACTGTAATTTTGCTACTGTCAATACTGTTGACCTTTGGCATCAAAGGCTAGGTCACATTAACCATTCTGATTTGGAGAAACTCTCTAAGCAAGAATTAGTTCGAGGACTTCCCAAACTTCAGGAACCTCATAACCACGTGTGTGGTCATTGTCAATTTGGGAAACAAATTAGAGCACCACATAAAAAATTGGAAATGTTCACTACCAAGAGACCACTAGAGCTACTTTATATGGATCTTATGGGTCCTTCAAAATCTGAAAGTATTGGTGGCAAGAAGTACATTTTTCTTTACTGTTGATGATTTCTCTAGATTTACTTGGGTTCGCTTTCTTAGAGATAAATCTGAAACTTTTGATGTGTTCCATTGCTTATGGCTTCAACTTCTTACAGATAAGGGCGGACAGTTTGGTGGAATTGCAAGAATCAGATCCGACCATGGCACTGAGTTTCAGAACTCCTACTTTAACTCTTTTTGTACTGAAAATGGAATTAAACATGAATTCTCTACCCCTAAAACTCCACAACAAAATGGAGTTGTTGAAAGGAAAAATCGGGTTGTACAAGAAATGGCTCGAGTCATGATCCATAGTAAAAACGTGCCTCAAAGGTTTTGGGCAGAGGCAGTTAACACTGCTGTATATGTGATAAATCGAGTCTACCTCAGGGCTGGAACAAAGAATACTCCATATGAACTATGGACTGGTCGAAAACCTACAGTTAAATACTTTAAAACCTTCGGGAGTAAGTGTTACATCTTGAAAGATAGAGAACATCTTGGAAAATTTGACTCCCGAAGTGATGAAGGGATTTTTCTTGGGTATTTGTTAAATAGCAAAGCCTACAGAGTATTTCATTTGAGACATTCCACAGTCATGGAATCTATCAATGTCATTGTTGATGATGCTGGACCTTCTTATTTTTCTGATGATGAAGATGAATTCCCTTTAACTCTTCATTCTTCTCCGCAGGTTGGACAAAATGGTAAGCAACATACGGAACAACAAGATCCAATCACACCGGATCAAGAAGCTGTCATTCCTGACACTGAATCAGAATCTGAAAGTGACGAGTCTGGACCAAAAGTGAAAGGTTCTGCTCAAAGTACATCAACTCATCAACCTTCTCCAAGCAAGGATGTAAATCCTAGATCCTAAAAAGGTTAGGTAAACAGGGACCATTCTCTCGACAAAGTGATTGGTGATGTTCATGCCCCTATAAAAACTCGTCAGCAAGTCCAAAGTGAGGTAAATGTTTTGTGTTATGTTTCCTCTTTTGAACCCCAAAACATTAAAGAAGCTCTTGTAGACGACTCCTGGATTAACGCCATGCATGAGGAGTTAGGTTAATTTGAGCGTAACAATGTTTGGAAACTAGTTCCAAGGCCCAAATATACACATGTCATAGGTACAAAATGGATTTTTAAAAATAAAACTGATGAATTTGGACAAGTTGTCAGAAACAAAGCTAGACTAGTTGCCCAGGGCTATACACAGGTGGAGGGAATAGATTTTGATGAAATGTTTGCTCCGGTTGCTCATCTTGAGTCCATTCGCATTTTATTGGCTGTAGCTTGTTCATTAAAAATCAAGTTATATCAGATGGATGTCAAGAGTGCCTTCTTGAATGGATTTTTAAATGAGAAGGTGTATGTAGAACAACCGCAAGGTTTCCAAGGCTCTCATAGCCCTGATCATGTGTTCAAATTGAACAAAGCTTTGTATGGTTTGAAGCAGGCCCCTCGAGCATGGTATGAGAGACTGACCACCTTCCTGCTTGAAAACTCGTTTGTACGGGGCAGCGTGGATAAAACACTATTTATCAAGAGAGAAAGAAACAATATTCTCATTGCTCAAGTTTATGTGGATGATATTGTTTTCGGTTCCACATCTGAAAGATTAGCCACATCCTTTGCCTCATGTATGTCCAAAGAATTTGAGATGAGTATGGTTGGCGAATTATCCTTTTTCTTAGGTTTTCAAATCAAACAATGTGAGGATGGGATATTTCTTTCACAATCCAAATATGCTCAAACAATTTTGAAGAAATTTGGGATGACCTCTGTCAAGCAATCCTATACTCCTATGAGCACCACTGTTAAGTTGGGTTTAGACTCTTCAGGGAAAGATTTTGATGAAAGAATGTATCGAAGCATGATAGGAAGCTTGTTGTACTTGACTGCCAGTCGACCAGACATCTCCTTCAGTGTTTGTGTTTGTGCCAGATATCAGTCAAGACCCAAAGAATCTCATGTCCAAGCTGTGAAGAGAATTTTAAAATATGTGAGTGGCACCACTGATTTTGGAATATGGTTTACAAGCGATACCAACATGAATGTCGTGGGTTACTCGGATGCTGACTGGGCAGGTTGTATAGACGATCGGAAAAGCACTTCCGGTGGCTGTTTTCTTATTGGAAATAATTTAGTTGCGTGGCACAGCAAGAAACAAACCTCCACTTCACTATCCACAGCTGAGTCAGAATACATTGCGGCTGGAAGTTGTTGCACACAATTGTTATGGATGAAACAAATGCTATCTGATTATGGCATTGCACAGACCACAATGGTTGTTTATTGTGATAACAAGAGTGCCATTGACATCTCTAAAAACCCGGTACAACATTCCAGAACCAAACACATAGATATAAGGCATCATTTTATCAGAGATTTGGTTGAAGGGAAGATCATTACCTTAGAGCATATCCCTACGGAAAATCAACTCGCTGATATTCTTACAAAACCCTTGGACCCAACTCGGTTTGATTCTCTTCGTAAATCTCTTGGTATTTGCTCACACCCTTAGTTTCTTTCAGTAACTTTCGTTTTGGTGGTTATGGTTTGGTTGCATCTTCTCAGTACTCGTCTCTCTTACTCCAAAAAAGAAAAAAAAAAAAAAAAAAGCGGAGGTCAGGACTACCTACGAGTATGTGTGATAGCTACTATATGATTGAAAAGTTTAATTAGAGAAGGCTACCATACTCATTAGTGTGAAAGTCACCAATGATGGAACTTATTTAGGCAATTTTAAAAAAAAAGAAAAAAAGGGGGAGAGTTGAGTCTGATATGTGTGATTATATCATCTATACTAGAACAACTTTTGTTACATTATTTTTTCCTTCCCTTCCCTTCTTCTCTTGGCTGTGTTTATTTTTTTTAATTGCCTAGGTCCAATCGATCGGACAGCGTCTTTTTATAAACCCCCATCCGCCAGTTCTTCTTTTCTTTCATTCTCTGTGTTTTTTTTTTTTTTTCTCTACTGCTCTGCCCTAAGCCCTGCGTTTTGCACTTTCTCCCGAAGTTTGTTTTTCCACCCGGATTTGTTGCTCATTAGAAGGTATTTCTCCTTCCTCTTCTCTCTTTTTCATTTTCTATGTCATTCCATGTGCTTGTCTTTGGTTTTGGGAGATAGATTGGGTGATTGGGGTTTGTCATTTTGGTGATGGATGATTGACATTATTTCGTGTGTTGCAACTGCTTTCTAGTCTTGGTGTCAATGCACTTAGCTCTTTCTCTTGTACTTCCATTTTGGATGTCCCATTTTCTAAGATGAATGCTGGATATGTGTTTTTGTACAATGCACCCCAGGTGTTTGTTGAATTGTCTCAAAGACGAAATGGCCCCAAAAGTCTCCAATCCTCGTAAGAAAACATGCCATCGTGGTAGCTCCTCCTCTGCACCTACCTTTGATGGGAATCGATTCCAAAGTTTGATCAAGGAGAATTCATTTATGAATGTTTTTTCAAAGAAACAAGTTATAGTGGAACGTCCCGTTCATTTGGCCAAAATAGAAATTGATTTCAGTCTGTGACTCCGAGAAAGAGAATGGGCTTCCCTGTATGTCCTTGACCCTGCCACATATGGGTCGATGGTTCAAGAATTTTACAACAATATTCATGATATTGGAGAAGACTCCTTCAAATCATTTGTTAGAGGGATAGTTGTTGAAATCGATCCCAATTTTATTGGGCAGTTCATTCAGATTGATAGGAGTCTCAATGCTGTATATCCGACTCCGGAGCCAGATTCTGATGACATGGAAGACCCTGTTGATACTACTGATTGGGATGAGGTGATCACCATTCTCACAGGTGGCCGAAAACGTGCATGGCCAGGGGGTGTCTTGAAACAGAAGTACCTTACCCCTTCTTACCGGATGCTGAATCTTTTCGTGTGTTTCAACCTTGAGCCTAAGGGGAGAACATCAGAAGTTGTCATGGACACAGGCCATCTTTTGTACTTGATTAGGACAGGACAGCCTATAGACATTCCCCTTACAATTTATAGGCACATGGTGGCTGCCCCTCTCGGTGCGTCGACTACTTCTCTTCCATATGGAGCTCTTCTCACTCGTATACTTCTGTCTAGAGGAGTAGCTGTTGGGCCACAGGACTACATTGTGAAAGGACGAGGCCCCATTACGTACCGCACTATCAGTCTATCCTCCGCTCATGTTGATGACAGTGGTGATGAATCTCCAGATCAAGGTGAAGAAGCTGCTCCAGTTGATCCACAGTTTGCATCTGCTATGCCTGCTTATCTTCAAGAGTTTGAAAACCGCATCCTGGATCAGTCCACACAAATTGAGCTTCTTGAACATCGCATGGACTCTCAGTTTCATGATGTTTTTGATCAGATGAGGCAACTACAGCTGGGCAGCAACCGGATTGAGGAGAAGTTGGACTTTTTACTGCATCGATTCCCTCTTCCTCAGTAGTCCTAAGCAACTAACTTTTTGTTCCAAATTCGAACTTTTATGCTCTTGTTTTTGATGCTTTAGTCTCTTCCATCTACTCGTTATTTTTCCCTTGTCAATTTCTGGACGAAAAGGGGGAGACACTCAGGGGAAGATTTAACCCAGTTAGAGATTTAACTCAGTTACTTAGTTAATGTTTTCTTAGTTACTTAAGTTCAGTTCATATATTAGTTCAGTTCATATATCCTATATCTTTGTGTAGTTTATCTTGCTTGATTGCTTCATATGACCATGATCTTTTGTCAAAGACTGTTGTTGACAAGTAATGCAGGTACTAGCCACGGAGCTATGGATGCTAGTCGTTTGTTTTGGGTAGTTTCTGGGTAGAATTAATGTATTAGATGTTTTGTCCATGAATTGCCAAAGGGGGAGATTGTTAGTATTTTTGAGTGTTGGCTAATTCATTGGGTGGACAAAACATGGGATTTATTGTAATTTGTATTTCTTAGAGGGACCATTTTTGTTTGAAGAAGAATTTCAAAGCATCAGGAAACAGGGCGTTTTCATCAAAATGTCAGACCGATCGATCGCCTCCCTAGACCGATCGATCGCCCAGAAAAAGCTCTCAGTTAAAAGTCAGTCCGATCGATCAGACCTGCAGCTTGATCGATCGGCCAGGAAAATGCCTCAGTTAATGACAGTCCGATCGATCGGCCAGCGGCGAATCCCTGCTGTTTTTTAGCCACATCTTTCTAAAGTTCTGATCTTTCAATCCTATTACAACAGAACTTTCCCATTTGAGTTCAGAAGCCTATTTAAGGGTTTAAACCCTTCATAAACAAATACCTCTCTCAGATCAAAACCCTAGATTACCTTAAAAGAGATTATCTTCCTCCAGAGAGATCGTGTGTCAAAGTTATGTGCTGAAGCTTTGTCCTCTGGAAATTTTCCATCCTTGTTCCATTCAATTCGTCTTGCTTAAGGCATGGAGATTGAAGTGCTAGAGAAGGTGAACGGCGTGTTCGTCGGCAAGAATCGCTTTGGTCCTTAGGTTGTGATCAACTGTAAAGGGGAGTGAGTTTATCTTGTAACCTTTGAGTTTATAGTGCTTGATCTTTCTGGACCGGTGCTAGGTCCTGTGGTTTTTTCCCTACCCAGGGTTTTCCACGTAAAAAATCTTGTGTCCATCTACTTGATTGATTGCTTGATTAACTTAGGTTTTTATTTCCATATTCGTATCTGTGCTGGGATTTAGTTTACTTTCTGTTAGGGTTGTGTTCTTGAACCCTCCAGGAATTTTCAGCGAGGAAGAAGGAATGGAGAGAGGAGGGAGTGCGCAGATGGAGAAGAACGGAAGAAGAGGAAGAGGACAAAGAAAAAGGCAGAGGTGCAGTGGGTGCGTGCAGACAGTGCAAGGAGAGCAGGGAAAGTAGGGAGATGGAGAGAGCGGAGTGGAGAGGGAAAGCAAGGAAATAGAGAGGACGGAGCGAAGAGGGAGAGCAGGGAGATGGAATGCAGCGCGACAGAGAAAGGAAGAAGAAGGAGGAGAGGGCGAGAGTGGAGAAGGAAGAAGGAAGAAGAAGACGAAAAGGAGAGGGAAGGAGAGTGCAGTGTGTGTAGATTGGGGAAGGAAGGAGAGAGTCTAATTGGCGAGGGAGGCGTCGGGCGACAAGGAGGAGGTGCTGCTTGCAGCGGGTGCGGTGGCGGCCGTCCGCGGGCAGGGCCGACTTAATACAATTCGTGGCCTAAAGCGACAATCATAAACGAGGCATTTTTTATGTTTTAATATTATTATAAATATTTTATTTAAAATTTATTTGTTTTGATTTTTTGTGATGCAGAATTACTAATTAAGTTTTTATATTCAAGTTTTGCTAATATATCTTAAGTCCACTTCCAAAACCCACATGAAAACTTTGGACCCATCCCCAAAACTCACACCCCCCCCCCCCCCCCCAAAAAAAAAAAATACAAAAAAAAAATACAAAAAACTTAAATCTGTCACTGGTGGGGCTTGAAGCATTTTCATCTGCGCACAGTGCACATACTCACTATGAGTCAGGACCATCTAAGATATACTTCAAGGTTGTGCCCCACGTATTGGATGTTCTACATGCACGGTGCTCATGTGCACTGTGGGCAAGTGAATAAATTCTGGTGGGGGCCCATTGTTTTTCTTAAACTTTAAGATCTATTATTAGGGCTGAAATCCCAGGCTATAGATCTATTACAACCACATCATGGATCAAATCTGAATGCCCCCCTATTGAAATAGGATACATAAAAATAATGAGAAAGCCTTGTAAAGCAAATTCATGACTGAATGTATGGTTGAGATTTGATACACATGGACTGCTAGAAATATAATGTTGTGCTAAAATCAATTGGACTCCTAGCAATAGTATTATAAGAGGCATATTTGGAAATATAATAGGCCATAAATGATATTTTAAGGCCCCATAAAAATCTTGGTCATATCTTCTTAAGAGAGAGTTATTATGGGCTTTATATTTTGGGGAGAAAAAAAAAGGGATAGTAGTTGACAAGTTTGGCTTTTTGGAATTTCAAAAGATGCCAGCTGCTATTGTGGGGCCTTTTTTTGGGCCTTATTTTTTGGGGCCTAAAACAAAGGCTTTATTGGCCTTATGCTAGAGCCGGCCCTGTCCGCGGGGCTGCTGCGTGCGTCTGGCAGGAAGATGAAGATGGGTCTGTGCAATATGGAGAGAGATAGGGACGAGAGTGATGACGGGGGATCGCAAGGGAGAGAGATGGGTTACAAGGGTGGCTTCGGGCGAGAGAGATGGTGAAGGTGGTGAGGAGAGATGCAGGGCGATCGAGGGATGGAGGGAGATGGTGAGCGTGAAAATGGCGTCTGTGGGCGTTAATGGAGGATGATGGTGGGGGCTGTTGTGTGCGTCTAGAGGGGGAAGATTGAGATGGAGATTATGAGAGATGGAGGAGGAAGAAGGGAGTAGAGGGAGAGCAGGGAGAGGGAAATGGAAGAAGAGAGGAAGATGACAGCCGTGAGATGGAGGGATGTGCGTAGGAATGGAAATAAGGAAAGGTTGTGGAGATGAGATTTGTGCATGGCTTAAGATAGAGACGAGGGAGGGATTTTAAGGAGGGAGATAGAGTCTTAGGGATCAGGGACTCTAGTTTCCCAGATCTCTGGACTCCTTTTCCTTTATCTGGGTGACGGGTTAGGGTTGTTCGGGCCCAAGTCAGGTTAGGTTGAGACCCAAAGTGTTAATGGGTTGGGTAGTTTGAGGTTTAGGTTAGGTTGAATGGGCTTGATGGGTTTAGGCTAAGATGGTTTGGGACTTTGGCCGGATTTGATGGGCCAGGCCTAATGGATTGGATTTGGGGTTTGGATCAAGGGTTCGGGGCCCAAAAGGAGGGCCGCGGTGGGGCTTGGTCCGGGCCATTATCACTAGGACCCAGGTTTTGTAGATTTTGATCCGCCTGTCGAATTTTTGAGGTCTGAGTACTGTTGGAAATTTCTCAATGAGCAGATCATATTGGTGTATGGGTTTGAGTAGTTTGGAGGTCAGGAAAAGACCTAATTTTTTATGGGACCCAGGCTTGATTAATTTTGAAGAAAAATTAGAACTTGGGATTTGACCATCGGATTTTTGAGATCTGAGTACCAATGGAAATCTCTCAATGAGTAGGTCCCGATGATATATGGGTGAGGTCCATTTGAAGACCTTAAAAAGATTGAATTTTTGGAGAGCCCACATATGTTTAACTTTTTAAAAATTCATAACTCTTGATCCACCCGTCAAATTTATTTTTAAATCCATATATCATCGAGAAGCTTACTAAAAATAGATCGTCATGGAAGTGAGATCCAACTTGAAACAAGAGAGTTGGTGAGATCCATAAAAAATAAAAAAAATAAAAAAAAAAACCTATAATGATGCAACCTTCTTAAATGTGCATGATAATGGAGATTTTAATTTATTTATTCAAAATTGTCCAAATGAGTCAAAATTGGGGCATCAATAATATGAGTATTAAAATTGTCCATAGGGGTGCCAAAATGAGGTGTCTACATCGCCCGCGACCCTGAGTGCATGGTTGCTGGCAACCCTGGAAATCTGGGTCGCCGGATTTCCACTAAGTGACCGTTTTTCGGTCCCTTTTCGCGTTTCGAGATGTCCAAGCCCTGGGGTTTTCCAAATTCTGACTTTTGAAGCCCGGAATCCGTCGATCTTCGTCAATATCATGGATCCGTCAGCAAGAGCATCAAATCATCATTGATCGCTTCAGAAACGCCAAACCGATCAACCAAGAAAACCCACTTTCTGCCCGATCAATCAAGAAATCGACAGGACAGATGGTACCGGCCCACTGGTAGCAATCAATGTTTGAAGTTGCATGGTCATCTGACATCGATCAGCATGAAGATCCATCATCGATCATAGTAAGAAGAATTCCAAAAGACGTGGCACAGCCCACGACTCTTCAAATGCCTCGACGACCACTTAATGCAGTTAATTGACCCATTTTATGACAACTTAATGTGGTCATTAACTCATTATTTTGATCGGCCCAATCAGAACCAAGGAAGGAGTTACAAGTCAAAGCAATCATGACATTAAAACCATGAAACTCCTCTCATCATAGAGATTAAAGGCAATTAAAAGCCCTTAATTCTCCACCGGCCAATCAGAAGCCAAGAAAAATGAGTTACAAAATAAATGAATTAAAACTTGTAACTCCTCCCATTATGTGGCTTTATTAAAATTAAGGCCCATAAACCCTCCTAATGGCTATGCAAGGCCTATAAAAGGAGGTCAATCCAAGAAGAAAGGGTCTAGAAAAATCAATCCCAGAATCTAGACGAACAAAAATCCAAAGAATTGACGTTGCTATGACGCCCCAACAACAAATTCTCCTTAGTTGAAGAAGTCCTGCACCGACCACCACTACAAGGTGACCAAAGTCCCTTGGGGGGCTCCTCTCAAGTCAAAGCAATCATGGAATTAAAACCATAAAACTCCTCTCATCATGGAGATTAAAGGCAATTAAAAGCCTTTAATTCTCTACCGGCCAATCAGAAGCCAAGAAAAATGAGTTACAAAATAAATAAATTAAAACTTGTAACTCCTCCCATTATGTGGCTTTATTAAAATTAAGGCCCATAAACCCTCCTAATGGCTATGCAAGGCCTATAAAAGGAGGTCAATCCAAGAAGAAAGGGTCTAGAAAAATTGATCCCAGAATCGAGACGGACAAAATCCAGAGAATTGACGTTGCTATGACGCTCCAACAACAAATTCTCCTCTGTTGAAGAAGTCCTGCACCAACCACCACTACAAGGTGACCAAAGTCCCTTTAGGGGCTCCCCCACCACCCCCCCCCCCCCCCCGGCCCCCGGCAAAAAAAAAAAAAAGCCTCCTCCTCTTGTCTCCATGGCTTGGATGTGGCTTTTCAGCCCGTCTACTTCGCTTTTTATTGGATTTAGGACCTCCTCTCAATCTTTATCCTCTAAAAATATGAGGTTCAATCCGAGCCAAGCAAATTAAAAGCATCATCTGTTCTCATCTGCATGGATAATGGCGAAGTCCACACATGGCTTGCTACCGTCAATCTGAACGAGTCCCCACAATCTCCTGAGAAGTTATATTCAATTTTCTTGCTTTTCATTATAGTTTGTATTTCTCTAAAGAGATATAAAAATCACAACTCTTGTCTTTCATTATTGATAAGAATTGTAAATCGCCTTTCACGGCAAACACCGCCTTTCAAGGCAAAAATCGCGTCTTACGACAAACGTCGCCTCTCACGGCAAAACAAAATGAAATCACCTCTCACGGCATTCAAAACAAATCATGTCTCTTTTCTTAAATATATGTGCAATGGAAAACTAGAAAAAAAGTTGATTTCCTTTTCTACTTGAGAAGGTGGATCTACTGACCACCATTTGTCAATTCCAAGTAGAGTAGAAAATCTGGCATACCTGTACAAAAAAAAAATGTTGAAGCCCGCTTTGCCTCCAGACACGGAAGGGTCGGACCCCACGGACTCCCACGTCCATCGACCTCAGTAGCGCCGAGCACCAGAAGCCGGGTCCATCAAGATGGCACACATGGTGGGACCCGTTCATTTGAGAACATGGTGCTTAGAAAAGAAACATTTGCATATCATATCTTTTGTTCTATGCTTATGCTTCTTTTCTAGATTCCTTGGCTCCCTTCCAGTTGGTGGCCTATGTTGGATTTCGTATCTAAAAAAAATGAGAATGGATTTTTTGAAAATTTCTAATTCTATCTTTGAGTTCATTTCCACTCTTTCTCTTTTCAAAAAAGAAAAAAAAAACCAGATTTCTTACATTTTGGATTTAACTTTAAGAAACTTTGATCATTTCCTTTTCGGGCAAGCGCTCGCAGAAATGTTGAGCTTATTTGGATTGGGGGATGGGCCACCTTTTCTCTTTGATGCGTCCTTTAGAGATCTTAAAAAAAATCAGATTTCTTACATTTTAGATTCAACTTTGAGAAACTTTGATCCTTTCCCTCTCGGGCAAGCGCTCACCGAAATGTTGAGCCTATTTGGATTGGGGGATGGGTCACCTTTTCTCTTTGATGAATCCATTAGAGATCTTTAAAAAAAAAAAAAAAATCAGATTTCTTACTTTTATGGTTCAAATCTGAGAAACTTTGATCCTTTCCCTTTCGGGCAAGCGCTCGCAGAAATGTTGAGCCTACGTTCGGATTCGGAAATAGGCCACTCTTTCTCCTTGATGAGTCTATTAGAAATCTTTCAAAAAAAAAAAAAGAGGCGAAGGTCACTAAGGTTGCTCCAATTGGGTTCTTTGACCAAAACTGATCCAAGAAAAGCCTTGTCCAGAGTGTAGAGACAGCTAGACTGTTCTAGGCAAGGGTCCTCCAAACGGGTTCATTAAGTAATCATACCATTACATGGGGACTGATCTATCAACTGAGGTTTCATAAGACCGAATTGGGAGGCCTGTATGTATTCTTCAACCTCTAGTTCTTCCTCTTCAAAAAAAAAAAAAAAAATCTTTAAAAAAGAAAAAAAAAACTTCTGTCATTTTCGGGTTCAGATTCGAGAAATTTTGGTCTCTTCTGTTTCGGATGATACGCTTGCAGAAATGTTGAGCCTATGCTTGGATTGGAATACCATTTGCTCTCTTCGATGAATTCGATCTTGACCTTTTAAAAAAAAATCCCGTCATTTTCGGGTTTAGATTCGAGAAATTTTGGTCCCTTCCCTTTTAGATGATGCGCTCGTAGAAATGTTGAGCCTACGTTCGGATTGGAATACAATTTTCTTTCTTTTATGAATTTGATCTTGACCTTTCGGAAACATCTCATGTCCATTAAATAGATGCGATTTCCAACATTTGTGCCTGGCGGTGCTAGTTCGCCCTTTTGGGTCTACTGTATTCGCGACCGACACATTTGTAGGTCCAACCTTATATTCATCTTGCCTTGAGTGAGCCTTGCTTCTTGGTAATTTAAATTAAGGTTTACAATTGCTTCTAGCAGTCACTGGAATGCTCATTACGGGCCTTCCATACTCGCGATCAGAATAATTGTACCTTCTATAGCTTTTTGCCTTCTTCATGTCGCTTAAGTCGGACCATGTCCCTCAAGCGATTTGAAAAAACAAAACCATAGTTTTTTCTCATTTATGATCATTATATTTCTTGTGATTACTAATGGATGTGGTCTTGTTTTAGAATTTTTTCAAAACTAACAATGGAAGCTTCATTGACTATTACTTTTGATGAAAACAAGTACCAACTCATGCTTCAGGAGAAGCAAAACATGCGCACTCACAAGCACCCTGCTAGCTACCGAAGCATCATCTCTCTCGGCAACTCTCATAACACTGGGTCAACCTCTACTCCCTGGACCATCATCTTCGGGTCGCTGGGACCATTCCCACTTCCCGTAGAGGAAATCGCACCTGCTAAGAAACAGAAGATCGCCTCGCAACGTGTCACTGCCATGACACCAAGGGCGAGTGTCAAGAAATCCGAAGCCTGCGGCACTCCCGCGAAGCCTCAACCTGCAAGGACCCAGGTCTATCCTAACACTTGGTCCCCAAAACCTTCACCAAACAAAGAAGGTTCTAGGCATCCACAAGGCCAGCATACCTGGCCCCTCTCTAGGAGAACCAGTTCTATCCTCTTGCCTACATGAAGGAGGAGAGACCCGTCTCCTGCCAAACAACAAAGCAAGCTCAACACGAGCTGGCTTGTTCCTAACCAAACCAAACCAAGCTTTTTCCCACTAAGTGGGGTCGGCTATTTGGATTTGATGATGCCAATCAAATATGTTTAGGGCCATGTCCTCCGTTAGATCCATATGGGTAAGGTCATGTTTAATAGTTTCTTTCCAACTTCTCTTGGGTCTCCCTCTCCCTCTCCTACTCCTGACAATCTCCATGCTTTCACACCTTTTAACAGGTGCCTCCGTTGGACGCCTTCTAACATGGCCGAACCATCTCAGTCGATTTTCTCTCATTTTATCTCCAATCGGTGCTATTCCTACTTTGCCCCTAATCTCCTCGTTCCTAATCCTATCTCTCCTTGTGATCTTGCACATCCATCTTAGCATTCTCATCTCCGCAACTTCCATCTTCTTAACATGATTATGCTTTACCGCCCAATACTCTGATCCATATAACAACGTTGGGCGTACCGCCACCTTATAATATTTTCCTTTAACCTTGAGGGGGACTTTCCGATTACACAAGACGCCCGAAGCACTCATCCATTTGGTCCATTCGGCCTGAATCCTGTGGCTTACATCAGTATCAATCCCTCCATCCTATCGCACCATAGATCCAAGGTATCTAAAACTTTCTTTCTCTACAATCTTTTGTGTGCCCAAACTTACTTCTATGTTACCAGGTGTCCTACTTTGACTAAACTTGCATTCCATATATTCCGTCTTGCATCGACTTAGCCTAAACCCTTTAGTCTCTAACATTTTCCGCCACAATTCTAGCTTAGCATTCATTCCTTCTCTCGTCTCATCTACTAAAACAATGTCATCTGCAAATAGCATACACCACGGCACCTCATCCTGGATATTTCTTGTAATCTCATCCATAACTAGGGTAAACAAGTACGGGCTTAACGCTGAACCTTGGTGTAGACCGATCGTGATAGGAAACTCTTTAGTCTCTCCGCCGATCATTCTTATAGATGTCACGACTCTATCATACATATCCTTTATCGCCTCAATATATGCGACACACACTCTTTTCTTTTCCAGCACTCTCCATAGAATCTCCCTAGGAACCCTGTCATAAGCCTTCTCCAAGTCAATGAACACCATATGTAAATCTCTTTGACCTTCTCTATACAGTTCCATTAACCTTGTCAGGAGAAAAATAGCCTCCATGGTTGATCTCCCCGGCATGAAATCAAATTGATTCTTTGAAACGTTTGTTGTTCTTCTTAGTCTTCTCTCAATAAATCTCTCCCATAATTTCATCGTATGACTCATCAATTTAATCCCGCAGTAGTTCGCACAGTTCTGAATATCTCCTTTGTTCTTGTATATGGGTATAAGAATACTTTTCCTCCATGCATCAGGCATCTTCTTGCTCTTTAGCACTACATTAAAAAGCTTTGTCAACCAACTTATGCCATCCTCCCCTAAGCACCTCCAGACCTCAATAGGGATACCATCTGGCCCAACCGCTTTCCCATTCTTCATCCTTTTCAATACTTTTTTAACTTCTTCCCTACTGATTCTCCTATAGAACATATGATTTGATTCTTCTCTATAAATGGTAAGCTGGCCCAATTGTATGTCACTACTACTGCTTTCGTTAAATAACTTGTAGAAGTAGCTCTTCCAACGCTCCTTTATCTCCTCTTCCTTTACTAATACTTTTTCATCCTCATCCTTAATGCATTTAACTTGGTTTAAGTCACTGGTCCGCCTATCTCTGGCTTTAGCAAGCTTGAATATCTCTCTTTCGCCTTCCTTAGTGTCGAGTCACCTATATAGCTCCTCAAATGCCTTTGCCTTGGCATCACTAACTGCCTTTTTGGTTTCTCTTTTTGCTTCTTTATATATCTCCAAGTTCTCTCCATTTCGATCCTTTTGCCAAGTTTTAACGTACTCTCTTTTAACTCTTATTTTGTCTTGGACGGCCTCGCTCCACCACCATGCCTCTTCCTGTGCCGGAGCACCCCCTTTGGCTTGTTCCTACAAGCCCAAAATCAAATCGCATCACAAGGCCTCAGCAAAAGCCTGCCAACGCCTACACTCCGGTTGTTCGACCCTTCATCTCAACAGGGGCCGAACTCGCGAAATTCAAAGCTTCACTACAACAATTTAAGGACCGGTTCTGGATCCTTTCCATGCCTAGCTTTAAAGAAGACAAGCTCGGTTGCTGCGCTCGAGGGAGCACATCCTTCATTGCCAAGCCCAACCAGAGCCAACCGAAGCTCAAATTGCTTGTCGCATACGTCGCCACGGGTCGTATCGACAAAAGAGACTAGAGAAGCAAAGACCCAGCATCCTACCCTCTAAGTCTCCCACAAATGGGTCGAAAAAGAAAGACCCGACCAAGTTGCTACTAAACATATAGTTGGAAAAACTAGAAGATGCCAGAAATCAACAACCAAACTTCATGTCTGAGGTCCGGTGACTCACAGCGTCTACCGAACACGAAGACATCCGAAAGAGTCCCCTACTCCTTCAAGCCAAGGACAACGGAGTAATCCTTCCTCAAGCTCTTCATCCAAAAGAATGAGCCCCAACTTAGTCACCAAGACGATTTCTTTGTTCGAATCCCAAGGGATGAATGTCCTGGCTACAAATTCTGAGCCACCTTGCAATCCACCTCTTGAGGACATGACCGCATGCATCCAATAATTGGAGCAAGGTTAGCAAATGATTGAGACTCTAAAGGAGAATCTTCTTCCGACCTTTCAGCGTCAACAAAATAATGAACCTCCTCTGAATCATCAAGATAACGAGGAAAATGCAGAAAACAATAAGTCACGCGCCCTTACCAAAAAGGACGTTGATGACATCCTTGCCAAAGCAAGAGAAGAGGATACACTCAAGGAGCATGGGATCAAGCTACCATATCCCTTATGGATGGACTCGGTCCCGTTCCCTACAAAATTCAAGCACCCTACTCTCCAAACATATACAGAGAAAAAATCAGCCAGACAACATGTCATCCACTTCAAAATCCTGACGGGAGCTATCGTGGATCAAGATGCCCTCAAGATCCATCTCTTTGCAAGTACCCTAAAAGGTATAGCCTTTGACTGGTACTCCACTATGCCAGAGGACTCCATCCAAAATTGAGCAATGCTAGAGACACGCTTCCTGACTCACTTTAAAGGTGAGGACCATCCTGTGGCTTTGCTTTGCAGCCTAAAACAGGGGGAGAATGAGTCAACATACGACTTCATTCACAAGTGGAAGGCAATGGCATACAAATGCTTAAACGTACTGCTACAAGCGTCGCTGGTCGACATCTGCCAGAACAATATGATAGCTCAAGGATCCACTCCATGATCATCGACAACAAATCAAAGAACCTAGGTGAACTCCTAGAAGCTTCAATGGAGGCTGAAACGATGATCAAAGCCTCAATAGTCAGAAATCAAGCAAAGAGCCAACCGCCATTGCAACCTCAAAGCAAAAGAAAAAGGAGGTCCTACATGTGCAAACCAAGTCAACTCCTCAGCCGCCAAACAAAGCTGAAAACAAAGCTGTGGGTAAGAGACTTGAACTCTCTGATGCTTTCAAAAAACGAGTAGAAAAGAAATACACGTTCGATGAAGATGTTTAAGAAATCTTCGGGCTCTCGTAGCAAACGGAAAAACTCACCTTGCCTGACCCCAAAAGACCAGGAGATGTTGGGAAAACCAACGATCTTCGGTATTGTCCATACCACCAGATGATCTCATATCCTCTGAATCAATGCTTTGTTGTAAGAGAGAAGATCAACGAGATGTGGAAAAACGGAGTCATCACCTTTGACAAAAACTATGGTTCTGCCTCCGTCAACATGGTATCATGTGGACAAACATCCATTTCACCGAAGAAGAAGATCCCCACTTCTTTCAAGGTGATAAAAATGGTTCAAACGTCCCAAGAGTTTTCCTTACCCTACACCAGACGGACAACCCATATGGGTGCATCCTGATCTCCTTGAAGATGAAAACTGAGAGGCTGTCAAAACAAAGCTGATAGTTCAACAGTGAAGGCAAGCCAAGGGACACCTCCGCAAGCTCAAACGACAGAGAAAGCTTAGGCAAAACAAGAAGTCCGTGAAAAAGTAGAGACATCCTCCATCGCTTCACTAGGGCAACAGAAGAGTCCCTTCCTGAGACTTCTAAGGTGGTAAGAAAATTCACTTTTAGTGACTTCATGCCACCTCAACTCAGAATTGAAACTACACAGGGGGCATCATACTCTTGCAATTCGGTAGTCAAATTCTCCATGGATGGATACGAGTCCAGTGACATCGAGAGTGGGAGGAATCCCTTGAAACAGGATAATACCTCTCCGATGAAGAATGAGTTCCTGAAACCTAATTTATGCCATTAATCTGGTATAATCAATTACAGCTACAAAGATCCTAGTCTGATGATGAAGAAGACCAAGAAGTTGTTCAAGAAAATGTTGTTGACCCAGCACCCGCCAACGCTCCAGTGGAACCCAACCATGTTGAACCGCAAGGAGCAGACGAAGAAAAAGATTTGGCTCCCATGCTTGATTTTGAAGAATATGCAAGGATCTTGCAGCGTCTGGCCATAGAACAAGAGCAAGATCGCATCAACAACCTTCGTCGCGATCAAAATCCAGAACCAGAAGTCCCTGAAAATCAACAAGTACCTCCTCCCTTAACTCCTTAAAATGGAGAAAACTGCTGGATTGATGATCCTCTTACATCCGAGGATGAGTTTGACTCCTAACAGTCCATTCTGGAGACATCTCCTATCAGAGTCACCTGCAATGTGATAGTTCGGGATCATAGTTCCTCTGAAGCATCGTTTGTTGAGGCCACTTACTCTTAGACTACATCCGATAGTGTATCTTCAGGAGCTACTTCCTCCCAGATGACTTCCACCGAGATATCACCTTCTCAGGCCTCATCTCCTGAGACTGTGACATCAGGGTTCACACCCCTCATGACTGATCATCATGAAGAAGCTCTGGCTGATGATGATGTCAAAGAAAATCCAGCCAATTGGTCCCAGATACCCAACCTCATAGGTGATGTCTGGACCGATGAAATGCTCAACAACGAAGAAAAGTTACTGGACGTTGTTCAGGACTTGTTCCTGGAAAATGCTCCATGCAACTCAATCACTGAGGGTGGCAACTCTACTGCAAACACATCCCCAGTAAAAGAGAAGGATCAACCCCTTGATACAAAGAATGATCTTCCAAAAGAAGACTCTTCTCAAAAAGCTCTTGAAGTTAGTAGAGGCACCCGCTCTGGCCAGGACTACCACAAAAATTACAACCAATCTTCTTCTACTTACGTAAATCCTTCGGGAAAAGATGTTGTAAATGCCCCAAATGGCAACAATAATGGAAATGTAGGCCCTAATGAGGCTTTCAAGTATGACTTGATTGAGCACTTCAAATACATACTTGCACGACTACACATCCTTGATTTATTACGAATGTCTGTAAACACTCGTGATAATCTCATTTCAAAATTACAAATGCTGAATGTTGATGTCAACAAACATGCCCCACAAGTCCTACGAATTGAGAGGTACTACCGAGTCAAAAACTCAGATATCTCATCAAAAGGAGAAAAGAAGAAAACTGAGAGTTCTTGCACTGAATGCCCTCGGTTAAAAAAGCAACAAAAACAACCATCACCTTCACTAAGGAAGACCTCCTACTTGGCGAAACAAGGCACAACCGGCCCCTGTACTTCATAGGGTACACCAAGGAAATGCCTGTACACAGAGTCCAGATCGACCCAGGTTTTACGCTCAATCTCATCTCCACTTCGGCTCTCGAAGAGTTGGGTATTCCACCCAGCAAGTGGAGCCACACATCCATATCTATATTTGGATACGATGTGAGTACTCAAAGGCCTATCAGCAAAATCAGGTTCAAGTTGTAAATCAATGACCTTATCTCTGAAGTCACTGTGTATGCAATTAAAACCCCTTCATGCTACAACATCTTTCTCGGATGCCCTTGGATTCACGAGAATGGTGTTATCCCTTCAACTCTAAATCAATGTATCAAGTTCGTTGGCAACAATGGCATGATACATTGGGTGTTTGCAGACACAAAACCCTCCAAAGGTAAAGAAGTCCATTATACAGATTCCCAGATGTACGAGGGCGAAAAAGAAGAAGAGGAGCAAGAAATAGCACCTTTTGCCGAAAATTTCTAGAAAGATAAAGGCAAGGCTCCTCAGCAATCAATGGAAGAAAACAAACCCACCGGCAAAATCGAAGAGAGCAACCAGTCTCCCTTTGTCATCTCCCCTAAACCTTCGAAACCTTTGGTCATCACAACCAAAGCGAAGAAGGCAAAGAAAAAGACCGGGGGCAAGTTTGTTGTCTCTTTCATGTCCATCATGCAAGACACAGATTCGGATTCTGAGCCAGAAGACAACACATCGTCAAGCCAAGCTGACAGTCAGCAAGTTCAGCCTGCTCTCACTCCAATTTAGACAGCTGCTGACGTAGAAGATCCTGCGTCTGCTACCTTCATTGTTCCGACAACTTCAGTAGAAGAAAAGCCAATCTTCTTCCACAAATCGGAACTTCTTCATCAAATTTTCTGTGATGAGTCCTGAAAAGCGCACATTTTCATATACATTTTGGACCATTTTAATGGCTTATTGATATTAAATAGCTTTATTTAATGTCAAATCATGTTTTTATGCATTTAAAGTCCATTGTAATGCATTCATGCATAATTTGCTCAAAAATCACAACTTTTGCATAAATTCATGAAACTTGCCATTTTTAGAGATTTATTTTTGGAAAGTCAGCTATTTTGGGTGTATCAAGTAGGGTCCAATGCATCGTCCATTTAAATTCCTTACATAGAATTATTCTTGAATCCATTTGTTTTCATTTGTGTAGGAGAAATCAAGAATGGGACCCACATTGGTGAAATTTGAGAGAAATCAAGGGTATGACATCTTTCATGGTGGACCCACATATCTTGGTATTTTTGAAGAGTTTGAAGAGTCAGCAATGAAAGCTAAATTTGTGATTTCAAGATCAAGAAAGGAAACTTCAGATTTGGTAAGATCTAATTCTTACTAAGTTTGAAAACTCAAAAATCAAGAAAGATATTCAAGAAAAGAAAGTGTGCTAAAAGAGTTGACTAGTGAATCAAAGAAGCTTGGAAGCAAACCAAAAGATGGAAGGGGAGTCAAGAAACAAGAAAAGAAAGATCCCAAGATCTCTCTGGATGTCCACATGGATTCCACACACCCCATTGCACAATTAACATTCCATATGTGCATATTTATTTTCGGATTTTTCAGAGGCAGCAAGATTAAAATGGCTATAACTCTTAATCCAGCCATCAGATTAGCTCAATCCATACACCGTTGGAAAGCTGTTTTCAAGTAGATATCTTTAGAACCTAAGATTGTATCAATCGGAGCTAAAACGAGGAAGATATGGCCTCTGGAATTTGGTGCTATAATTTCTACTCGGGATTGCAATTTTGCACTATGGAAAGCATCAAAAATCTCTCACTCACCTTGCTATTTCTTTGAAGAATTGTTGGCCAAGGAAGGGACTTGCTATACAAAGAAAATTGCATGCTACAAACTTGGAGCAAAGAAGGAAAGAAAGAGAGCTAAAATCTATAAATTGAAGGAATAAGCATCCATCTCCTTTCATGCTTGAGAATTACTCACCACTCACTCTAGATAATTTCATATCATCTCTCCCTTTCTTTCCCTTCCATCTTAATTCACCAAGGGGGTTCTTTCCAAAGGCCACACCACCAACCTTGTGGTTTCAACTAGAAAGAGGAATTCTCAATCATCCTAGTATGTATTTTTATTTTTAATTCTCAATCTTATGTACTCAATTACATACTAGTATTAATAAAACTGTTTCTTTTTAGTTCTTGTATTGATTTCTTTTGAATTTTGATATTAGTTTTGCAATAGGGTTAGTTCTTACTTTTGGTTAAGTAATTTTAATTGGCTTGGAATAATTACTAACAACTCACCTTAGCATCCTCACAATATACCTTGTTTTCTACGGATACATGGTATTTTTGGAGGCAAAACAATGTGAAGTTGAAGAGTGTTGATCACGAAAATTTTAAAAAATCCAAGTCTGAAGTTATTTATTAAAAAGTGAGGATTTATCATTCTCAACTTGGATTGACAACCCAAGTTGAAGAATAGGACCTTAGGTTTGCACCTCTAATTTTCTTGGACCCTCAATTGAGAAGAATTAAAAGAAGCAACTTATCACTTTTATATTTCAGTTCTGTTTACCATCTTTGATTTATGCACACCACCTTTATTTTCAGCACCTCACTTTTAATTCCTGCACCTTTTACAATTCTATGTCACACAATTTTGTTTAGATTTGTTAATTGCTAGAAAGTGCATTAGATTCATGCATCATGGTAGTTCAAAACCCAGCCATTAAAATCAGTTTTAGGTTGCATTAGATTAGAAGAAACCATGCATAAAAACAGCCCTGCATACTTAGTTTTCCAGACTTAGAATTTTTCAGCATCTCATGGCATGCATTGCATTACTAACTTTCTAACTTAGGTTTCTTTTGTTTTTAGTTTAGTTTCTTAGTTTTATTTTTGGTACTTTTTATTATTGATGTTCTAACTTATGTGTTCTTTTGTAGCAATTTTAGTTTTTAGTCTAGGATTTTTAGATTTAGGAAGTTTCTTTTCATTGGATTGTAATTAATTTATTTTTTGGAAAGTATGAATAATGGTTGTAATTTACTAGTTTGTCGATTTAGATTTTTAATTTAGGGCAGGTACAAGTTGAGAAGGAATCTTAGTTTACATTGCTCCTTGTGGATCGACTTGGTCTTACCAGTTTTATTACTACAATCGCACCCTACACTTGGGTCCGATCACCCTACTTGAGCCTTTCCAAAACGAAGATCCCAAAATAGTAGTCCACAAACTCAACCTACAAAAAAAAAAAAAAAAAAAAAAAAAAAAAAAAAAAAAAAAACATCAAGCTTGTCAAACAAGGACAAAGAAGATTCAATCCCGACGTGATGGATAAAATTGAACAAGAAGTTTAGAAGCTCAAAAGCGTTGGCTTCATCCGTGAGGACCAACATCCTGAATGGCTAGCCAATATTGTCCCCGTGACAAAGAAAAATGGGCAAATCAGGATCTGCATTGACTACAGAGACCTTAATGGTGCATGCCCTAAAGATGAATTCTCGCTCCCCATACTGGAGGTGATGATTGACAATACCTGCGAATTCGAGTGAATGGCATTCATGGATGGTTTCTCTAGCTATAATCAGATAAAGATGCATCTGGAAGATGAAAAACACACATCTTTTCGAACCTCATTTGGCGTGTGTTGCTACACTGTCATGCCATTTGGTCTGAAAAATGCTGGTGCAACATCTTAGAGGGCTATGATGAAGACATTCCAAGATATGCAGCACAAGACGGTTGAATGTTACGTTGATTACCTCGCCGTCAAAAGCAGAAGAAAAGAAGATCCTCTCAAAGATCTTCGAGAAGTCTTCCTTCGACTTTGCAAACACAAACTGCGAATGAATCCCCTAAAATGCTTCTTCGGCGTCTCGTCGAGTAATTTTTTCAGATTCTTAGTTCGAAAAGTTGGAATAGAACTTGACCCCATCAAAGTCAAAGTTATTCTAGAAATGCTCTCCCTAAGAACCTTAAGAGAACTAAAAGGACTTCAAGGAATGTTGGCATACATCTGACGATTCATCTCCAATCTTTAGAGGAAGTGCCATCCATTTTCTCGGCTGATGAAGAAAGGTGTGAACTTTGTTTGGGATGCTGAATGTGAAGCTATATTTCAAAATATTAAGTCATACCTGACCAAACCTCCAGTGTCGGCTGCCCCTACCAGTGGAAAACCATTCAACTTGTACACAAGATCCCTCGACCATTCTTCGGGCACTCTACTCGCACAAGAGAATGATGAAGGAAAAGAAGCTCCTCTATACTACCTCAGCCGCATGTTGGAAGGTGCAGAGCATTGCTACTCCCCAATCGAAAAAAAATGCCTTGCAGTGATGTTCGTCGTACAAAAGCTACATCACTAACTTCTTTCTAACACAGTCTACCTGATTTCGAGGATCAACCTATTGAAGGTCCTTGTCACAAAAGCAGGTTCTCTCAATGCTTGACTGGCAAAATAGTCCATCCTTCTATCACAATCTGATATTAGGAATGTACCACAAAAAGCAATTAAAGGCCAAGCTCTAGTAGACTTTCTAGCAGAGCACCCATTACCTAAAGATTCTCCTCTCAGAGATGATCTCCTAGACGAACCTGTCTACAACGTAGAGACTTCCTCATCAAATGCCTCCTGGGACATGTACTTTGATTGTGCAACTAGGACAAATAAAAAAAGAAAGCTGATCTCAGGAGTTGACATCCTCTTTGTTAGCCTCGATAAATACATGATTCCACATGCTTTTTTGCTACTGGAACCATGCTCAAACAATGCAGTTGAATACTAAACTCTGATCCTAGGATTGGAACTCGCCCTTGAATCCAGCATCACCATACTGGAAGTCTTCGGGGACTCTCAACTGATCGTCAACCAGATGAATAAGAAATATGAAGTCAGGAAGCCTGATCTGTTGCCTTACTGCAACAAGGCACAATCACTTCGACAAAAGTTTGACATCTGTCACATCATCCACATCCTCAAAGGTGAAAACATTAGTGCAGATGCCCTAGCAGGACTTACCGCATCTATGGCGATCCGGGAAGTGGAAAGCATGCAAATTACAGTGTGTGTGAAAGAAGGAAACTTCCTCCTCTTAATAAGCACGAAGTGGTTGTTAAATGTCACCGAGTGGTTGGAAGTCAAATCTCCTTCCTTAGACCTCCAATCGGTGACTGGAGGGATCCATTCATTGACTACACTATGTTCGGAATCCTACATGAAGATCCAAAAGAGCGGGTAAGCGTTCAAAGACGAGCCCTAAATTTTCATTTGGATATTCCTTCAAAAAGGCTTTGTAGAAAATCCTTCAATGGAGTACTTCTACGCTACTTGTCACAACAAGAGGCCGAAGAAACACTCAAAGAGGTTTTTGCTGGTCTTTGTGGAGCCCATCAGGCTGGTCCTAAGCTTTACGATCAGATAAAAAGGTTAGGTTGTTATTGGCCTACAATGGTAGTTGACGCTTTGCAATTTGCTAAACGCTACCAACAATGCCCAGTTCATGGAGATTATGTCTATATGCATCCAGAATGGCTACATCCTATAGTGATCTCATGGCCTTTCGAAGCCTGGGATATGGACATCATAGGTCATATCTCTCCCCCATTAAGCAAAAGTCATCGCTTTATCTTCTCCGCTACGGATTATTTCTCCAAGTGGTCATAAGCATTTGCAGTCTTCGAAATGAAGACCTTATTGGTCCTTCAATTCTTGCGCACCAACATCATTTGTCCATGATTTCGGTATACCTAAAAGATTCGTCCATGATAATGGACCATAGTTCCAGGATCACCGATTTTATAAGTTCTGCGACAATTAAAAAATTCAAAAGCTATCCCTCAACTCCATATAATCCGACAGCGAACGGACAAGCAGAAGCTTTCAACAAGACACTCTGCAAAATCCTCAAGAAAATGGTCTCTGGTCACAAAAGAGACTGGGGCGACGAACTGTCTGAAGCTTTGCGGGCCTATCGGACCACTATTCAAGAACCAACCCATAGCACACCAATCTCTTTGGTCTATGGATGTGAAGCTGTTGTACCCTTGAAAGTACAAATTCCTTCCTTAAGGGTGTCTTTACAAAATGACATGACTCAAGAAAGTGTTAGATTGTATGGACTCAATCCATCAGATAATGTAATAAATTGATTAATTTATTATTTATCAATAAAAGCATGCTTTTCTTTCATGAGATGAATGGTGTTTTACTATTTTATGCACATGACCAATACATATGACATGATAGTTCATGAGATAAACCGAGTCTCAGTAGTATATTAGACGTGATATATGTGTATGGATGAGATCCATTTACAGGAGATATGTGTCACAAATCTTATATTTAAAATATCTTCACAACCAGTGATGAGACTGGGCATCTCATCTGACAAGGTTGCAACACTTTGATCACTTTGAGATAGTATGATTTGTCTCAATCATCAGAATGTCAAATTCTGGATCAAGGTGCTGGTACATTGGATGTATTGAAGGACCATGAAAAGCACCTTATGGAATACTGTATCGATTTTAAGGTCTGCTCTCATAATTCCCTAACAATAGGCTCTCAATCCTGAGACATTGATGAACTCAAGTTTCTATCTATTCATTTGCTTTGACTCACCAATAAGTGAGGCCAACTGTAGGTCAACACCACTGTGTCCTAGGTACGTGGTAGTAGGACTGTGGGAACATTGAATAGTTAAGATGTAATCTATCTACATTATCCCTTGTGCCAATTAATGGATCTATCATTAGTAAGTGTGCACCCATCTCGATTAAGAGTTAATTGGATGGTACTGATGATCACTGTGATTAATTGGGGCTCAAGGATAATAAGATGTGGATCTAAGATTGGAAGAGACAGATTTATTCCAATTGATCCATGGATATTAATAGAGGGGCCTACTTGTGGTAATTGAGAATCTTAGGGTCTTCTTTGTAATTTAGTCCTGAGACTGGAGTGTAATTACATTTATATAGTGATGTTACTTGCAATTAACTGTGGGCTCGGATTGCACATGAGATGTGGGGTCACGGTGTCCCAGTAGGAGCCAGCTTTCTACGGAATCCCTAGTGGTCCCCACGCTAGCCCAAGTTATTGAAAAGATACTAATCCTACTTGAACTCTAAAAGGAAGGAATTAGAAAGTTACTATTTCTATTTGAAGTAGGACTTCTAATAGTGGTAATAATTAACTTACTAATTGTTGTGGAAGTAAGACTTCTATAGCAATTAGAAAGGGAGAAAGTTACTAATTTGTAATGGGAGTTAAACTTCTATTTCAAATAAAAAAAGAGGAGGCTTGAAGTGCTATAAAAAGGGGAATTCTCCCCTCTTGGACGTCCAACAATAGGAGTGCACTCCCAGCCCCAAATTGTGCAAGTTGTTGCACAGTTTTCTCTCTTCTCTTTCTCTTCTAGTTCCTTGGAGTTTCTAGTTGGGTTTTCTCTTGAAGTTTCCACCAATCTTCTTGAGAAAAGAGATTTGATAGTGGGTCATAACGTGGAAGACAACAAGGTTTTAGAGATCCCAAATTGCTTCAAGAAGAGTTCTTGATCAAGCTAATTGTCTCCTTCTCCATTAGAGCACTACCGGGCTCCAAAGGTATAATCTACTTCTCTAGTTGTTATGGATTGTTTTGGTTGCATGGTGCTGCTAATTTCTATCTTTTAGATAGTTTTTATTGATTAATGAGATTGAGGGATTGCATCCTAGATATGATTTATGGCCTATCCGCGAGACCCACCTACTTCCAACAATTCGTATCAGAGCGATACCTCATCTCTAATCATGTTAGATCAATTTTCTAGATCTAAATCTTTGCATGAGATGTGAAGAAAAAAAGACCTAGGGCTATGTACAGATCAGTTCTGGTGTTTTTTTACATATATTATGTTTTCTGAATGCACAAAAAGGGACAAATTCGAGCAAAATCGCAGTTTTCTGCAATACCCCGAGTTAAGTGGTCGACTTTTACCGGCAGCCAGAATACACTTTTACCGGCGGCCGCAACTTTTACCGGCGACCACAACCTTTACCAGCGACCCCCGGCCCCCGCTATAGGCAGTTTTTTGGTGTGGCTATCCGGGTTTGTTCATCATGAGATGATGAATGGTGGCTTCCTAACCCTAGTCCCTATTGTGCATGTGATTCTTTTTTTTTGCAGGCTCATGTCCTCTCCATATGGCCCACAAGACTTTTACTTTCTTTTATGGTTATTGATTTATTTAAGGCTAAGTGTAAAGGGATCATGGTTTCCTTGGTTTCCCGTGAAATGGCAAGGCATGATGAATTTCCCTATAGCCCTTTTATTTTCATGTTTAGATTACTATGTAAGTCTCATTGTAGAGACTAGGAATTTATGTAATTTTTAAAATTTTGTAAATTCTGGAGATGTCCAAGACGAATAAGGAAAGTGTAGATGGACTCCTAATCAAAGAGTTTGAAGACTACCAAAAGGATCTTGGAGATGCCCAAAGAGTTTGAGGAATCCCAAAGTTTTGGAAAGTCTAGAAGTCCAAGAAGTCTATTCCGCTTGGGCCATATGGAGGAGAGGACTAGTTTCTAATTTTAGCACTTTCTATTTATGGATGAATGCTTGATTCAGAAAGTTTGTAAATCTGATTCAAACATAGAAATTTCCAAAATTGGTCAAATCAAATTAATTTTTGGAAAGAGTTCTAATTAGAGTTGGTGGGCCCATGAGATGGATCCATTGGTGACACTAATCTTAGAAACTGGACTTTCCTTAAAATAACTTAACTTGGAACCAATCATTGGTCATATCATGAGATGATTTGATGTTTATATTTGTGGGCCTATATACCTATAAGGAAATCCTGAATTCTAAAATATTAAGTGGGAGCGGGGCATTTATATTTAGAATCCTCATGGTTTTCCACCATAGGTTCATTGTAAGGAAAGTATTAGCCTCGCGCCATCTTGAGAATGGTCGTTCCCCACGGAGGGCTTGTATTTGTCTGGTTACTAGATATGGATCTCCTGTGGATAGTGTTGGTGAGACGGGGCGGGGGCCTACTCCCCAAGGAGGAGCTGCCCGCAACGGTTGTCATGCAATACTAGTTGGTGGTTCACACTTAACTAAAATAATGAGGTAGTATCCCCAAGGATTTCCCTCATGTATTTTAGAAACCAAAGTTAATCGGGAGTCATACATTATTTGGTATGAGATACTTAGATAATAATAAATGATGGGGATCATGGATAGTTAGTCTTAATCCCAATTTTGACTAATCTAGATGGTATTTGCACTCCCCAAGGAGGCATACCTCGGGGATTGGGATTTCGATGTATTCTGAATTTAGTGGTTATTAGGATTCCCAGATAAATTTGGTAGAATACTAAACCCTAATATCATTTAAATTCATTAATTGAATGTATGGTTATGCGCTACAGTATTTCAAACATGAATTCGAATACTTTCAATCCACTTGCAACCATCTTTAACCAGAATAAGTTGGTAGGATCCAACTATGTAGACTGGAAACTAAACCTGGATATTGTCCCGACTGCTTCAGGATATAAATATGTCTTTACCAAACCCTCCCTTAATGAGCCTGGCCCGGATGCATCGGAAGAAGAAAATGAACTTTACACCAAATGGGCCAAAGACGATGAGATGACCAAATCTTACATTCAGGCATCCATGTCTAGTGTTTTGCAACATCAACATCAATCATATAAGACTGCATACGATATTATATCGAACTTAAAGGAGATGTTCGCATAACAGGGCATGCCTACTAGGAAGGCAGCTATGAGGGTGCTTATAATTACCAAGATGGTTGAAGGTACATCAGTACAAGAACATATGTTGAAAATGATGGACTCATTAAATGAGTTAGATGTATTGGGAGCTGCGATTGATGCAGAATCGCAGATCGACATAATCCTTGAGTCACTACTAGAGTCATTCAACAATTTCAAGGTCAATTATAATATGAATAAGATGAATCTAACTCTTGCTGGGCTGTCTGGCCAGCTGGTAGTGACTGAAGGTATTATGAAGAAGAAGCCAACTGCCCTAGTGATAGAAAAGCCAGATGCCAAGCCCAAGAGGAAAGGCAAAGGGCGGAAAGGCAAAAAGAAATCAGTTCCAAAGGGTCCTAAGGTGGAGAATGATCCTAATGGTGGCGTGGCCAAGGCTAAGGGTTCAGGGACAAAGGAAAAGTGTTTCCATTGTGGTAAGACAGGACATTGGAAAAGGAATTGTCCAGAATATCTGTGTAAGAAGAAGACCTCAGGTATGATTGAGTCACTTATTTATGAAGTTAGTTTTGCAACTGGTACTTCAGAATCCTGGTGTGTGGACTCCGGGGCAACTAATCACATATGTAATACGTTGCAGGGGTTCAGGAAAACCAGGAGACTCAGTGACGGAGAAATCATTGTCAACCTAAGATCTGACGCTAAGGCGGAGGCTGTTTCAGTGGGAGTCATTACTTTATATTTCTCAAATAATAAATTGGTTTTGTTAGGCACATTATATGTAACGTCTTTACGGCGGAATTTAATTTCAATTTCTAGTTTGGTGAATAAAAGTTATTCTCTTACTTTTGGTACTGAAGTTGTCATAAAGATGAATGATACTTTTATATGTTCTGGCAAGGTAACCAATGGGCTTTATTTGTTAACTCCCACGATGTATGAGATACATGATATTGAAACAATTAATAAACCATCAATAAAGAGAAAGTTGCATTCATCTAATCCAACAAAACTTTGACACTTGAGGCTAAGTCATATAAACCTAAATAGGATTGACAGGCAGGTGAAAGATGATATCTTGCTTTCATTGGTGGTAGAACAAATGCCTGTCTGCGAGTCCTGTCTAGAAGGCAAAATGACCAAAAGACCATTTTCATCCAAGGGCAATAGGGTCAAAGATTTATTGGAATTAGTGCATACTGATGTGTGTAGACCTATTAATGTCAGGGCCAGAGGAGGATATGAGTACTTCATCACTTTCATAGATGATTACTCAAGATATGGATAAAAATACATTATGCACCGCAAGTCCGAGGGTTTTGAAAAGTTTAAAGAGTTTCGAGCGGAAGCGGAAAAGCAATTAAATAAAAGTATCAAGACTCTTCGATCAGATCGAGGAGGGGAATATCTCTCTGGTGATTTTATAGGATACTTATCAGAAAATGAGATTATATCCTGGTTGTCTACTCCTAGTATGCCTCAACAGAATGGAGTAGCAGAAAGAAGGAATCGGATTCTTTTAGATATGATCAGGTCTATGTTGGGTTTCTCAGGATTACTTATATCTTTTTGGGGATACGTCTTGGATACTACGATGTACATACTAAACCTCGTACCATCTAAGTCTGTACCTAAGACTCTCTAAGAGTTGTGGTCCGGGCGAAAGCCTAGTCTACAACATTTACACATTTGGGGTTGTCCGGCACATGTGCTAAAGGTTAAGACGGATAAGTTAGAATCGAAGTCGAAAGTATGCACGTTTATAGGATATCCTAAGGGAACTAAAGGTTGGTTATTTTATAATCCCAAAGAGCAGAAAGTGCTAGTAAGCACCAATGCTGTTTTTCTGGAGGAAGATTATATGTTAGACCGGAAATCTTTAGAAAGGTTGATCTTGGAAGAGATTTAAGAGTAATAAGTTCCAAATCCAAGTATGACCGAACTTAAGGAAGAACCACCCTAACCAGACCCAGTAGTTACACAAGTGCCTCGTCGTAGTAGGAGGATTGTCAGACCCCCTAACAGGTTCTCCTTCTTGGGAGAGTCTTACGAGGCAGTCCCGGAAGAACCAGAACAAGATCCCTGTAACTATGATGAAGTAATCAATGACATAGATTCGGGACATTGGCAAGATGCTATGAAAGCTGAGATGGAGTCTATGTACTCCAATCAGGTCTGGACACTTGTGGACTTGCCTACCAAGATTAAACTTATTGGGTGCAAGTGGGTCTACAAGAGAAAAAGAGGACCAGATGGTAGAGTGGAGACCTTAAAGATCAGGCTTGTTGCGAAAGGATATACTCAGAAAGAGGGTATCGATTATGAGGAAACCTTCTCGCAGGTTGCCGTGCTCAAGTCCATCTAAATACTCTTATCCATTGCGAATCATCTCGTTTCTTGAGGATGAGGATGAGCTTGAGGATAGGAAGCTTGAGGATGAGCTCAACATCGTTGTGAGCTCATAATCAATGGAGGATTCTCAAAGAAGGCTCGGACTCAAACATTGCTACGAGATCAAGCGAATATTTTCAAATCTCCGTAAGATCGGAAAAGGGCTCAACATTGCTACGAGCTCCAGACTCCAAAACTTGCAAAGCTCCTTTAAAACCCCGCAAGATAAGAAAATAGCTCAACATTGCTGCGAGCTCCAAATCCCAAAACCTGCAAAGATTTCCAGGTATGCACAATCATATCATTCTCCCAATCCAAACTACAAAAATCATGCATAGAAATTTCTTTCCATGCATTAGATGTAGGGAAACCCTTGACAAAAGTTTGACCAATTCCAACCCATCTTGGTCAAAACCAATCAAAGTCCAAGCCAAAACTCATGTTGGCATGACCTAGAAATCCTAGCCTTTTATTTGATGCATAAAAAGAAGGGGGGAAAAAGAAAATGCATGAACATATTGATTTGCATAAACCTGATTATCATGGTGAGCAAAAAAAAAAAGAAAAGACAACCATTCCAAAAATATATATATATAAAAAAAGGAAAAAGAAAAAAAAAAGGGATTGGCCCACAGGCTATGGCAGTGGCCGTACGGATCTGTCCGTACGGCCACAAAAAAAAAAAAGAAGAGAAAACAAACAGAGAGAAAAGAAACACGTGAAAAAAAAAACGTGTCAAAAAAAAAGAGCAAAACACGTGAAAAAAAAAAAACAAAGAAAGAAAAAAAAAAAGAGAAGAACTTTTTTTATCATCCTACTTCTACATGGAGTTTTCTTGAAAAAAAAGACTTACTTGAAGCCATTTATGAAAAAGAAGAAAAGCTTGGAGATCCTTGAAGAAGAAAAGCTCTTGGTTTTGAAGCACTCTTGAAAATTTTTGCAAAAGAAAGCAATGAAGCAAGGGATCCAATCTCCCCTTGCTTTTATAGAAGAGAGCAGGCCAAAGAAGGAAACAAAGGAGAAAAGAAAGGAGGTAAGTGCTACAAATTAACAACCTTCCCAAAAGAAAGATATTTTGAGAGATTCTCTCCCAAAGAAAGATATCTTGAGAAATTCTCTCCCAAAATAAAGGGAACATGAGAGATTCTCTCCAATTAGGGATATTTTAAGATATTCTCTATCCAAAGGAGATATTTTTAGATATTCTCTATAAAATGACATCACATAAGATCTAAGCCATCTTTAAAGCTTAATGTCCCATGGGTCAGCCCACATGAGCCAGGTTTGACCACCTAGGCACTAAAAGAGGCTTTTAGTCAAAGAAAAATACCTCTTACCAAGAGCATACAAAAATGGTTCCATGCCTCTTTTGAGTTGATTGGACCATACAAAAAATCCAAGCCTCATGAGTTTCCAAAAATCCAAACCATCCAACCTCATGCACTAAATTAAGCCAAAATCTTGAAATTGACATTCCACAAAAATGCAAATCACTCCAACGGACACAAATAGTCCAAATCCCGGTCCCCTAACTTGCCACATACAGCTTGTTAGGTCACAAGGCCAAAACCAAAAACTAAATCCCGGTCTCCTAACTTATTAGGTCACAAGGCTGAAAACCAAAATCCAAATCCTGACCCCCTAACTTGCCACATACAGTTTGTTAGGTCACAAGGTCAAAAACTAAAAAACTCTTCTTGGCCGCCTAATGTGCCACATAAAGCCCTTAGGTTCACAAGGTCAAAAAGAAAAATCAAAATCCACGACCCAAATCCAAATCCCTCATGTCATTTTCAAAACTTTGCCTTGAGATGGTACGTGATCCCTCTCACTACCATAAAGTTTCCCCAACAACCCGAAAGGCTACTTTACCGAATGAAAATTTCTCAAGACTCTTGGTCAAGTCAAAAGCTCTCCTTCAAAGTTCTCTTCGAGGCACACCAACGAACAAAGTTATGCAACTCGTCGTTATACCTCGAGGGGGCATTTGTTGACACCAAAAATGTCACTTTGCCTCTTTAACATCGAAAGCTACTACAAACAGGCAATGCCACTTCAAGCATCAAATCATGTCAAAATCAAACAAAAATTGCAAGATTCTTCAAAACAACTAAAAGAAGAGTACACATGAAGTTTCAGGTCATTTCAACATCACTTGGCCTAACTTCACTCTTCCAGCAGCTGAACAGGAGCTCCCAGTGGCGGTGAAGCCAGAGATCCCGATTCACAAAAAAGAACACACAGCTGGCCTCAAAATGCCACTAAAAGGCACTACATCAAATTTCAGGTCATTCCGAGATAGTTTGGCCCAAAAAGGAAACGGTCGCAGCAAAGTCAGCTCTCCCGGGGGCAACAGTGTCGAAGACATCAGATCTTCGATCGGAGCCTATGGATGGTCTCAAACAACCTCTCAAAATACCAAGGCCATCACTCATCAAACATAGTACATGGGTGACTTCATAAATGCTTCCAAAGTGCTACATGTCAAATGTCAGGTCATTTCGACAACATTTGACCAGACTTCGACTCTCGGAAGCCAAACCAAGCGTCCCAGCGGCGAAGCTCCCCGGGACCATGATTTCCAAATCGGAGTTAATGGATTGTCTCAAAATGACTCCAATAGGCTCCCTATCAAATTTCAAGTCAATCGAACATTAGTTGACCGTACATCCAAGCGCAGCATCTTCCTCGCGATCAAATTAAGTCTACTGGAGACAGGACCCCTACATGGCTTCAAAACTCAAACAAAAACCTATGGTTATCCTATCTACTGCTCCGGAGGCTTCACTTCAAATTTCAAGTCATTTCGACATCGTTTGACCTAATTTTGACCTCTGACAGAAAATCGGCAACTCTACACGACAAAGTCTTTAAATTTTCCAAAAAATCAAAAACTTTGCTCCCCGATATGCAAGGCTTCTCATCAAGTTTTCTGTAGGGAAATCAGGCCAAAATATGTACAAAAATGTCTAGAAAAAATAGCGAAGAGAAACGAATTGGACAAATCGGAGAAACGGCCGAAAGACGGCGACCAAAAAGGGAAAAATCCCCCATGGTCGCCGGTGACCCTACCCCATGGTCGCCAGTGACCCTGGATGCATGTCCAAGTCGCCGGATTTCCGCCGAGTGATTGTCTTTTGGTCCCTTTTGGCGTTTCGAGATGTCTGACCCTTGCGATTTTCCAAAGTTTTGACTTTTGAAGCCCGGAAATCCGTCGATCTTCATCAATATCACGGATCTGCTGACAAGAGCATCAAATCATCATTGATTGCTTCGGAATTGCCAAACCGGCCAACCAAGAAAACACACTTTTTGCCCGATCAATCTAGAAATCGACAGGACAGATGGTACTGGCCCATTAGTAGCAATTAATGTCTAAAGTTGCATGGTCATCTAACATCGATCAGCATGAAAATCCATCATCAATCATCGCAAGAAGAATTCCAAAAAACGAGGCACGGCCCGCGACTTTTCAAATGCCCCAGCGACCACTTAATGCAGTGACCCGTTTTATGACAACTTA
The DNA here is from genome assembly GCA_003546025.1 of Camphora micrantha. Taxonomy (NCBI): domain Eukaryota; kingdom Viridiplantae; phylum Streptophyta; class Magnoliopsida; order Laurales; family Lauraceae; genus Camphora; species Camphora micrantha. Next base: position 10,645,246 of record QPKB01000010.1, read on the forward strand.
ATGCAGTCATTAACTCATTATTTTGGATGGCGCAATCAAAAGCAAGGAAAAATGAGTTACAAGTCAAAGCAATCATGGCATTAAAACCATGAAACTCCTCCTATCATGGAGATTAAAGGCAATTAAAAGCCCTTAATTCTCCACTGGCTAATCAGAAGCCAAAAAAAAAAAGGAGTTACAAAATAAATGAATTAAAACTTGTAACTCCCCCCATTATGTGGCTTTATTACAATTAAGGCCCATAAACCCTCATAATAGCTACCAAAGGCCTATAAAAGGAGGTCAATCCATAAAGAAAGGGACCAGAAAAATCGATCCCGGAATCCAGACGGACAAGAATCCAGAGAATTGACGTTGCTACGACGCTCCAACAACAAATTATCTTCTGTTGATGAGGTCCTGCACCAACCACCACTACAAGGTGACCAAAGTCCCTTGGGGGACACCTCCCCAAGGCCTCCTCCTCCTGTCTCCATGGATTAGATGTAGCTTTTTAGCCCGTCTACTTAGCTTTTTATTGGATATAGGACCTCCTCTCGGTCTTTATCCTCTAACAATCTGAGGTTCAAGCCAAGCCAAGCGAATCAAAAGCATCCTATATTCTCATCTACATGGATGATGAGGAACTGTCATGCCCCAAAACCAGGATCCTACAGCGATCCGATCTCGAGGAGCGTGATTTGGGATTAATTAAAATTTTTTCTTTCCCTAGGATCCGCGTGTGTGAGGATTACAAAATTCCACACAACTTGAAATTTTTTCGCGGAAGCTGATGTGGCGTTACAACTCGAAGCTGTGGCATCGGGTTCCGTGTCGCACTC
>QPKB01000010.1:10647066-10659873 GCA_003546025.1 Camphora micrantha
TGGTGTTGCTTGTAATATTGCTGTATGGTTTATGAGTATGAGGGATTGCATCCTGGATATGGTTGATGGCCTTATGGACGTTTGATCCCTGAGTAAAGTGGGTCAAAAGTTTTGATATCACATCCACGAGGCCCACCTATTTCCAACACCCCTAACAGGTTTTCGTTCTTGGGAGAGTCTTACAAGGCAGTCCAGGAAGAACCGGAACAAGATCCCTGTAACTATGATGAAGTAATCAATGACATAGATTCGAGACGTTGGCAAGATGCTATGAAAGCTGAGATGGAGTCTATGTACTCCAATCAAGTCTGGACACTTGTGGACTTTCCTGCTAATATTAAACCTATTGGGTGCAAGTGGGCGTCATACAAGAGAAAAGAGGACCAGATGTTAGAGTGGAGACCTTAAAGATCAGGCTTGTTGCGAAAGGAATTACTCAGAAAGAGGGTATCGATTATGAGGAAACCTTCTCGAGGTTGCCGTGCTCAAGTCCATCTAAATACTCTTATCCATTGCGAATCATCTCGTTTCTTGAGGATGAGGATGAGCTTGAGGATAGGAAGCTTGAGGATGAGCTCAACATCGTTGTGAGCTCATAATCAATGGAGGATTCTCAAAGAAGGCTCGGACTCAAACATTGCTACGAGATCAAGCGAATATTTTCAAATCTCCGTAAGATCGGAAAAAGGGCTCAACATTGCTACGAGCTCCAGACTCCCAAAACTTGCAAAGCTCCTTTAAAACCCCGCAAGATAAGAAAATAGCTCAACATTGCTGCGAGCTCCAAATCCCAAAACCTGCAAAGATTTCCAGGTATGCACAATCATATCATTCTCCCAATCCAAACTACAAAAATCATGCATAGAAATTTCTTTCCATGCATTAGATGTAGGGAAACCCTTGACAAAAGTTTGACCAATTCCAACCCATCTTGGTCAAAACCAATCAAAGTCCAAGCCAAAACTCATGTTGGCATGACCTAGAAATCCTAGCCTTTTATTTGATGCATAAAAAGAAGGGGGGAAAAAGAAAATGCATGAACATATTGATTTGCATAAACCTGATTATCATGGTGAGCAAAAAAAAAAAGAAAAGACAACCATTCCAAAAATATATATATATAAAAAAAGGAAAAAGAAAAAAAAAAGGGATTGGCCCACAGGCTATGGCAGTGGCCGTACGGATCTGTCCGTACGGCCACAAAAAAAAAAAGAAGAGAAAACAAACAGAGAGAAAAGAAACACGTGAAAAAAAAAACGTGTCAAAAAAAAAGAGCAAAACACGTGAAAAAAAAAAACAAAGAAAGAAAAAAAAAAAAGAGAAGAACTTTTTTTATCATCCTACTTCTACATGGAGTTTTCTTGAAAAAAAAGACTTACTTGAAGCCATTTATGAAAAAGAAGAAAAGCTTGGAGATCCTTGAAGAAGAAAAGCTCTTGGTTTTGAAGCACTCTTGAAAATTTTTGCAAAAGAAAGCAATGAAGCAAGGGATCCAATCTCCCCTTGCTTTTATAGAAGAGAGCAGGCCAAAGAAGGAAACAAAGGAGAAAAGAAAGGAGGTAAGTGCTACAAATTAACAACCTTCCCAAAAGAAAGATATTTTGAGAGATTCTCTCCCAAAGAAAGATATCTTGAGAAATTCTCTCCCAAAATAAAGGGAACATGAGAGATTCTCTCCAATTAGGGATATTTTAAGATATTCTCTATCCAAAGGAGATATTTTTAGATATTCTCTATAAAATGACATCACATAAGATCTAAGCCATCTTTAAAGCTTAATGTCCCATGGGTCAGCCCACATGAGCCAGGTTTGACCACCTAGGCACTAAAAGAGGCTTTTAGTCAAAGAAAAATACCTCTTACCAAGAGCATACAAAAATGGTTCCATGCCTCTTTTGAGTTGATTGGACCATACAAAAAATCCAAGCCTCATGAGTTTCCAAAAATCCAAACCATCCAACCTCATGCACTAAATTAAGCCAAAATCTTGAAATTGACATTCCACAAAAATGCAAATCACTCCAACGGACACAAATAGTCCAAATCCCGGTCCCCTAAACTTGCCACATACAGCTTGTTAGGTCACAAGGCCAAAACCAAAAAACTAAATCCCCGGTCTCCTAACTTATTAGGTCACAAGGCTGAAAACCAAAATCCAAATCCTGACCCCCTAACTTGCCACATACAGTTTGTTAGGTCACAAGGTCAAAAACTAAAAAAACTCTTCTTGGCCGCCTAATGTGCCACATAAAGCCCTTAGGTTCACAAGGTCAAAAGAAAAATCAAAATCCACGACCCAAATCCAAATCCCTCATGTCATTTTCAAAACTTTGCCTTGAGATGGTACGTGATCCCTCTCACTACCATAAAGTTTCCCCAACAACCCGAAAGGCTACTTTACCGAATGAAAATTTCTCAAGACTCTTGGTCAAGTCAAAAGCTCTCCTTCAAAGTTCTCTTCGAGGCACACCAACGAACAAAGTTATGCAACTCGTCGTTATACCCTCGAGGGGGCATTTGTTGACACCAAAAATGTCACTTTGCCTCTTTAACATCGAAAGCTACTACAAACAGGCAATGCCACTTCAAGCATCAAATCATGTCAAAATCAAACAAAAATTGCAAGATTCTTCAAAACAACTAAAAGAAGAGTACACATGAAGTTTCAGGTCATTTCAACATCACTTGGCCTAACTTCACTCTTCCAGCAGCTGAACAGGAGCTCCCAGTGGCGGTGAAGCCAGAGATCCCGATTCACAAAAAAGAACACACAGCTGGCCTCAAAAATGCCACTAAAAGGCACTACATCAAATTTCAGGTCATTCCGAGATAGTTTGGCCCAAAAAGGAAACGGTCGCAGCAAAGTCAGCTCTCCCGGGGGCAACAGTGTCGAAGACATCAGATCTTCGATCGGAGCCTATGGATGGTCTCAAACAACCTCTCAAAATACCAAGGCCATCACTCATCAAACATAGTACATGGGTGACTTCATAAATGCTTCCAAAGTGCTACATGTCAAATGTCAGGTCATTTCGACAACATTTGACCAGACTTCGACTCTCGGAAGCCAAACCAAGCGTCCCAGCGGCGAAGCTCCCCGGGACCATGATTTCCAAATCGGAGTTAATGGATTGTCTCAAAATGACTCCAATAGGCTCCCTATCAAATTTCAAGTCAATCGAACATTAGTTGACCGTACATCCAAGCGCAGCATCTTCCTCGCGATCAAATTAAGTCTACTGGAGACAGGACCCCTACATGGCTTCAAAACTCAAACAAAAACCTATGGTTATCCTATCTACTGCTCCGGAGGCTTCACTTCAAATTTCAAGTCATTTCGACATCGTTTGACCTAATTTTGACCTCTGACAGAAAATCGGCAACTCTACACGACAAAGTCTTTAAATTTTCCAAAAAATCAAAAAACTTTTGCTCCCCGATATGCAAGGCTTCTCATCAAGTTTTCTGTAGGGAAATCAGGCCAAAATATGTACAAAAATGTCTAGAAAAAATAGCGAAGAGAAACGAATTGGACAAATCGGAGAAACGGCCGAAAGACGGCGACCAAAAAGGGAAAAATCCCCCATGGTCGCCGGTGACCCTACCCCATGGTCGCCAGTGACCCTGGATGCATGTCCAAGTCGCCGGATTTCCGCCGAGTGATTGTCTTTTGGTCCCTTTTGGCGTTTCGAGATGTCTGACCCTTGCGATTTTCCAAAGTTTTGACTTTTGAAGCCCGGAATCCGTCGATCTTCATCAATATCACGGATCTGCTGACAAGAGCATCAAATCATCATTGATTGCTTCGGAATTGCCAAACCGGCCAACCAAGAAAACACACTTTTTGCCCGATCAATCTAGAAATCGACAGGACAGATGGTACTGGCCCATTAGTAGCAATTAATGTCTAAAGTTGCATGGTCATCTAACATCGATCAGCATGAAAATCCATCATCAATCATCGCAAGAAGAATTCCAAAAAACGAGGCACGGCCCGCGACTTTTCAAATGCCCCAGCGACCACTTAATGCAGTGACCCGTTTTATGACAACTTAATGCAGTCATTAACTCATTATTTTGGATGGCGCAATCAAAAGCAAGGAAAAATGAGTTACAAGTCAAAGCAATCATGGCATTAAAACCATGAAACTCCTCCTATCATGGAGATTAAAGGCAATTAAAAGCCCTTAATTCTCCACTGGCTAATCAGAAGCCAAAAAAAAAAAGGAGTTACAAAATAAATGAATTAAAACTTGTAACTCCCCCCATTATGTGGCTTTATTACAATTAAGGCCCATAAACCCTCATAATAGCTACCAAAGGCCTATAAAAGGAGGTCAATCCATAAAGAAAGGGACCAGAAAAATCGATCCCGGAATCCAGACGGACAAGAATCCAGAGAATTGACGTTGCTACGACGCTCCAGCAACAAATTCTCATCCGTTGAAGAAGTCCTGCACCGACCACCACTACAAGGTGACCAAAGTCCCTTGGGGGGCAACCCCCCCAAGGCCTCCTCCTCCTGTCTCCATGGCTTAGACATGACTTTTTAGCCCGTCTACTTAGCTTTTTATTGGATATAGGACCTCCTCTCGGTCTTTATCCTCTAACAATCTGAGGTTCAAGCCAAGCCAAGCGAATCAAAAGCATCCTATATTCTCATCTACATGGATGATGAGGAACTGTCATGCCCCAAAACCAGGATCCTACAGCGATCCGATCTCGAGGAGCGTGATTTGGGATTAATTAAAATTTTTTCTTTCCCTAGGATCCGCGTGTGTGAGGATTACAAAATTCCACACAACTTGAAATTTTTTCGCGGAAGCTGATGTGGCGTTACAACTCGAAGCCTGTGGCCATCGGGTTCCGTGTCGCACTCAACCACTAACATAAAGCCATCAAATCAAGGCTCATAATCAGACTGGAACAAATCAAGACACGGAACCATAAAATACTGAGCTGGCAGTAACAGAACAAGTCATTTTCCACATATGTTCAAGTTACAAATTATACAAATATATTCATGAAAAATCCCAAAAGAAAAAGGCTAATAAAAGCCATCCAAAAATAACTAACTAAACAAAATGCTACCCCAAATTACATTACGAACTCCGACGCCAAAAGCGACGTCCAGATGACATCATTAGGCAACCACTCACGTCCAACTGACGGCTCAACCGCCTCCTCTGCTCAAACCGTCTAAAGGCAACGGGGTCAAAATCTGGCACTAAACAAGAGTGTATCAGACACGACGGTCTGGCAAGCAAATAAACAGATAAAGAATGACAAGTATTTATAAAACATTATGAAAAACACTGTAAAACAATTAAAAGTCTAGACATGAATATTGATGAAATAATTAAACAATTTCTAAACCATTAACAATTTTAAAGAGACATAATAAACTGAGTAAAAACACTGGCAATCCACATATAGCTATATTCTCCTATTACCAAAGTAACAAGAGCAAATAGAAACGGAACAAACAGAGCCGTTGCCACATAAAGTGGGACGGAATTCAGAACCGTTGTCACGACTTGTGAGACCGGAATACAGAACCGTTGCCATGGCCAGAGCAGACAGAGTCCAAACTGCAGTTGGCAGATAATTTAAAGATTTCAAGCCGGGTGATCAGCCCACCAAGGTAACCTAAGCTTAGTAGTGCCTTTCAAAAACAAAACCTGAATCGATACAAATCAAATCATAGTAATACATTTCTAGAATTGATAAGAGGAACTACTCTGAACAAATACATACTGACAAATCCGAACGAATCAGATGAGTAGCCTTACCGATGTTTCCGAACGTGGCGAACCACTCAAATTTATTTCAAATCAATTTATAGAAATCATACAATTTTTACTAACTTAGAATGAAGTCATGTGGAATGGTTCAATGGCTTACTAAGGGTTGTCTCGATATACACTTAACACCTTAATGTTGATTTATAATAAAGGGTTTGGTACCACTAATAATCTCCAACATTTAAGGGTGTAAAGTGTACAACAAGACATCATAAAAAAAATTTCTTTTATTCAACTTCATTTTACAAAAATCCCTGGAAAGTCGGTCACTTGGCGGTCGGCAAGCGGTTAGCCGCCTAAGACCAGGTTGGCTAGCCGACTACTGACCTACTGCTCTCCGCCCATTCAGAACTCAAATTTCACCTTACTGATATGGTGACCGATCCTGTGCGGTCACCAGTCGGTCACCAGGTCGCCTTGCCAACTGGTGACCGCCTGCTGATTGCCCAGTCAGCAGGCAATTCAGATAAAAAACTGTTTCAGCCTCCTTTTTACTCCAAAACACTTCTCCATTCCACACATCAATCCCTTGCAATAAAATGAGCTAAATATCATCATTCAACCATTTACACCACAATTCTTTCCAATCAATTAAAACAAATTCAACATTCAAAAACAATCATAAGCATACCTGGAAAGGCCACATTGGGCATGAGCAAGTCTTAAAAATCCATCTGAAACTCACCATTTTCAAATCTATCAAACCATAGCTTAACAAAACATTTCAATTTCAAAAATTAAGAAGATGTAAATTTCTATAACATGCATTTCAAAGATATTAGATTATTTACTTGCCTCTACTTCAAAAAGATCCACAATCTACTCCAAGAACACTCAACTCAGCTGCACCAAATCTACACCAAAAAGCCCCAAGAAAAACACACACAAAAAATACCCATCAAATTCGAAATTAGAAAGAGCTCTCAAAGAACCATTTTGCATGCATGAAGAAAATGTTCAAAAAGGTCCATTAAAACCAGAAATTTGAAAAAGAAGCCATTGCTAACCTTTTGAGAGCTCTAGACAAGAAGAAGAGCTTGTAGAAGAGATGGGTTCCAGCTGAAATTCCTCAAAAATGGTATCTTTGAAAAGCTTGAGATGAGAAGGAATTTATGAAATCAAATCTTTAAATAGCATTCAAGAAATATACATGCAAGAGGAGAGAAGGGGCTGAAAATGGAGGAGAAAAAAACACTCAGGTTCAGCTGTGTTGCAGGAAAAATGAAATGAAGGAGAAGAAGGCCTCCAACATGGGTTTTATGTGGGTTTTAAGTGAGGAAGGTGGGCCCCATGGGCCCCAAATCTTCAAGTGGCTGAATCGATCATTTGTGGGTTCCGAATGAAAACAACGAAGCAAACAAAGTTGATCGTCGAAATATCTAGTTTCTAAAAAGTATATTTTCCTCATGATTTGCAAATTTCGAAATTCATGCACAAATTTGGTGTGAAAAGTCATTTTTGCCCTTTTTCTCGAAAAGCGTGATTTCTGATTTTTAAATTGAAACGAACAAAACATGAAAGTTGTTAAGATCATTAAAACAAATCGAGAGGAGTAAAAATTGGAATTTTTGAAATAAAAGAATAAATTCCCACGCGAACACAAATCACATGGGCCACCATTGGCCAGGTCAAAACAAACTCGTGGCTCTCAAAATTCTCCAAAGCTATGAAAAATCTAACCAAACTCACAAATGAAGCCAAACCACCTCTAATCTCACTCAAAAAGCTAATCCACAACTAAGAAGATACTAAACACAAGAATTAGGGGTCGAGGTCTTACAGGAAGTCCACACATGTCTTGCGACCGTCAATCTGAACGAGTTCCAACAATCTCCTGAGAAATTAGATTCTCTTTTCTTACTTTTCCTTGTAGTTTGTATTTTTCTTAAGAGACATAAAATCACAACTCTTGTCTTTCATTATTGATAAGAATTGTAAATCGTTTTTCACGGCAAAAGTCCTCTTTCACGGTAAACACCACCTTTCCTGGCAAAAATCTCCTCTTACGGAAAACACCGCAAAACAAAATGAAATCGCCTCTCACGGCATTCAGAACAAATCATGTCTCTTTTCTTAAATATATGTGCAATGGATCTACGAACCACCATTTGTCAATTCCAAGTATAGTAGAAAATCTGGCATACCCATACAAAAAGAAAAAAAATGTTGATGCTCACTTTGCTTCCGGGTGCGAAAGGGTCGTACCCCACGGACTCCCATGTCCGCCGACCTCGGTAGCGCTGAGCACCAAAAGCCGGGTCCATCACCAATGGCAAATCCAGAATTTTCGTTTTGGTGGTGTAGTACATAGTCAAGTGAAAAAGTTTAATAATAAAATCGAATGTTTTAAGATCTTATCTAAGGGGCTAATAGAATCACACCCGTGCGACCACATCCGCATGCTAACACTAGGGTCCGCCCCTGGTAATACTCACCAAAAAATTTCAGGTTGGGCTAGGATTAGCCCAATACTAGCTGCCCCAATTTCACCCCTGCGCGCTTCTACAAAATACAATCACAAATAGCCTTTGTTCGTCCAAGCGATCCTGTTCATTAATGCACCTAAATTTGTCGGATCCATCTCATAGACCCGAAAGTCAAGCCTAGGCCCAGCCCATTTAAAAGTATGAACACCCATTGTGTTTCTTACATTGGGACAGTTGGGTCTTTAACCTTATATGGTCGCATGCCCGGCCATTTAACAATTGAACCTAATAAAGAGCCCAATCTAGCCAATTCAGGCCACACGGTGGGTCGGGCTTAGGATGGCCCAACCCATAAGTACCCTAGTACGCGTCCAAGGAGCAATGCGGGCACCTTGTTGTCCTCGAAACTCACGTTTGGGACGACAAACCCTATGATGGTTCTATGGCGACTGTGTTTTCTTTTCTTTCTCTGTCATAATAATATCAGTTGGTTGTTTGGATATAGAGTTCAATCTCAAGGGGCCCAAGACCATGGCACTATTCTCCTTTCTCCTAGCATTTTATCTGCTCTACTCTGCAGATGCAGGCACAAATCAGAGCCTAAATCGCAATGACTTTCCTCAAGGCTTTATTTTTGGCACTGCTTCTTCTGCTTATCAGGTTTTATCTGCACTCGTTTCTTAGTGTGTTCATTTGCATGGGATTAACTTTTTTAAGAAAATTAAGAAATGTACTTCCAGAAGTGGCTCAAATTGAAGAAACAAAGATTAAATAATCTTTCCTTTAATGGGAAATGAATATGAGGGAAGATGGATTCGGGTCGAAATAGGCCCACTTATTTAAGCCCAGGAAAAGGTCATTTGCTGTATTTTCTGCACATATTTTCCTGAAATCACTGTGGTATTATTTTTGGCAAAACATCCCCTGAAATTGTATTTCTCAGTGGACTGTTTGGATTGCTTAATCAGTCAAGTACATAAAATTCTAAAGAAGTCCAGGTCTATCTACATTTCCTCCTCGTCCTCCTCCTCAGATTGGTTGAATCCTCACTTCTTTAATAGTCCTTAGTTTGAGCCTATTTTACCATAAATTCCTAGGAACTCAATTCTATGCAAACCGAGTCATCAATGACCTTCGTAATACTCATATGCAACTCATCCTAAACCCTTGACCTTTCTCACCGTGCTTCCGTGAGAACTATTGGTGGGGCCGACCTACCAACCCATCCAAACAATGCACAAATAAAGAGACCCCCCGATAGTTACTGATCCCAAGGATTGGCACACATCCGAATAGTCTGAACTGTTGGATCGAAGGTTGAATCTTTTTTTAAAAAAATATGAAGCCATCAAACTTGTAGACCACGGATGAAGGGGTTAGATGCATGGGGTTGGGGTCAAACTTGATACTTGGAGTGGTCTCACATAGATCTTTCCAATCCCCTGGTCCCATCCCCATTGGGACCCACAGTTGGGCCCCACTGAAAGTTTTCATATTGAATAAGTCCGTTTAATAAATTTATTCTTGCTACATGCTGCTTGTGAGATGATTATATCAAATGAAATTTGATAATATAAGCTGCATACCAAAGAATATGATATCCAGAAACTTCAAATAGGGGCAACATATCATGTGCTTCATTTCATAGTGTAAAATTATATGCAACATTTATGGCGGCGTGTCCCTGTCACATATGGATATCATAAATTTTATAAAACTAGTGACCATTGAGTGTTACATTCTAGGTCATAAATGGACACTAGGTAAGTTTCTTTCAGTTTTGTTCTTTTTAATGTTTGCATTATAATCTGTATTTCATGAGTAATTTTGTGCTCAACCTATTTTTTATCATTAGCATCATGTTTACTTAATTGCTACTATTTTTATTTGAAGCATTACTTAAAAAAAAAAAAAAAAATTGGGAGACGATTTCCTAAAAATAAAAGAAATTTAAAAAAAAAAATATGTAAACTGCAATTGATAATTTTATTATATGAGAAAATCTAGGAGCAAAAACCTTCAGTGGATAATTTTTATACTGGGTCTTAGGCCCCTGTTTGCCCTTGTATGCATGCCCAATAATTATAACATAACTGACCATCACCCTAGTAATTCAATATGGTCAAGGTCTCATTTATATCTTACCTTATTTCCTTCCACTCCTCACCTCTTTAAAAGTCCTTTGCAGGGCTCATTCCTCAAATTTCTATTTATTTAATTCCTATGTAATCTAATGCAAACAAACAAACCTTGGGATGTTTGGTGAAATTATCTATACAATGGAGTAAAATAAATGGCCAAATCAAGAGAAGAAAAGAAGAGGGGGTTAAAACAAAAGGTACTAAAAGACAAAAGGCACCTCTTCTTTTTTACCACAAAGTCCAAAAACTACCTCTCCATGATACTAAATGACAAAAATACCCGCTTATTTTTACTAAAAAATTAAGGGTTTTTTACGAAATAATTAATTAAGCTTATAGTTTGATTAGAAAATTTTATGAAGAAAAATAATAAAACTACAAGTCAATTGTCCGTACCTTTTTTTTGACAAAATTATCCAAGATGACGTTATTGTCAACTCAATTGATGATATCGTTAATCGCGTTGACAATACCGTCATCTCTAGCCAATAAACGTCCACCTCAACATACACTATAAACTTTTGCATTCTTTTTTTTCCTTTGAAATTCGGACTCATTTAGATTTTTAATATATCCAAGATTGCATTAGTCAATTAAGTTATCTTGTAATTAAAAATTGGGGATCAAATCCTCCATATTGATTGATGATATCGTCAATTGAAATTTTTTTAGAAGAGTTTTCCAGTGACCATCCATAATTCCATACATTACACACTTCATTCATATCCAGACATTCATAGATACTTCCATACATTACACCTGTAAAAGTAAAAAACAAATCTTCCAAACCTCATCTTTCTTTGATATCATGTACTTCAATCTCACACACTTCATAATATTCTGTAAGCCATTCACATTTTAGAGTCTTCATATTACGTCATTCCATACACATTTATCACTATAACATAAATGTGAAAAATCAGTATTCATACGCACAATGTTCTTGCAATCAATGTTGGGTCCAACAGTCACGTAATTTCATTTCCTTGTATAGGCCATCTATCATTCAGTCCATTTTTGTATATAAAAAAAAAAGTTTCCTCTGTTTTCATCCAAAAATAAGGATTCTTAGAGAGAGAGAGAGAGAGAGGAGAAAAATATTTTGGGACTAGATGCCCTGATGCTTAATTTACAAATACATTGAACATAATATTTGAACTCAAGAAGCTCACAGCGTCAAAATTCTGCCACACTTCATCATTCATACAGAGTTGAAAAACTCTGCCTTCTATTTACTAGTTGGGTAACTACTCAATAGCACCATATGGTAGTTTCTTAATTTTATTTTACTCAGACAATTTTAATTTGTTGCTACTAACCAAGATCCATCAATCACTTGCACAACATAGCACCTTTGACCTATTCAAATGACCAACACATCTGCACCACCCGGCCTGCTTCATTAGATAAGACCTGTAAAGTCTAAATTTGCGAGATGCAGGTTCGTTCAGACATTTCATCGAACATGTTGAATACCAATTACCCCATTTCACTTTTTCTCTCCTCCTCGCTCAAATAAGACGATCAAAAGAAGATGATAAAAGAGAGAACAAAAGAAATAATAGAGAAGAATAAATTAAGGCCTACATGCGATATTAAGTCCTTAATCTTTCTCTCCCTCTCTTCTTTCCTTTGCCACAGTCGCTCACTTGTTTTAGACAAAACCAAGTGGGAAATCACAAAACACAAAGGCCAAGAAACAAGAAAAAATGTTGCCTAGTCCATCTGAGTGGGGACAGCAGAAGGGGAGGAGGACGAGAGTGGGCAGTAGAAGGGGAGGATGACAGACATTGGGGGTTGAAATTAGTCGACTCGGGGTGTTTTTCATTTGGGTAGGTTGGCGATATCAGTTGATGATATCCTCAAATGGGGTATTTTTGTAAAAAAAAAAATGATACGAACCACTCACTCACTTGTAGTTTTCTTATTCTTCTTCATAAAATTGAATAATCAAAGTCTAACTTTAAGAAATTTACAGGACAAATCCCCGTAGGACCCCATACGTCCTACAAAGACCCCGTATCACATTGGACACAAGAGGGGTCCTCATGTGGCATTTTTCTTCTTCTTTTTTTGTCGTTTTGCGATATGGTTGATATCGACCATTATGTCAGTTATATTTTCTTCAACATGTAACTGTCGTATTTGCTGAATACAGCAAAATAGTCGATATCGACCATATCGCGAAATAACAAAAAAAAAAAAAAAAAAAGACGAATCTGAGTTTTCTCCCTTGGAGGAACATGCCCATCTTCTTCTCTCTCCCCATTCAAGACCTCATCCCACACACAAACAAGCACAATCTCTCTCTCAAACCTCTCAAACCATTCAATGGAAGAAAAATATCTCCCATACATTTCATCAAACACCTTCGTTATGCACCACCAACCAACCCAACATCAACAAAAACGATGATAACCCATCCCTGCCCTCCAC
>QPKB01000010.1:10660723-10816299 GCA_003546025.1 Camphora micrantha
CTTCTTCCATTCTATCTTTTACATTTTTCTGTCAATGGGCCACTAATCAAAGTGGGCCCGCAACCTCCCCAATTTCAATTCTTTTCTTTCTCAATCTCTCTCACCCACCTTGCTAGAAACGGACTACAAAGGCAGCCCCCACCTCTGATCATCACCATCATCTTCGTGTAGACCCCGCGAGCATCTCATCCTCAATTTCAAGCCACCACTCCATCCACCCATCTGTTTGGTAAGCCCCTCTTTTCCCTTAGGTTTGGGTTAATGCATTTTGGGTGTAGTAGTGTGTTAGATAGCTTGGAGCTTCCCTTTCTTTTGGTTTATGTTTTAATTTAGTTTTATTTTACTAATTATCCCTTAGGTTTGGTTTGTTGGGCTTTGGAGCTAGGATTTGTGGATTTGGGCATTTTCAACCAAAGGCAAGTAGATATTTATATATATGCTTAGATATGTTTGTCTCTCCTTTGATTCGATGATTTAATGATGATTTAGATGACCACATGCTCATTGATGTCCTTGATTTTGGAAAACATGATAATTATGTTTAATTATTTAATGAAATGGATTCTTTATTGGATGGTTAGATTGGTTGGATGGATATTAGATGATGGACTTGATGCGAGGGGGTATGGATGTATGTGGAGAGGGCAAGGCCCTATTTTCTTTGTTTGCAAGATTAGAATGGAAGGGCTAGGCCCTTCATATTGACTGATTACTTGTTTAGGGATTTTGGAAAGGGGTTCCCACCCATTTCATTTCAGTTACAGAACTGAGGTTTTGTAACTGTAGTGTATACGGTCGACCGGCCAAGGGGACCGAGTCGACCAGCCACACACAGTCAGGCTCTTTGGAGCCTGATGAAGAACACTATGCACATCATTTGTTTACAACTTTCGGTCGACCGGACTGGGTGGGGTCGACAGGGTACTCTATGTGGGATGTCGACCGGCCAAGGGTTAGGTTGACTAGATGAACTGTGGCACCCTTTGGAAAGGGCCTTTTAGACCCTATCTTGGACGGACTTAGGTGGGACCTTGGCTACCCCTTTTGATGACTCATTTGACTATGCATGAGAATGTTTTGAGCCGACGTGTTCTCACGGTTAATCCGGTTGTATCGGGACTTAACCGAACTCAATCTTGAGCGGTAACGGGGACAACGGGATACCCTTCTTTAAATCTGTGCACGAAGATTGTTCTTTCGGGTATCATGATTCCGAATCCCTTTCGGTGACTGAGTTGGTTGTACGATGCTTCGGGATTAACACTGTACTTAGGATTGGATTGTCTATCGCTTATGACTCCGAATTGTACCGTATGGTACTATCTACATGTAACGAACATGTTCATTAGCTCTGTTTACTTTACTTTGTTTGGGGATCACATTGACAACTTAGATGATGGACTTAGGATCCCTTTTGATGTTTTGTTTGTTTTGAGGTTTGATTGAAGTGTTGTGGCTAGGGGGCTTTGATTGTAAGGCTTGAAGAAAACTACTATTGAAGTTCGTTTGAAGTTTGATTTGATTTGAAATGAAGTAGTTTCTCTAATGTTGTTGAATCTTGTTCGCGCAAGAAAGCCTAGCCCTCACTGATGTTTGTTTAGGATTCTGTGTCAGGCACCACATGTGTGAGGATTCTGAAATTATGACCTTGAGGCAAGATTGGGCCAGAGCCCACGGGGCTCGAGCCACAAGAGCCAAGAGAGGACTGACCTTGAGGTAAGATTGGGCCAGAGTCCACGGGACCCGAGCCGCATGAGCCGACAGAAGACCAACCTTGAGGTAAGATTGGATGCGTTTGGGCCAGGTCTTCTAGTCGAGTAGCCCATGAGCCCAAGAAGATTGTCTGTAGATCAGATTTGGTGTAACGGACACCAAGGTGTAATGGACACCACTTTGAACACTTTGATTGAAAGGTTATGATCCCAAACTATTTATATCTCCACCACGACTCAATGTGAGTAACGGAGGGCAATGACACTATCCCGTGGTAATTAGTATATGTGGACCGCCTACTTTGATAGTTTGATATTGATTCAAATGCTATGCATTTCCTATGATTTTGTCTACTCGTTTACTCTCATTCGTTCTACATATCTATTGATGTTTTATATTTATATCTACCTGCCGACCGTCGTGTCTGATGCTGCACTTGGTGCATAGGTACCGGGTACATCTACCTTTGGGAAAGTGGAGGCGTCGCTTCAGGCAGTTTAGCCTGATGGTGAGTACGAATTGTGTATTGACAGTATTGTCGTCGTGACCATCACACGAGTGCCTACATACTTTGGTTAGTTCGTATTTATTCTCTTTTGGTATAGGTTTTATTAGAAGCCATTAATTAATATACTTTTGTTATCTTTTGCTAAACTTAAACTATAGAAAAGAAAGATGTGCTCTGAAATGTTATATTGTACCATTTGTTTAATTATGATTTTCCGCTGTGTTTTATGGTTATCAAGGAAATATTTATACCTTACCACAAACTTCGATCATAAGGGACATGATTGGGCCACGTGTTGTTATCATTATCGTTGAAAATTTTTAATTGGCCCTAATCTCACACATAACCCCGGTTTCACTTTTGGGACGTGACAGAAAGGCAAAGGGCGGAAAGGCAAAAAGAAATCAGTTCCAAAGGGTCCTAAGGTGGAGAATGGTCCTAATGGTGGCGTGGCCAAGGCTAAGGGTTTAGGGACAAAGGGAAAGTGTTTCCATTGTGGTAAGACAGGACATTGAAAAAGGAATTGTTTAGAATATCTGTCTAAGAGGAAGACCTCAAGTATGATTGAGTCACTTATTTATGAAGTTAGTTTTGCAACTGGTACTTCAGAATCCTGGTGTGTAGACTCCGAGGCAACTAATCACATATGTAATACGTTGTAGGGGTTCAGGGAAACCAGGAGGCTCAGTGACGGAGAAATCATTGTCAACCTAGTATCTGACGCTAAGGCGGAGGCTGTTTCAGTTGGAGTCATTACTTTATGTTTCTCAAATAATAAATTGGTTTTGTCAGACACATTATATGTACCATCTTTACGACGGAATTTAATTTCAGTTTCTAGTTTGGTGAATAAAAGTCATCTATTACTTTTGGTACTGAAGTTGTCATAAAGAGAAATGGTACTTTTATATATTCTGGCAAGGTAATCAATGGGCTTTTTTTGTTAACTCCCACGATGTATGAAATACATGATACTGAAACAATTAATAAACCATCATTAAAAAGAAAGTCACCTTCATCTAATCCAACAAAACTTTGGCACTTAAGGCTAGGTCATATAAACCTAAATAGGATTGACAGGCTGGTGAAAGATTGTATCTTGCTTTCATTGGTGGTAGAACCAATGCCTGTCTACGAGTCCTGTCTAGAAGGCAAAATGACCAAAAAACCATTTTCATCCAAGGGCAATAGGGTCGAAAATTTATTGGAATTAGTGCATACTAATGTGTGTGGACCTATTAATGTCAGAGCCAGAGGAGGATATGAGTACTTCATCACTTTCATAGATAACTACTCAAGATATGGATACATATACCTTATGCACCGCAAGTCCGAGGGTTTTGAAAAGTTCTAAGAGTTTCGAGCAGGAGCGAAAAAGCAATTAGGTAAAAGTATCAAGACTCTTCGATCATATTGAGGAGGGGAATATCTCTCTGATGATTTTATAGGATACTTATAAAAAACTAGGATTCTATCCTAGTTGTCTACTCTTGGTATGCCTCAACAGAATGGAGTAGCGGAAAGAAGGAACCGGACTCTTTTGGATATGATCAGGTCTATGTTTAGTTTCTCAGGATTACCTATATCCTTTTGGGGATACGCCTTGGATACTACGATGTACATACTAAACCTCGTACCATCTAAGTCTGTATTTAAGACTCCTTGGGAGTTGTGGTCCGGGCAAAAGCCTAGTCTACAACATTTACACATTTGGGGTTGTCCGGCACATGTGCTAAAGATTAAGATGGATAAGTTAGAATCAAAGTCGGAAGTATGCACGTTTGTAGGATATCCTAAGAGAACTAAATGTTGGTTATTTTATAATCCCAGAGGACAGAAAGTGCTAGTAAGCACTAATGCGGTTTTCTGGAGGATAATTATATGTTAGACCGGAAATCTTTAGAAAAGGTGGTCTTGAAAGAGATTCAAGAGTAATCAATTCCAAATCCAAGTATGACCGAACTTGAGGAAGAACCACCCTAACCAGACCTAGTAGTTATACAAGTGCCTCGTCGTAGTAGGAGGATTGTCAGATCCCCTTGTTAGATTGTATGGACTCAATCCATCATATGATGTAATAAACTGATTAATTTCTTTATTTATCAATAATATCATGTTTTCTTTTCATGAGATGAATGGTATTTTACTACTTAATGCACATGACCAATACATATGACATAAATGGTTCATGAGATGAACCGGGTCCCATTAGTATATTAGATGTGATATATGTGTATGGATGAGATCCACACACAGGAGACATTTGTCACAAATCTTATACTTAAACATCTTCACAACCGGTGATGAGACTGGGCATCTCATCTGATAAGGTTGCAGCGCTTTGATCACTATAAGATAATGTGATTTGTCTCGATCATCAGAATGTAAGATTCTAGATCACGGTGCTGGTACATTGGATGTATTGAAGGATCATGAAAAGCACCTTATAGAATACTGTCTCGAGTTTAAGGTTTGCTCTCATAATTCCTTGGCAACAGGCTCTCAATCCTGAGACATTGATGAACTCAAGTTTCTATCTATTCATTTGCTTTGAGTCACCAATGAGTGAGGCCAACTGTAGGTCAACACCTCGGTGTCTTGGGTATGTGGTAATAGGACTGTGGGAACATCCAATGGTCAAGATGGAATCTATCTATATTATCCCCTTGTGCCAATTAATGGATTTATCATTAGTAAGTGCGCACCCATCTCAATTAAGAGTTAATTGGATGGTACTGATGATCACTGTGATTAATTGGGGCTCAAGGATAATGAGATGTGGATCTAAATTGGTGGGACAGTTTTTAGTCCAATTAATCCATGGATATTGATAGAGGGGCTTAATTGTGGTAATCGGGAAGTTTAGGGTCTTCATTGTAATTTATTCCTAAGACTGGAGTGCAATTGCATTTATATAGTGGTGTTATTTGCAATTAACTGTGGGCCCGGATTGCACATGAGATGTGGGGTCACGTGTCCCAGTTGGAGCCAGCATTCTATGGAATCCCTAGTGGTCCCCACGCTAGCCCAAGTTATTGGAAAGATACTAATCCTACTAGAACTCTAAGATGAAGGAATTAGGAAGTTACTATTTCTATTTGAAGTGGGACTTCTAATAGTGGTAATAGTAAGGCTACTATTTTGTGTAGAAGTAAGACTTCTATTTCAATTAGTACAAGAGAAGGAGGTTGCATAATGCTATAAAAGGAGAAACAAGGGGCTGGGATTTCCTTCCTTGGTATTCACGCCCAAAACCCCTTTGTGCAAGAGTTGCACATACTACTCTTCTCCTTCTAGTTCTCTTCTAGTTTCCTTTAGAGCTTCTAGTTGTTTTCTTTAGGAGATCCCACCCATCTCCTTTAGATAAGAGATCTGATACGGGCCATAGCGTAGAAGGCTAAGAGGTCTTGGAGATCTAAAGTTGTTTTCTTCTCCATCAAAGTACAACCGGACAACAAAGGTATAATCTGCTTCGCTAATCTTTTGTAGATTATTTTTGCATGGTGTTGCTTGTAATATTGCTGTATATGGTTTATGAGTATGAGGGATTGCATCCTGGATATGGTTGATGGCCTTATGGACGTTTGATCCCTGAGTAAAGTGGGTCAAAAGTTTTGATATCACATCCACGAGGCCCACCTATTTCCAACACCCCTAACAGGTTTTCGTTCTTGGGAGAGTCTTACAAGGCAGTCCAGGAAGAACCGGAACAAGATCCCTGTAACTATGATGAAGTAATCAATGACATAGATTCGAGACGTTGGCAAGATGCTATGAAAGCTGAGATGGAGTCTATGTACTCCAATCAAGTCTGGACACTTGTGGACTTTCCTGCTAATATTAAACCTATTGGGTGCAAGTGAGTCTACAAGAGAAAAGGAGGACCAGATGGTAGAGTGGAGACCTTTAAGGTCAGGCTTGTTGCGAAAGGGTATACTCAGAAAGATAGTATCAATTATGAGGAAACGTTCTCGCAGGTTGCCATGCTTAAGTCCATCTGAATACTCTTATCCATTGCAGATCATCTCGTTTCTTGAGGATGAGCTTGAGGATGAACTTAACATCGTTGCGAACTCATAATCAATGGAGGATTCTCAAAGAAGGCTCGGACTCAAACATTGCTGCAAGATCAAGCGAATCTTTTCAAATTAAGCAAGATCGGAAAAGGGCTTAACATTGCTGCGAACTCCAAACTCCAAAACTTGCAAAGCTCCTTAAAAACCCCGTAAGATAAGAAAATAGCTCAACATTGCCGCGAGCTCCAAATCCCAAAACTTGCAAAGATTTCCAGATATGCACAATCATATCATTCTCCCAATCCAATCTACAAAAATCATGCATAGAAATTTCTTTCCATGCATTAGATGTAGGAAAACCCTTGACAAAAGTTTGACTAATTCCAACCCATTTTGTCAAAACCAATCAAACTTTGTCCAAGCCAAAACTCATGTTGGCTTGACCTAGAAATCCTAGCCTTTTATTTGATGCATAAAAAGAAGGGGGTAAAAAGAAAATGCATGAACATATTGATTTGCATAAACCTCATTATCATGGTGAGCAAAAAAAAAAAAAAAAAAAAAAAAAAAGAGAACCATTCCAAATATATATATATATATA
Source organism: Camphora micrantha (assembly GCA_003546025.1). Taxonomy (NCBI): domain Eukaryota; kingdom Viridiplantae; phylum Streptophyta; class Magnoliopsida; order Laurales; family Lauraceae; genus Camphora; species Camphora micrantha. Next base: position 10,667,562 of record QPKB01000010.1, read on the forward strand.
AAAAAAAGAAAGAAGAAAAAAAAAGGACTGGCCCACAGGCCGTGGCAGTGGCCGTACGGATCTGTCCGTACGGCCAAAAAAAAAAAAAAAAAGGAAGAGAAAACAAACAAAGAGAAAAGAAACACGTGAAAAAAAAAGTGTCAAAAAAAGGAGCAAAACACGTGAAAAAAAAAAACAAGAAAGAACAAAAACAAGAGGAAAAAAAGGGAACTTTTTTTATCATCCTACTTCTACATGGAGTTTTCTTGAAAAGAAGATTTACTTGAAGCCATTGATGAAGAAAAAGAAAAGCTTGGAGATCCTTGAAGAAGAAAAGCTCTTGATTTTGAAGCACTCTTGAAGACTTTTGCAAAAGAAAGCAATGAAGCAAGAGATCCAATCTCCCTTTGCTTTTATAGAAGAGAGCAAGCCCAAGAAGAAAACAAAGGAGAAAAGAAAGGAGGTAAGTGCTACAAATTAGCCACCTTCCCAAAAGAAAGATATTTTGAGAGATTCTCTCCCAAAGAAAGATATCTTGAGAAATTCTCTCCCAAAATAAAGAGAACATGAGAGATTCTCTCCAATTAGGGATATTTTAAGATATTCTCTATCCAAAGGAGATATTTTTAGATATTCTCTATAAAATGACACCACATGAGATCTAAGCCATCTTTAAAGCTTAAGGTCCCATAGGTTACCCACATGAGCTAGGTTTGACCACCTAGGCACTAAAAGAGGCTTTTAGTCAAAGAAAAATCCCGCTTACCAAGAGCATACAAAAATGGTTTCATGCCTCTTTTGAGTTGAATGGACCATACAAAAAATCCAAGCCTCATGAGTTTCCAAAAATCCAAATCATCCAACCTCATGCACTAAATTAAGCCAAAATCTTGAAATTGACATTCCACAAAAATCCAAATCACTCCAACGGACACAAATAGTCCAAATCCTGGTCCCCTAACTTGCCACATACAGCTTGTTAGGTTACAAGGCCAAAACCAAAAACCAAATTCCGGTCTCCTAACTTACTACATACAGCTTGTTAGGTCACAAGGCCAAAAACCAAAATCCAAATCCTCACCCCTTAACTTGCCACATACAACTTGTTAGGTCACAAGGTCAAAAACCAAAAAACCCTTCTTGACCACCTAATGTGCCACATAAAGCCCTTAGGTTCACAAGGTCAAAAAGAAAAATCAAAATCCAAAACCCAAATCCAAATCTCTCATGTCATTTTCAAAACTTTGCCTTGAGATGATACGTGATCCCTCTCACTACCATAAAATTTCCCCAGAAACTCAAAAGGCTACTCTATCAGAAGAAAATTTCTCAAGACTCTTGGTCAAGTCAGAAGCTCTCCTTCAAAGTTCTCTTTGAGGCACACGGACGAAAAAAGTTATGCAACTCGTCGTTGTACCTCGAGGGGGCATTTGTTGACTCCAAAAATGTCACTTTGCCTCTTCAACATCGAAAACTACATGAAGCTGCATCCTACTACAAACAGATAATGCCACTTCAAACATCAAATCATGTCAAAATCAAACAAAAATTGCAAGATTCTTCAAAACAACCAAAAGAAGAGTACACATGAAGTTTCGGGCCATTTCAACATCACTTGGCCTAATTTCACTCTTCCAGCAGCTGAACAGAAGCTCCCAGCTACAGTAAAGCTAGAGATCCTGATTCACAAAATAGAGCACACAGCTGGCCTCAAAATGCTACTAGGAGGCTCTACATCAAATTTCAGATGGTTTGGCCCAAAAAGGAAACATCCACGGCAAAGTCAACTCTCCGGGGGGCAACAGTGTCGAAGACATCAGATCTTCAATCAGAGCCTATGGATGGTTTCAAAATACCTCCAAAAGGCTCCATGCCAAGTTTCAGGTCAAACGACAACATTTGACCCTACATTCACCTTCGAACAGCAGAATCAAATCTCTCGGTGGTGAGAACCACCGAGGCCATCACTTATCAAACATAGCACATGGGTGACTTCAAAATGCTTCCAAAGCGATATATGTCAAATTTCAGGTCATTTCGACAACATTTGACTAGACTTTGACTCTCGAAAGCCAAATCAGGCGTCCTGGCGGTGAAGCTCCCCAGAACCATGATTTCCAAATCGGAGTTAATGAATCATCTCAAAATGACTCCAATAGGCTCCCTATCAAATTTCAGGTCAATCGGACATCAGTTGACAGTACATCCAAGCGCGGCATCTTCCTCGCGACCAAATCAAGTCTACTGGCGACAGGACCCCCACACGGCTTCAAAACTCAAACAAAAGCCTATGGTTGGTCCTATCTATTGCTCAGGAGGCTTCACCTCAAATTTCAAGTCATTCCGACATCGTTTGACCCAATTTTGACCTCTGACGGAAAATCGGCAACTCTACATGACAAAGTCTTCAACTTTTCCGAAAAATCAGAAACTTTGCTCTCCGTTATGCAGGGCTTCTCATCAAGTTTTCTACAGTGAAATCAAGCCAAAATATGTACAAAAATGTTAGAAAAAATACCGAAGAAATAAGAATCGGACAAATCGAAGAAACGGCTGAAAAACCAAAAGGGGAAAAATCCTCCATGGTCGCTGATGACCCTACCCCATGGTCGCTGGTGACCCTGGGTGCATGTCAGAGTCGCCGAATTCTCGCCGAGTGACTGCTTTTTGGTCCCTTTTGGCGTTTCGAGATGTCCGACCCTTGCGGTTTTCTAAAATTCTGACTTTTGAAGCCCGAAATCCGTCGATCTTCTTCAATATCACGGATCCGCTGACAAGAGCATCAAATCAACATTGATCGCTTGGGAATCGCCAAACCGGCCAACCAAGAAAACACACTTTCTGCCCGATCGATCGAGAAATCCACAGGACAGCCGGCCCATTAGTAGCAATCAATGTCTAAAGTTGCATGGTCATCCGACATCGAATCAGCATGAAAATCCATCGTCAATCATCGCAAGAAGAATTCCAAAAAACGCGATTCTTCAAATGCCCTGGCGACCACTTAATGCAGTGATCCGTTTTATGACAACTTAATGCAGTCATTAACTCATTATTTTGAATGGCCCAGTCAGAAGCAAGGAAAAAGGAGTTACAAGTCAAAGCAATCATGGCATTAAAACCATGAAACTCCTCCCATCATGGAGACTAAAGGCAATTAAAAGCCCTTAATTCTCCACCGGCTAATCAGAAACCAAGAAAAAGGAGTTACAAAATAAATGAATTAAAACTTGTAACTCCTCCCATTATGTGGCTTTATTACAATTAAGGCCCATAAACCCTCCTACTAGCTACCAAAGGCCTATAAAAGGAGGTCAATCCAAGAAGAAAGGGTCTAGAAAAATCTATCCCAAAATCCAGACAGACAAAAATCCAGAGAATTGACGTTGCTACAACGCTCCAACAACAAGTTCTCCTCCGTTGAAGAAGTCCTGCACCGACCACCATTATAAGGCGACCAAAGTCCCTTGTGGGGCAACCCCCCCAAGGCCTCCTCCTCCTCCTATCTCCATGGCTTAGACATGACTTTTCAGCCCGTCTACTTAGCTTTTTACTGGATATAGAACCTCCTCTCGGTCTTTATCCTCTAACAATCTGAGGTTCAAGCCAAGCCAAGTGAATCAAAAGCATCCTATGTTCTCATCTACATGGATGATGGGAAAGTGTCACGCCCCAAAACCGCGATCTTGCAGCGAACCGATCTCGGGGAGCGTGATTTGGAATTAATTAAAATTTTTTTCCCCAGGATCCGCGTGTGTGAGGATTACAAAATTCCACACAACCTGAAATTTTTTCACGGAAGCTGATGTGGCGTTACGACTCGGAGCCCGTGGCCATCGGGTTTCGTGTCGCACTCATCTGCTAACATAAAGCCATCAAATCAAGGCTCATAATCAGACTAGAACAAATCAAGAACCATAAAATACTGAGCTGGCAGTGACAGGACAAGTCATTTCCCACATATGTTCAAGTTATAAATTATACAAATATATTCATGAAAAATCCCAAAAGAAAAAGGCTAATAAAAGCCATCTAAAAATAACTAACTACACAAAATGTTACCCCAAATTACGTTACGAACTCTTGCGCCAAAAGCGACGTCTAGATGACATCGTTGGGCAACCACTCACGTCCAACCGATGGCTCAACCACCTCCTCTGCTCAAACCGTCTAAAAGGTAGTGGGGTAGAAATCTGGCACCAAACAAGAGTGTATCAGACACGACGGTCTGGCGAGCAAATAAACAGATAAAGAGTGACAAATATTTATAAAACAATATGAAAAACATTGTAAAACAATTAAAAGTCTAAACATGAATATTGATGAAATAATTAAACAATTTCTAAACCATTAACAATTTTAAAGAGACATAATAAACTGAATAAAAACACTGGCAATCCACATATAGCTATATTCTCTTATTACTGAAGTAACAAGAGCAAACAGAAACTGTGACCGCTACCCGTGGGACAGGAACAAACAGAACCGTTGCCACATAAAGTGGGACGGAATTCAGAACCGTTGCCACTACCCGTGGGAACGGAATACAGAACCATTGCCATTGCCGGAGCAGACAGAGTCCAAACTGCAGTTGGCATATAATTTAAAGATTTCAGGCCGGGTGATCAGCCCAACAAGGTAACCTAAGCTTAATGGTGCATTTCAAAAACAAAACCTGAATCGATACAAATCAAATCATAGTAATACATTTCAATAAGAGGAACTACTCTGAACAAATACATACTGACAAATCCGAACAAATCAAATGGTAGTCTTACCGATGTTTCCTAACGTGGCGAACCACTCAAATTTATTTCAAATCAATTTATAGAAATCATACATTTTTTACTAACTTAGAATGAAGTCATGTGGAATGGTTCAATGGCTTACCAAGGGTTGTCTCGATATACACTTAACACCTCAATGTTGATTTATAATAAAGGGTTTGGTACCACTTATAATCTTTAATATTTAAGGGTGTAAAGTGTACATCAAGACATCATAAAAATTTTCCTTTTATTCAGCTTCATTTTACAAAAATCCCTGAGAAGTCGGTTACCTGGTGGTCAGCAGGCGGTTAGCCGCCCGAGACCAGGTCGGCTAGCTGACTGCTGACCGACTGCTCGCCGCTCATTCAGAACTCAAATTTCACCTTACTGATATGGTGACCGACCCTGTGCGGTCACCAGTCGGTCACCAGGTCGGCTAGCCGGCTGGTGACCGCCTGCTGCCCACCCAGTCACCGGGTAGTTTAGTTAAAAAACTATTTCATCCTCCTTTTTCCTCCAAAACACTTCTCCATTCCATACATCAATCCCCTGCAATAAAATGAGCTAAAAAGCTCCTCCATATCATCATTCAACCATTTACACCACAATTCTTTCCAATCAATTAAAACAAATTCAACATTCAAAAACAATCATAAGCATACTACAATATTAACTGATTTATGTTTATAAAAACCATAGTGGAATTAAAATCTCAACCACTGAAACATAGCCTAGAAAGGTCACATTGGGCATGAGCAAGTCTTAGAAATCCATCTGGAACTCACCATTTTCAAATCTATCAAACCATAGCTTAACAAAACATTTCAATTTCAGAAATTAAGAAGATGTAAATTTCTATAGCATGCATTTCAAAGATATTAGATTATTTACTTGCCTCTACTCCAAAAAGATCCACAATCTACTCCAAGAACATTCAACTCAGCTGCACCAAATCTACACCAAAAAGCCCCAAGAAAAACACGCAAAAAAAAAAAAAAAAAAAAAAAAAAAAAAAAAAAAAAAAACCCACCTAATTCGAAATTAGAAAAAGCTCTCAAAGAACCCTTTTGCATGCATGAAGAAAGGGGTCAAAAGGGTCCATTAAAACCAAAAATTTGAAAAAAGAAGCCATTGCTAACCTTTTAAGAGCTCTAGACAAGAAGAAGAGCTTGGAGAAGAGATGGGTTCCAGCTGAAATTCCTCAAAAATTGTGTCTTTGAAAAGCTTGAGATGAGGAGAAGGGATTTGTGAAATCAAATCTTTAAATAGCACTCAAGAAATATACATGCAAGAGGAGTGAAGGGGCTGAAAATGGAGGAGAAGAAAACACTCAGGTTCAGCTGTGTTGCAGGAAAAATGAAATGAAGGAGAAGAAGGCGTCCAACGTGGGTTTTATGTGGGTTTTAAGTGAGGAAGGTGGGCCTCATGGGCCCCAAATCTTCAAGTGGCTGATCATTTGTGGGTCTCGAATGAAAACAACAAAGAAGATAAAGTTGATCGCCGAAATATCTAGTTTCCAAAAAGTATATTTTCCTCATGATTTGCAAATTTCGAAATTCAAGTACAGATTTGGTGTGAAAAGTCATTTTTGCCCTTTTTCTCGAAAGCGTGATTTCTGATTTTCAAATTCAAACGGACAAAACATGAAAGTTGTTGAGATCAATAAAACAAATCGAGAGGAGTAAAAATTGAAAATTTTAAAATAGAAGAAGAAATTCCCACGCGAACACAAATCACACGGGCCACCACTGGCTGGGTCAAAACAAACCCGCGGCTCTCAAAATTCTCCAAAGCTATGAAAAATCTAACCAAACTCACAAATGAAGCCAAACCACCTCTAATCTCACTCAAAAAGCTAATCCACAACTAAGACAACCCTAAACACGAGAATTAGGGGTCGGGTTCTTACAAGAAGTTCACACATGTCTTGTGACCGTCAATCTGAACGAGTTCCCACAATCTCCTGAGAAGTTAGATTCTCTTTTCTTACTTTCATTGTAGTTTGTATTTTTCTAAACAAACATAAAAATCACAACTTTTGTCTTTCATTATTGATAAGAATTGTAAATCGTTTTTCACGGCAAAAATCGCCTTTCACGGTAAACACCACCTTTCACGGCAAAAATCTCCTCTTACGGAAAACACCGCATTTCACGGCAAAACAAAATGAAATTGCATCTCAATGTCTCTTTCCTTAAATATATGTGCAATGGATCTACGGACCCTCATTTGTCAATTCCAAGTATAGTAGAAAATCTGGCATACCCATACGAAAAAAAAAAAAAAAAATTGTTGATGCCCGCTTTTCCACCGGGCGCAGAAGGGTCGTACGCCACGGACTCCCATGTCCGCCGACCTCGGTAGCGCTGGGCGCCAGAAGCCGGGTCCATCACCAATGGCAAACCCAAAATTTTCGTTTTGGTGGTGTAGTACATGGTCAAGTGAAAAAGTTTAATAATAAAATCAAATGTTTTAAGATCTTATCTAAGGGGCTTATAGAATCACGCCCGTGCGACCATATCCGCATGCTAACACTTGGGTCCGCCCCTGGTAAAACTCACCAAAAAATTTCAGGTCGGGCTAGGATTAGCCCAGTACTAGCTGCCCCAGTTTCACCCTTGCGCGCTTCTACAAAATACAATCACAAATAGGTTAAGCCTTTGTTCGTCCAAGCGATCCTGTTCATTAATGCACCTAAATTTGTCGGATCCATCTCATAGACCCGAAAGTCAAGCCTAGTCCCAGCCCATTTAGAAGTATGAACACCCATTGTGTTTCTTACATTGGGACAGTTGGGTCATTAACCTTATATGGTCGCATGCCCGGCCATTTAACAATTAAGCCTAATAAAGAGCCCAATCTAGCCAATTCAGGCCACACGGTGGGTCGGGCTTAGGATGGCCCAACCCATAAGTACCCTAGAACGCATCCAAGGAACAATGCGGGCACCTTGTTGTCCTCGAAACTCACGTTTGGGACGACAAACCCTATGATGGTTCTGTGGCCACTGTGTTTTCTTTTCTTTCTCTGTCATAATATCATCAGTTGGTTGTTTGGCTATAGAGTTCAATCTCAAGGGGCCCAAGACCATGGCACTATTCTCCTTTCTCCTAGCATTTTATCTGCTCTACTCTGCAGATGCAGGCACAAATCAGAGCCTAAATCGCAATGACTTTCCTCAAGGCTTTATTTTTGGCACTGCTTCTTCTGCTTATCAGGTTTTATCTGCACTCGTTTCTTAGTGTGTTCATTTGCATGGGATTAACTTTTTTAAGAAAATTAAGAAATTTACTTCCAGAAGTGTGGCTCAAATAGAAGAAACAAAGATTAAATAATCTTTCCTTTAATGGGAAATGAATATGAGGGAAGATGGATTCGGGTCGAAATAGGCCCACTTATTTATGCCCAGGAAAAGGTCATTTGCTGTATTTTCTGCACATATTTTCCTGAAATCACTGTGGTTTTATTTTTGACAAAACATCCCCTGAAATTGTATTTCTCAGTACTTTGGGGACTGTTTGGATTGCTTAGTCAGTCAAGCACATCAAATTCTAAAGAAGTCCAGGTCTATCTACATTTCCTCCTCCTCCTCCTCCTCCTCCTCCTCCCATTGGTTGAATCCTCACTTCTTTAATAGTCCTTAGTTTGAGCCCATTTTACCATAAATTCCTAGGAACTCAATTCTATGCAAACCGAGTTATTAATGACCTTCGTATTACTCATATGCGGTTCATCCTAAACCCTTGACCTCCTAAACCCTTGACCTTTCTCACCGTGCTTCCGTGAGAACTATTGGTGGGGCCGACCTACCAACCCTTCCAAACAATACACAAATAAAGAGACCCCTCGATAGTCACTGATCCCAAGGATTGGCACACATCCGAATGGTCTGAACCGTTGGATCGAAGGTTGAATCTTTTTTAAAAAGAAATATGAAGCCATCAAACTTGTGGGCCACGGATGAAGGGGTTAAGGGCATGGGATTGGGGTCAAACTTGATACTTGGGGTAGTCTCACATAGATCTTTCCAATCCCCTGGTCCCATCCCCATTGAGACCCACAGTTGGGCCCCACTAAAAGTTTTCATATTGAATAAGTCCGTTTAATAAATTTATTCTTCCTACATGCTGCTTATGAGATGATTATATCAAATGAAATTTGATAATATAAGCTGTATACCAAAGAATATGATGTCCAGAAACTTCAAATAGGGGCAACATATCATGTGCTTCATTTCATAGTGTAAAATTATATGCAACATTTATGGCGGCGTGTCCCTGTCACCTATGGATATCATAAATTTTATAAAACTGGTGACCATTGAGTGTGAAATTCTAGGTCATAAATGGACATTAGGTAAGTTTCTTTCATTTTTGTTCTTTTTAATGTTTGCATTATAATCTGTATTTCATGAGTAATTTTGTGCTCAACCTATTTTTTATCATTAGCATCATGTATACTTAATTGCTACTATTTTTTATTTGAAGCATTATTTAAAAAAAAAAAAAGATTGGGAGACGATTTCCTAAAAATAAAAGAAATTTAAAAAAATATATATCTATATGTAAACTGCAATTGATAATTTTATTATATGAGAAAATCTAGGAGCAAAAACCTTCAGTGGATAATTTTTATACTGGGTCTAAGGCCCCTGTTTGCCCTTGTATGTATGCCCAATAATTATAACATAACTGGCCATCACCCTAGTAATTCAATATGGTCAAAGTCTCATTTATATCTCACCTTATTTCCTTTCACTCCTCACCTCTTTAAAAGTCCTTTCCAGCGCTCATTAGACCTCAAATTTCAATTTATTTAATTCCTATGTAATCTTATGCGAACAAACCAACCTTAGGATGTTTGGTGAAATTATCCATACAATGGAGTAAAATAAATGACCAAATCAAGAGAAGAAAAGAAGAGGGAGTTAAAACAAAAGGTACTAAAAGACCAAAAACACCTCTTCTTTTTTACCACAAAGTCCAAAAACTACCTCTCCATGATACTAAATGACAAAAAAAACCCTCTTATTTTTACTAAAAAATTAAGGGATTTTTACGAAATAATTAATTAAGCTTATAGTTTTATTCGAAGATTTTATGAAGAAAAACAATAAAACTACGGGTCAATTGTTCGTACCTTTTTTTTTTTGACAAAATTATCCCAGCTGACGTTGTTGTCAACTCAATTGATGATATCACCAATCGCGTTGACAATACCGGCATCTCTAGCCAATAAACGTCCACCTCAACAGACACTATAAAATTTTGCATTCTTTTTTTTCCTTTGAAATTCGGACTCATTTAGATTTTTAATATATCCAAGATTGCATTAGTCAATTAAGTTATCTTGTAATTAAAAATTGGGGATCAAATCCTCCATATTGATTGATGATATCGTCAATAGAAATTTTTTTAGAAGAGTTTTCCAGTGACCATCCATAATTCCATACATTACACACTTCATTCATATCCAGACATTCATAGATACTTCCATACATTATACCTGTAAAAGTTAAAAAAAAATCTTCCAAACCTCATCTTTCTTTGATATCATGTACTTCAATCTCACACACTTCATAATATTCTGTAAGCCATTCACATTTTAGAGTCTTCATATTACGTCATCCCATACACATTTATCACTATAACATAAATGTGAAAAATCAATATTCATACGCACAATGTTCTTGCAATCAATGTTGGGTCCAACAGTCATGTAATTTCATTTCCTTGGATAGGCCATCTATCATTCAGTCCATTTTTGTATAAAAAAAAAAAAGTTTCCTCTGTTTTCATCCAAAAATAAGGATTCTTAGAGAGAGAGAGAGAGAGAGAGAGAGAGAGAGAGAGAGAGAGAGAAAGAGGAGTAAAATATTTTGGCACTAGATGCCCTGATGCTTAATTTACAAATACATTGAACATAACATTTGAACTCAAGAAGCTCACAGTGTTAAAATTCTGCCACACTTCATCATTCATACAGAGTTGAAAAATTCTGCCTTCTATTTACTAGTTGGGTAACTACTCAATAGCACCATATGGTAGTTTCTTAAATTTTTTTTACTCAGACAACTTTAATTTGTTGCTACTAACCAAGATCCATCAATCACTTGCACAACATAGCACCTTTGACATATTCGAATGACCAACACATCTGCACCACCCGGCTTGCTTCATTAGATAAGACCTGTAAAGTCTAAATTTGCGAGAGGCAGGTTGAACAAGGCGTCTGCTTACCTTCTTCTCCTACGCCTCCTCCTCTGAATGGATCTCATGTTCAAGAGAAAAAAACAGTGAGACTTCAATCGGATAGTCCTACCGAAGTTTCTCTGATGATTAAGTCAGCGATGGGTGTTGGACTAAGAATCAGGGTTTCAATTGGGCTTCTTTTTTCTCATACCTCGTCATCCAAACTCACTCATGTTCTCCTTCGGTTTGGGTTGACGGATCAGGTCAGAGCTGAACCAAACTCGGCCCAGGGTCTTTTGAATTTCCCCCCTACAATTGCCCCCCAATTACTACACCTTGCATCATCCAAACTCACCCAAGCCTGCACACATCATCTTCACCTTTCATTCATCATCATGTTCAATCATTATCAAACCAACACCCACTCAAAAGCAATTCAACAAGAATGTACAATGCTCGCCAAACAAATCAAATACGTGCCCATTTCACACTAGAACATCAATGGATTCATTCAAATCCTCTCCATGGCTCAAGGTTCGTTCAGACATTTCATCGAACATGTTGAATACCAATTACCCCATTTCACTTTTTCTCTCCACCTCGCTCAAATAAGACGATCAAAAGAAGATGATAAAAGAGAGAACAAAAGAAATAATAGAGAAGAATAAATTAAGGCCTACATGCGATATTAAGTCCTTAATCTCTCTCCCTCTCTTCTTTCCTTTGCCACAGTCGCCCACTTGTTTTAGACAAAACCAAGTGGGAAATCACAAAACACAAAGGCCAAGAAACAAGATAAAATGTAGCCTAGTCCATCTGAGTGGGGACAGCAGAAGGGGAGGAGGACGAGAGTGGGCAGTAGAAGGGGAGGATGACAGACATTGGGGGTTGAAATTAGTCGACTCGGGGTGTTTTTCATTTGGGTAGGTTGGCGATATCAGTTGATGATATCCTCAAATGGGGTATTTTTTTGTAAAAAAAAAAAAAAAAATTGATACGAACCACTCACTCACTTGTAGTTTTCTTATTGTTCTTCATAAAATTGAATAATCAAAGTCTAACTTTAAGAAATTTACAGGACAAATCCCCGTAGGACCCCATACGTCCTACAAAGACCCCGTATCACATTGGACACAAGAGGGGTCCTCATGTGGCATTTTTCTTCTTCTTTTTTTGTCGTTTTGCGATATGGTTGATATCGACCATTATGTCAGTCATATTTTCTTCAACATGTAACTGTCGTATTTGCTGAATACAGCAGAATAGTCGATATCGACCATATCGCGAAATAACAAAACAAAAAAAAAAAAAAAAAAAAGACGAATCTGAGTTTTCTCCCTTGGAGGAACATGCCCATCTTCTTCTCTCTCCCCATTCAAGACCTCATCCCACACACAAACAAGCACAATCTCTCTCTCAAACCTCTCAAACCATTCAATGGAAGAAAAATATCTCCCATACATTTCATCAAACACCTTCGTTATGCACCACCAACCAACCTAACATCAACAAAAACGATGATAACCCATCCCTGCCCTCCACTCAAAGTTCTATAAAAGCCACAAATGTCACATGCTGTATTAGCAGTTCCCATGATATATTTCCATCACAATAACAAACCTTTCACAAGAAAATTATCATAATAGAAAGCCAAGAGCACTCAGAACTCACACTCATCAGGACCAGCAGGTGGTGTTGTATGGGAACTCTGTTCCTCATGTACAACAAGTGAGGGTGGCTCTTCATTAATCACCATTGGAGTATTGTGCCAGGCCCCCATGTCTTCTGCTCTCAACAAATAATCATTTATCCCATAAGCATGGCTGTGATTGCAATATGAAGAACTGCCCGAAATTAGACAATCCATACTTGCAAGAATTTGTATGCATTGAGCAATATGCGCTTTCCAGCATAGATAAAATAACAGTTGCACCAAAAATCATCAATGTGTGTCACCCAATATATCAAAATTAATGAATCTTCGTTATAATGTGAATCCATCACGCTGAAACTTCATATGTTATTTGACTTGAAATGCACCATTACAGACAAAAAAAATCACCTGTTCATGCAAAGCTCCTGCTAGGGAAAAATCCATGTGAGTATATGTGAGACCTTCAAATAAATCCATAAAACTCTCTGTGATAGCGTAAGGTAATCCGGTATTTATATAATGAACCTCCACTTGCCCGTTGTCATTCATTTTGAACTGTTATGTTGTGTTCCATCACAAATTCACAATATCTGTAGAAGATGCCAGTTATAAAAAAATCACCAATGAGAAGAAAAACAAAGAACAAACTAAGGAAAATATGGAACAAAATCAAAGGCAAAATCTGATAATCTAAAAGAATTACCGCTGTGTTCGTGATATGGTCGATATCGACCATTTTGCTGTGTTCAGCAAGTAAGACAGTTACATGTTGAGAAAAATATGACGGACATAACGGCCGATATTGACCATCAGAATGGTCGATATCAACCATATTGCAAAACGACAAAAAAAAAAGAAGAAGAAGAAGAAGAAGAAGAAGAAGAAAAAGGGCACATGAGGACCCCTCCCGTGTCCAATGTGATATGGGGTCTTGGTAGGACGTATGAGGTCCTACAGGGATTTGTCCCATAAATTCCTCTTAATTATTTCATAAAAATCCCAAGAATTAAAGAACTGCTCTATCATTTAGTAATTCTTTCTCAACCTCCTCTTTGCTTCTCTTAATTTGACTACTTCACTCGTTACTACAAATAAATTACCCAAATAGCCTCCATGCCTATTTCTTTAATAGAATTTCCAACAAGAGTTTTGTGATAGGACATTACTAGCATGATGTGACAGCGTGTCACCTGGCATTTTCAAATGCTATATTTCTTCACCTGAATTCTAAAATTTAAGTCTCCTAAAAGTTTTCAAATTACCTTTGAAATTTCTAGGATTCTAACACTTCTACTTTTTCTTAGAACTTCAGTATGCTTTAGTACAAAAGCAGATTTTCCTTTTTAAAAAAGTACAAAAGAGGATTTAGAAATTGTACTATGTCTAAAAAATTCATAAATTCTCCATACTGGAATTCTTCGAATTCCAGTAAACAGACAGGCCCTTGGTATCAAGATCTTACGCTAGACCAAAATTTAGTGTGAATATAAATGGGTCATGCTTAACTTAGCTGTAGAAAGAGCCCAGGCTCAGCCTATTGATTCCCTGATTTTCCACCTATTAATTTTTTAAGCTAGCGAGTGCAACCAAATGACGTGATACCAAACCCAAGTTACCATAAAAAAGAGTCTGGAAACTCAATGAGCTTCGATTGTCTAGGCTGTGGGCCACTCAATCAGATTCGGAAAGTATCAATGAAAGCTCAAAATTAATAGACTCGATAAAACTAGACTACGTCGACTTAGACTGAATCAAAATGCAATTAAAACAGAAAGAAAAAACACATGTAGATTTTTTTTTAAAAAATCTTTATATAAAGCATGGTTGGAAAACTCTCAGAATTGACTCTTAACTCTCCCGAATCATCTTATTTTGATGAAAGACCAAGTCAAAAACAGGAGAGACTCGGCCGAGTCATCTTATTTTAATAAGTTGTTGGCATTCCAAACCATTTAATAGGCAGATTTAAGTTTTAAACAATTAACATTTATTTATAATTAAGTAGTTATGCATGAGGTTTGGAGTTAGTAATTTAAAAAATGATGATTGGAATGCAATTTGAAAGCATTTAGAGTAACAAATTATGTGATATGTACTATTTTTTCTTTTATTTTCCTTATTGTAGTACTTTTCTTGCATATAGAACTTATTAATTTGAATTGATTATTATGATGAATACAGGTAAATCAATGTATTTTTTATATTTTAAGTAATTGATTTTTATACATGACTCTCGAGTCGCTGTGTATCGGCCGATGGCCACTATGCTTCTTTGAACTTATCGGTGATCACAACTGTATCGGCCTGTAGTAGCCTATACATTCCCATAGCGACCGATACGGACCGCTATTTTATATATCGGCCACTACAGAAGTTCAAAATATATATATAAAAAAAAAAAGAAACAACAAATGCAGAGAAGAAAAATCAGCTGCAAAAGCAACATGCAACTGTAAAGGCGACATGCCCTAACACCGTCAGAGAAGAAAGGGTTAAAAAAACAGAGAAGAAAAGGTAAAAAAAATAAGATGCAAAGAAGATGTACCTGGTGTACCTAGCAGAGCAATCGTGGCTGATTGCTCTTGTGGCTGGTTGCTCCTCCTCCCGTTCTTCTTCTTCTTACCTTTTTTCTTTTTCCTTTTTTTTTTTTTTCCTATCTTCCTCCTCCTGTCCGTCCGATTGCGTCGTCCTTTTTCTGCTTCTCCTCCTCCTCCTCCTTCTCCTCCTTTCCCTCCCCCTCCTTTCCCCTCTTTCCCTTTCCCTCCTCTCTTCTTCTCGATTCTTCTATTCGGACGATACAAATGCATTGCCCTTTCGTTAAATTAGGGCTTAATGTGATTCTTGGCCCCAACCTGGGGCATATCTAACTTAATAAAAAAAGGGGGCCATTGATCAAATTCGCCGGGACCCATTTCTTCTTAATAAATCAGACTCGGGTGTGATTCAAGAACCCACCATGAGGCCCACTTAAATTAAAGATGTAACCATTAATCATATGTCCCACATATATATAAAAAAATTTCACTCTAATAGATATGGGGCCCATCCAACCCTTGCCAAATTAAATCTCAAAGACATGAGGCCCATCTAACCCTAACTAAATTTCACTTGAAAAAATAGCAAATTCCACTCTAATATGAATAAGAGATAATTAGCGAAAGGTCCCTAGAATTGAATCTATCCAGCCTCCAGTCCAAGCAAATTCTTTTTAAGGGCTCTAGTCCAAGCAGCTAGACTGTTTGCAGCCAGAGGTCCCCGGATACAATTTACATGACTGATTTACCCTTTCAACCATTTTAGGCATAAAATTTTGAAATTTTAAATTTTAAATTTTGGATTATCCCTCCTCTTCCTGAATGAGAGTCGGATTTCGAAGAAGATCCGTTGAATCGGATTTTGAAAGGGCCGTGAATCGTGCGAAGATCGTTAGATCTGCTGGTGGGTCACAATCGTCAGAGAAGAAGTTTCATGGAATGTCACTGCTGTGCGAAGATCGTTAGATCTGCTAGTGGGTCACAATCGTCAGAGAAGAAGATCGAAGAAGAAGTTCGATCGGAGAAGAAGCTCCGTAGAACGCCGCTGCCGTCAATCGGAGAAGAAAAAAAAGCTCCGCTGTTGTGACTGAGGAAGAAGACCGGAGGTCTTCTGTGTCAGTTGCAGAATGAGGAGAGGTGTGAAAACATCGTCGGAATCCCACATTGCCGGCACCTCTTGTTGCTAGCCGCCGCCGCGCGTCGCCGGAGCCATTCCTGCCGTCGTCCCATGGCCGAAGCGAGGAAGGAAGAGGATAGAAAGAGGGTTCTGGATTTGGGTTTCTATTGCAGAAACTTGAAGAAGAAGAAGATCGATTTGGGCTGGGTTTGTTTTTTGGGTTGGATCCAGGTCAGCCCGACCCGTTTGCAGTGAAGGTGGCCTGGGCTCTGCAACAGTTCAGGGTTGGGTCGAGATCAGGTTTGACCTGACCTGTTTCATAATCTGGGTTTTTTTTTTTTTTTTTTTGACTAGACCCCACCGTGAGATCCGAACGCAGTCGAGGGTGCTACGCCATCACCAGAGAAAGAAGTTTATCTAAGATTTAATAAATTTATACGAGTTAATGTCAAATTTATCTGAGTTTTTGGCTATTTATATGACTTCTTGCACAAATTTATCTGAGTTCTAGATGAATTTATTTGAGTTCTGGACAAATCTGCCTGAGTTTTGGATGAATTTATCTGAGTTCTGGACAAATCTATCCGAGTTTTAGGCTATTTATCTGAGTTCTAAAACAAATCTATCTGAGTTATAAACAAGTCTATATGAGTTTTTGGCAGATTTATTTGTGTTTTTGAATTTTATTTGTGTCTCTTAAAATTTATTTGTATTTTTCGAAATAAATTTAACTGAGTTTTTGACAAAAAGACTTGAGTTTTTTGCCACATTATTCGCTAATTTGGAAATCTGGTGATATCTTAGTTTTGGCAAATGTATCTGCGTTTTTTTAAATTTATTTGCGTTTTTTAATTTTATTTACTTCTTTTGAAATTTATTTGAGCCTTTTGAAATTTATTTATATATTTTTTAAATTTATTTGGATCTTTTGAAATCAACTTTCATCTTTTGAAATTTATTTATATTTTTTGAAATTTATTTGTGTCTTTTTCAATTTATCTGCTTTCTTTTGAAATTTATTGCTTTTTTTTAAAAATTTATTGTGTTTTTTTTAAATTTATTTCATTTTTTGAAATTTATTTGCTTTCTTTTGAAATTTATTTGGGTTTTTTAAATTCATTTCATTTTTTGAAATTTATTTGCATTCTTTTGAATTTTATTTGAGTTTTTTAAATTTATTTCATTTTTAGAAACTTATTTGAAATTTGTTTCCTGTATTTTTAAACTTATTTGTGTTTTTTTGAAATTTATTTGAAAATCTCATTAGTGGAATTTTATTAATCGTGCCTAATTTAATGGTAGTTGACCATTATTAATGGCTTATCTCACTAATCATGAAATATGATTTGAAGAAAGGGTAAATTAGACATTTAGGTTTCCAAATTTAGAAAAAATGACCTATTACACTATAAGAAAAGATTGTGGACTTAAGGCAATAAAGTGAAATGTTCAAGGACCCGTTGCCAAATCCCCCTATGAATAATAGGCCCTAGCTAAATTTCACTCTGTGATGAAATAGGACCTTAGCTAAGTTTCACTCTAATAGAGAATGAGCCCTAATTAATTTAACTTAATAGGAAATAGGGATCTAATTATATTTCACTTTAATGTGAAACTAGCAAGATAGGCCCGCGCTAAGCCTGGGCCCAAAAATAAAAATATATTTAATTTGGGACGATTTTCGAAATATTGATCAATGATAATAATAAAGTCTAAACCAAAAAATAGCATTATTAATTTTAAATATTAATATTTAAAATATTTTGAAATTTGAGTTACTTTTGGATGTGAGATAAGATGAGGATTAAGTGAGAGAATAAAAAATGGATCTTTGTTAGAGAAATTTTAGGAAATATATTAATATAACCATAAAAAAATCCCTGAAGTTTCTCTATGAACTCAAAATCAGTTAAATTAAAATTAAAATTGCAACTAAGCTCCAATTTCATAATCAACTGCAAAATCAGGGTCGTCAATTGAATCTTATCCATTTCGTGGTGAGGGGATGCTAGAACATAATCGTGGCCCATAGCAAAACATGCCCGTTCTTAGCACAGACAATATAACTTATATACTAAAAGATTATAAGAAGTTTATAATAATAATAATAATAATAAAATATCTAGATTATATTGAGATGGAAAAATGCAATCAAAATCACTCCTTATAATGATAACAAAAAGTTATATAAAATTGGTTAATTTTAAAAAGGAGAAATTTAATTTTTTCAACATTAGTTGCAAATTCACTTTAACTTACTTTTGAAAAGTAAACTAAAATATAATAAAATAGGAAAATTTTTAGAGGGCAAATTCATGCATTTTGTTTTGAAACTAAATCAATCATATAAGAGATAAGGATTGAGTATTGAGTATTTAAATTTAAATTTTTAAAAGAGTCCAAGTCTATGAGACTTTGCATGGATGAATTAAAAAAGAATTACGTTCTTATGAATGAAAGCTTATTCTTTGGAAAAAAAATTAGGAGAAAAGATCATCGCATGCCTTCTAACATTGAGAGAATGGTCAATGGGCACACACCATTGTGGCAATTCAAATAGATCATATTAATTGTAACGGCGATAGAGTCCTAGAGATGTGAGGTCATAAGAACCAATGCAATATAATCGTTTCTCAAGAGATGCATACATACCTGCCAAAATTTTAAAACCACGGATCAAAATAGAAGCTTCAAAAGAATAAAATGGGGTCCACATCAGATGCACAATTGGTGTGGATCTCTTCTACATAAATAACCTACAAAGATGTATTGTTTTTATTTATTGCCATCCACAAGGATTTTATGCACAGGATGATATAGGGATCAAAATTAATTGAAATTGGTTGCAAAAAGAGTTGCATTATAGTCAGTCTTTTTTTTTTTTTTTTTTTATTGACTTTTGAATGGATAAAAAATCATATAGAGATAGCAATCGACTGATAAAATAAGATCAAAGAATCGGAAAAAAAAAAAAAAAGCAAAACACTATTGAAAAGGAGAAAAGAATACAAATATAAACTCACATACCTGTGAAACAATGGTTTGGCCTGAGAGAGGGGAAGGAAGTGAGAATAGAAGAAATGGAAGGAGAGAAGATCATAGAGAAGATATGATGAATAAAAAATATTGGGTATTGATGATTTGAGTTAATTAGAGAAACCGTGGGCGGGGGATTTATCTTCCCTAATTTATAGGAGTTTATGATTTAAGTTAATGAGAGGAAAGGTGTGAAGGGATTTGAGATAATGAAAGAAAACCATGGGAGGGGCAATTATATTCCCTAATTTACAAGAGTTTTATGATTTAATTGGAAAGAACCTCCACAAGTGGAAACAATATGTTTGCTATTAATAGCTGATAGATGATATTAGAAGGGCTAGTATTAATAGGAGATATTAGGAGAGGATCAATGACTGAAATTAGTAGGAGGTCAATGTTAGAAAAGGGTCAAAATCAAAATTAAAATAGAATGTGAAATTGGGAATCGGATCCACTTCGCTTCATTATATATAATAGGGCTCGAATTACATTTCACTCTAATAGAGAATGAGCCCTTATTAGTTTAACTTAATAGGAAATAGGGCTCTAATTACATTTCACTTTAATGTGAAATAAGGCCCTACCCAAATTTCAATCTAAAACTAAATAGAACCCTAGCCAAATTTTAATGCAAGTAGAAAATAGGACTTATAGACAAATTTCAATTTAATAGGAAATGGGTTAGAGCCATATTTCACTCTAATAGAAAAAATAAGGACCTAACCAAATTTCGCTATCATAGGGAATAAGGACCTAGCCCTAATAGGAAATAAGACTCAAGCCAAATTTAATCTAATAGTAATAAGGAATGGGCCATGATCAAATTTCACTACAATGGAAAATAAGGTCCTATTCAAATTAGTGCAAGTAATCAACATGAATACCTGTGAAAAAATTCATTAATACAAGCATTTTCTATTGATTCAGCGATACATGACCTCATACAATGAGGGGACCACTATGCCCCCTATCTTAGTTACTTTTGTAAAATATATATGCATATATATATATATATATATGTTTTTCATCATTTCCCAATATTCTGAATTTTTTGAAATATTTTCATAATTTTTTGATAATTTTTTTCAAAACGCACCGCTAAGCCGCTACGTAGCGCCGCATTGTAGCGTTTTGACGGCGGGCATAGCTGCCTGCCGCTATCGCTATTTTCATCCTTGGTTGACTCTAATGCGAGTTGTAGTGCACACATGAGTCTAGTGGTAAAAGGCTCAAAAGTTCTTAAAGTGTGAGGATCATGTAAATGCATATAAAGCCCTCTAAAGAGTTGGAGTCAACCATATGGGATCCCATGTAATCCGTAAAGCCTACAATATTACTTATAAAACAAAATGAGGAAAAGACAAAACATCTTTTCAAAAAGGTCAAAACCTTCTTAACTATTTGAAACACTCGAAACACAACACCAAATATTGGATTTTTTTTTATTTTTTTTATTTTTTTATTTTTTTATTTTTTTTTATTGTTCTGACTAGGGTGTCTAGCCTCTTTAAGAACCTACTATTTTTTCATTCACTTAAAGTCCCTGCCTCCCCACACGCACCAAGCACACCAGGCTTCTACCTGAGCAAGTGGCCCTAGGGAGAGAGAGAGAGCACAAGTTCGAAACCGCAACCACCGATTTATGAGCTGTGGTCCTAGCCAACTGCACTACCCCTCGAGGATAATTAGATAGTTAGGTTATTTCGGTTAAGAGTACAAGGGTGTACTGAAACACCATGTGATATTTTTTAGTCTTTTTTTTTTTTTTCTGTTAATTATGCTTACAAAATATGGTGATTTGAAATTGCAGTATGAAGGAGCGGCCAAGTTGGATGGGAGAGGAAGGAGTATTTGGGATACATTTGCTTATCATTCAGGTAATGTCTGGTTACAACCTACAAGAAGGACTATGCGATTTTCTGAATTGGATAATATCCGTACCATCTAACACCATGGTTCTGACGAATTTCAGAATGCTTGGATTAGGTATCTGCTGCTCTGTTTTTTTTTTTTTTTTTTTTTTTTTTTTTTTTTTTTTTTTTTTTTTTTTTTTTTTTTTTGCATCCAGCCCCAGAGAGGCCACACAAGCATTTGCTACACCTTGGTTTGTTGTGTATCAATTAATCAAATCCATATAAGCTAAGGAATCAAAATCACGAAGGTCAGGAGCGTCAATTCAATTCTTACATGACTGCCCGGGTTCAAACCCCGAAAACACACAAGAAGAAAATAGACCTTTGGCGGCAGACAAAAACTGCCACTAAATGTAAAAAAACCGCCACCAATACTTATTGCAGCGGAAAAAATTCCCATCACAACGTTTGACGTCAAAACCTCTGTCGCTATTGGTTTGCGGTGGAAAAACGTGTCACAAATAAATATAAATAGCGGCGGTTCTAATAATGAAAATTCTGCCGCCACTAATAATATGGAAGCACTTTTTAGCAGCGGATGTCCTTTCAAGCTATTAATCATAGTTTTAGCGGCAGTTTATTTTAGTTTTAGCGGCAGTTTATTTTATCCGCCGCTAAAACTGTATATTTTGTTGAAAAAATTTATGCCACCTATTCACGTTGATCTAAGAGGTCTATTTAAAATAGTTTAGGTCGAGTCAATGGGTCGGATCAGCAGAAAAATGTTACTTATATATCATATGTTACTTGTATATCATAAGTCTAAATAGTTCAAAACATGGGCCTGGAATTCCCTTTGATGCATGCAACCAATTGTATCTCCCTGTCTGAAAAGACAAAGATACAAAGATATAAAACAAGATTAATCCTCATTAGAAGCTTTTAATGGTCTATTTTCTTAACTCATGGTGGGGGTCACGGGAAAGATGGTGTGGATGAGAATTTAGGCCTATGAATCATAAACCAGGAATTGCGATAATGGTTCAAGGGATGAGAATTAACTTTTGTCACATTCATAGGGAATCTAATCACGTGGTGATCTCTATGGCCAAGATAGCCTTTAATTTGGGTTTAGGTGATTGTTGGTTTGATGAAATCCTGGACCGGTAATCTAATCTTTCGTTCTTTGTTTAGTTTTCTAAATAAGTTTCTTTCCTGTACTAATAAAATATATGGGGTGTTGTATATTTTGGATGCAATCTTCCACAATCCGTCATACTTGTTTTAGACCCTTAGAATAGTACAACCACTGCTATCAATGAGTTTGAGAATCAGGATCTATACCTAGATATGGGGCTATCCCCTATCAACCTAAGTTAACTCGTTTATGTTATCACAAAAAAAAAAAAAAAAAAAAAAAAATCATCAAATCTTTTTTTGTTAAGGTGTGCGTTTGATATCACATATCCTAAACTTTGTTATAGGTCTAGCTGGGTACATGGGTACGGGGATAAAGGACAGGCAGGTGTGAGTCCAGTCAGGTATGGAATCAGCTGGACTCATGCCATCCCAAACATTTTCTGCTCTACTTAGTAATCAATTACATTAGTCATGGTTGTAGCCATGAAATTCATGGGGTTTCTTGTCTACTGCAACAACTATATAGAGAAGTGCCTCCAACTATCCATGGAAGACTCACATAATACAAAGCATTTCCTTGAAGGAGTTCTATTTATAAATTACAAAATGTGGATGATTTCCTAAATGTAGATTCTGTCTTCTTTTTCTTACTTGAAAAGAAACAGTTGTTTCTTCACTATAACTAATAAAACAAACAGGTGCTTCTTCACAATATATAACTAACAAAACAAGTCACTCATGTAAACAAGACCTACAAAGCCCCAGTGAGATTTGAGATATCGAGATCTACTGCCAACAATCTAAGAACCCAAAAAATGGAGTAAAATTCTCTTAATCACTACAGAACCCCCCCAAAAAAAAGAAGAAAAAAAAAAAGAAACAAAAAATATTAGTTGGGATGCTCAGTTGAGACTCAACTGAAGTTATAGGAAGCAAAAAATTAAGACAAAAAAGAAACAGATAAGGAGAAGTTGTCCTTTCTGATCCTCCCTTATCCAAGAATACCAACATGAACTAATTGCCCCATCCAAGCAAAAGAAGGGACTCCAAACAGTACTCACAAATGATTACAGAAAAGAGATTCATAATTTCTTAACTAAAAGTTGCTTGGTTTCCATTTGGGTTGCAGGTGTAGGTACTAGCCATTAAAATACTCCTTATGTATTATGAATCCTTGAATTGGTTATACTAAAAACAACTTGGGTCGGATTGATACCCACCACCTCTAGGACCATGTACAACGTTATAGTAGCAGGCAACCGATAGTAGCAACTAGAACTCCAGAAGTGACAATGTGAAATCATCCAGAATAACAGAAACAGGGTAAGGAAACTGATAATATTACAGTATTGGAAAGTTAGAGGCTTAGAGACACCACCAACCCCGAGTACAATATTGCCACAAATTTCACTACTCCACAACCTCAATCTCGACATCAAAACAGTTCGCAAACCAAAAACAACCTTAAATCAATGAAAATGGAAAAAGAGAAAGAGAAAGAGAAACTTCTATCATTGCAACAAAATCAAAATCAGAAGATCATGAAACGGATTAAAGCCTACATTTAGGAAGATCTTCACAAGAAACCATGCGAAAAGCTTAGATTTGCGGATCCAGGCCTTGAAAGAATAAAAAAACAATGTGCATAACAGAACAAGTTTCATAAGAACGAACAAAACAATAGGAATTGTAAAAAACCTCAATCTAAGAAGCAAGAGGATTCAGACAGTGGCTTTTCCAAAGAGAGTGGCTATGTGGTGCTAACTTTCAGAAGTTTAAAATCTTCTTCGTCAGAGATCACAACTGAGATGAAAGCTCGGATCTAGGTCAAAACCAAACAAACCAGAAATCGAATCAGAGAGCGCGAAATCGAGTCAGATTTTTAAAGAGAGAGAAAGAGAACCAAACCTTTAGAGTTTTCTAATCTGAATCACGTGAAGGAAAGAGAGGTTCCATGCATTTCCTCCTCTGCTTCGATCTTCAATATCACCAGTTTTTTAGGGAAGAACGGTGATTTTAGTCGTTGGATCTCATTTTCCTCTATGATTAACTGGTTTTGAGAAGAGATTGAGATGGCTTTGGGAAGAAGAACAACGGTTTTTTAGGAAGGAGAGGAAGATCTCTAGAGTTTTTGGGAAAAACTCTAAACAGAACGCTCCATGACATAAATTGGTAGAAAAAAATGAAGTCTCGACAAAGGAAACACTAAAATCGATAGTTGCAGAAACTCGAAACTCGTATTCGCGATGTATAGCAGCAGACAATACCATCCGCTGCTATAGTATACGTTTATACCAGAGGAAAATAACATCTGCTACTGTAGTATACGTTTATACCAGCGGAAAAAACACATCCGCTGCTGTAGTATATGTTTGTAGTGACAAAAGCACAATCCGCTGTTGTATATACTTTTAAATGTATTGCTGTCTATACAACTTGAAATACTTACTAGCAGCGAATAACAGAAGATGCTAATAAAGCTAGACATTTAGCGGCGGACAGCGGACAATATAACTTTCATACATAATTTCGTATGATAATGATACGCAGCGACAGATGAAAAAACCGCCGCAAAATGTCGCTTTTCTTGTAGTGACATTACCTCTTTTGGCCTGTGCGGGCTTCTTTCCCACTTGAGTGGACGGCCTTTCCGTGTGTTTGCTGGCTCTCGCTTGGATTCCAACTCCCTTGGCTGCGTTACAAAAAATGAAAAATAAAAAAAGATTGAAGGTCCATCTTGCCAACTTTGTAAGGACGGTAAAAAGAGTTGACACCAATTAGGCACGTTTGGTAATATGTGAAGAATCTGTCTCACTGCCTTTGAAATCCCAATGTGGATATGTATGTCTGAGGATTTTACATCTATATCCATGCGTATTGTATCGATGTGTATACTAGAGAAAACATGGTATCAGTGCTTAAATCAAGGTTGGAAAACTCGTTACTCATATTCAACTCGTCCAATGGGATTTTTTTTTTTTTTTTTTTACTCGGATAGAGTCAACGCGAAAGACTCAAAAGAGTCATGTTTTTTAAAAATAATTTTAAAATAAATACATAACATATAAAATATAGAATTACATTTATTTACATGCATTCATAATAACCCATTCAATTTAATAAATTTATATATCCAAGAAAAGTACTACAATAAGGAAAAAAAATTAAAAATATTACATATTACATAATTTGTTAGTCCAAGATCAATTATAAATTTCAAATTACATTTCATTCACCATTTTTAAATTATTGACTCCAAACCTTATACACAATTAAATATAAATAAGTTTAATAGTTTAAAATTAAATCTACCCATTAAATAGTTTGAAATGTAAATAACTAAGTAAAATGAGATGACTCGGCCGAGTCTCCTCTATATTTTATTCGGTCCTTCGTCAAAATGAGATGACTAGGGAGAGTCAATAGTTAACTCGGAGAGTTTTACAACCATGGCTTAAATCTATACAAATTACATTTTTAAAATCCTAAGGGGAGGATCTGACCTGGAAATTTTAAGAGTTTAGGATTTCCACCTGCCAAAATCGTCGAGGATTTATAATTGTCAAATATGAGTTTCCTTAACTTTGTGGAAAATCGGCAAGAAGCCCCAATTGCCAAATTTGACCTGCACGGGCATGTATATATATAGAAAAAAGGGGAAAAAAAGAAGCTAATAAGAGTAATATTGGCATTGAGATTTTATAAATATAATTAGAAAATAAAAAGATTAAAAATCTAAGGTGAAAGTAATAAAAAGATCACCTTAAATCTTAAGCAAAATCTTTAAATCTTAAGCAAAATAAGATATTAAAACAGATTTAGCATCGAAGTTTCTAAAATAAAAATTAAAAAAAAAAAAAAAAAAACTTATTCTTTATCCATTAAAGTAAAGGTACAAAAAATGAGAAAGAAAATACTAGAATTATGCATGTATTTCAGCGACAATAGAGTTCCAAAGTATAAAATTGAAAAATTAAAAAGATACATAATAAAACTAAAAAGAGATGTCTATAATCATGCAGCATCTGGGTGATTTTTGTGGAAGATTTTCTAGGAGAATTTTAATTTTAGTTCACGTTGAGCCCATTATCAGTTTTTTCTTCTTCTTTTTTTTTTTTTTTTTTTTTTTTTTTTTTTTTTTTTTTTTTTTTTGCAGAACAAGATCAAAAATACATAAAAGAAAGAAAAAAAAATGAAAAATATTAATATCAATCAAAATCAGAAAAAATGAAGTTGAAGTTATAAGGGATGGATCTAACTCCCAAAAAAAAAAAAAAAAACAAATTCAAAACAAAATGAAGTCATAGGTTTTTTGAAGTGATAGGTTTTTTTCCAGTTTTTCTATATGTATTCTTACTCAATATTGAAAAAGGCCTGAAAGTCCAACCCAGTAATTAAAATTTTGGGCCCAAGTGACCCATTTCGAAAGTTATACCAATTTCCTATTTACAAGTCTTGACACATTCGTTGATGACATTGCAGGCAAGGTTGTGGATGGAAGCACAGGTGATGTTGCTATAGATCATTATCACCTTTATCAGGTCAGTTGCCCAAACACAGGCCCTAAACCATGAAGTTGTTTTGTTCTTAGGTGTATTTATTGTAAAGAAAACCTCTTTAAAATTCCTGTTCATGAAGCCACTTGAAAGGACATATCGGATTGGAGGGCAAGGCTGGACTGCTGTTTAGCAGCCATCAACAGCTTTTATCACAATTTTCATGACATATCATTTTGCATGAATGGAAAGGGAGACATCATTCATTGGGGATGGGGTAAGCAAGGTGAACTGCATAATACCCGATGGATAGATAGGTGGTGATTAATCAACATCGAGTTCGGATTCCTAGAATGAGTAGTGGGGAATGACTTAGAAGCTAGTGAACTTTGATAAGATGAATGAGGATTGGGCCTAGCTGGAATTGGCCAGTTTTCTTTGCCTTATATATAAAAGGTAGCTGGCATTGGCCAGTTTTCTTTGCCTTATATACTATAGAAAAGGGCTTGGTCAGGCTTTGCGTGTTTTGGGCCCGTTTGGTAATTTTACATGTAAAATTAAATGATAAAAAGCATCAAATCAAGAGTATAAAATATAATATGATTATGATAGTATTTTGTTTTTAGTTGTTTAGTATGTAATCTTTTTTGTCTTGTAATAGAAAATGGAGGTTTTTTTTTTTCACTTTTTTTAAAAAAGATGGAGGAAATTTTGAATTAAAGTGCTAATGATGTGACCCCACCCCTGCTTGAAAAATGGAAGCTTTACTTGACTTTTACTAATTTAGTAAAGTGCCAAACGGGGTGGTTCAACTAGCTGCAGCCAGACCCAATAAATGCTTTTTGTTCGTGGAAAACCAATATATGTTGATATAAAGGGAAAATATTGTGCAAATGGGCCCGATGCAAGTGTAACATTCAGACCTGTAGGCTGGATTGGTGCATGAGTTTAGGCCTACAAAAGGCTTGACTTGGACAAGCTTGACTTCTCTAAGAGAATATTATTGATGATGGATACGGCAAACGATGCACATGAAACTCATCTACTAAATGGTATCATTGTGGATTAGACGTGGATCAAACATTTCTACGACCTAACCATCATAAACAATTATTTAAGGCATACATTTTTACTATTTTGGAACAAGCAGCGCGCGCTTGTGGGAGCATTAATAAGATGCATGCAAATCATGAGAAGGGGGGAGTTGGATGGGGCAATGTTCTCCTACGACAACACTACATATAAGCAATATGCAGTCCAGTTCATGAGGCCCACCTAAAATGCCTTCTTTTTAGTGGGGTGGTGTACATGGAAAGGTCTCCCACAGAAAAGGTAAAAAAAAATGCCCTAGAAGATAATCCTAGCCCTTAAATTAATAGCCTTAATGTTTAGTGGTCTTTCCATGATATCTTTGAGATTTAATCCAAGAGTGGATAAAGGTTTGATGATAGTGAAGTGGGGTTTTGTATAAGATCAAGGGGGATGAGGATGTGAAAGGGCCTTCACTGATTAAAGGTGGTCCCGCAGAGCTGGATTGCATAAGCAATAGCTTGTAGTAGAATATTTCTCAAGCTTTTTTTTCTTGTTAGAAATTTCTGAAGTTGGATAATGCAACCTTTTCTTTTTTTTTTTTTTTTTTTTTTTTCCTTTGTGGTAGAAAAGATAATTCATTAAAAAAAAAAACCACAACCAAAGAGAAACAATGGGGACACTTCACCCCAGCCAAAAGGATAGTAGAGGGCCAATCTCAACTTAAATCCTGCCTAATATAGTAACAAAACTTCGCAAGCCTATGAGTTGTCCGTTCAGGGCCCTCGGAACATACTCAAACTCTACAAAACTTAAAAGAGAAGCTAAACCTTTCATGTCTAAAATAATAGGATATGTGGACCAATCATAGTCTCCCCTCAACGCTATTACCACTTCTTGAGAATCCAACAAAACATGAAACCCAATAAAACCATTATTCCTTGCGTTTTCCAATGCTGCTAAGACCACCCTCAGTTCGGCCTCCTTTGAAGAGAGGGCTTCGGGCCCTTTGAGAGGACTTCCATCCACAATAACCCCATTTAACATCATCACGAGACCAAAAGAGACATACCCATCCTTAGCTCCTTAGCTTTATAGGCTTCATCAGAGAAGATTGTAGTATCTTCTTTGATAGAGATCACATATCAAAGAACGGGCTATGGAGTGTTTTCTACTTTCCCTTAAAATGACAGGTTGGCTCCAATGATCTTTGAGCGGTCTAGAGATTGACCTCTATGAATGAAATCGTTAGTAGCTTTCCATATAGTCCACCACATAGAAATGATCCACATTTTTGAGTCATCATCTCCAAGGGGAGGGATCGAGTGGCCATGGTCACATGAGTCCTTTCACCATTCCATTAGATCCATAGAATCAGAACAATGGTCCCACTTTGAACCAAACCCACACTAGCAATATTAGTCCCAAACAATATTATTCTTACCTTTTATTTAATGTTCTTATTGTTTTAACCTTCAATAAATTAGGTGTTCTATGATTTGAATCCAACATTGTGTTTTAAGGTTTCTTCAACACCCTAACTTGGGTTTCTACCCAAAAAAATAAAACCCAACTTGGGTTAAAACAGACAGTAAAATAAACCTGCAGTCCGGGTCAGATTGATGGGTTTCTACCCAAAAAAATAAAACCCAACTTGGGTTAAAACAGGCGGTAAAATAAACCTGCAGTCCGGGTCAGATTGATTTGAGGCTGGGATATGTCCGTCAAGTTTTGCTCGGCCTAACCCCAATCACTCCTGCTGCCATCCTATCCTTTATTTTTAATCAAAGGGCATGTTTAATTGGATGCAAACCAAAACTCTAAAATTTCAACAAGTGCTAAAATTCAAACAATGAGCTTCTTTTTAGAGATTCCAAATGGGCCGTTGGCGTTGTTACAATAACTCTTTATGCATATAAAAAAAAAAAAATTGCGAGTCCAAATCCTCTGAGGATTTCCCCCATGGTGACCAAGTGGACCAATGAAGGTCCGCCACGTCACCGCCTACCCACAATGACATGGTGGACCGTGACTGGTCCACTCGGTCCACTCACGGTCACCGTGGGGGAAATTTTCAGTTGATCCCGATTCGTTTTTTGCTTGTTAGCGGTGACAATAATTTTTGAGGAGAAATTAAGGTAGGGAGGAGGGGAAAAGAGCAAGGGTTGTCTTTTACTTATCCAACAGACCACACATGAATATAGCATATTTTCTTTCTAGAAAAAGGGAAATATTCAAGTGAGAATCTTTTACTTATCCGAATATAGCATATTTTCTTTCTAGAAAAAGGGAAATATTCAAGTAAGAACTAGTTCTCACGTATTATATGAGAACTTTTTTTGCGGGACCCAACTAGCAACCCATCCAAACCTTGCAACCAATAGAGAACCCCCTGATAGTCACTAATCTCAAGGATTGGCACACATCCGAATAGGCTGAACCGTTGGATGGAGGGTTGAATATTTTGTTGAATATAAAACCATAAAGCTTGTGGGCCATGGATGAAGGGGTTAGGGACATGGGTTTTTGGTCAAACTTGATACTTTGAGTGATCTCACACAGATCTTTTCATCCCCCTTAGTCCCATCCCAAAATGGGGCCCATAATTGGGCCCCACAAAAAAGTTCTCGTATAATATGTGAGAACTAGTTCTCACCTGAATATTACCGCTAGAAAAATAGTTGAGCAGATATTTCTGGAATAAGTGTAACGTAGCCTTGATGATAAATGACATGTCAATGAATGCAGGGAGATATTGAGCTTATGTACAACATGGGTTTGGATGCCTATAGATTCTCAATATCATGGTCTAGAATATTGCCAAGTAGGATATTCACCTTCACTTTCCTTGCCATAACATTTATTCTAAACAACACGTAAAAGCATGAAATGCATTTAATTAACTATATCAATGGTGAATTGATGATGTTCAGGAGGAAGTGGAGCTGTGAACCAAGCAGGAATAGACTTTTACAATAAGTTAATTGACGCCATTATTGCCAAAGGTAATCCAAGATGCACCCTTGTAGGGGATTTGTTTCTTCTTAAGCTTTTATCTATGAGAAATAATAAATGTGAATTACCATTGACAAACAAGAGAAATGTTATCATGGAACAATGAAAATTATTCTAGTTAAAAATCATTTCAATTTTTGGAAAAAATATGTTGCAGTAACATACCTTAAGTACACAAAACCACGATATATGAATCAATGAATACAAAGGAATACAGCAAGATTTACATAGTTCAGTAGTGTACCTACATCCACAGTGCGGTGAGTGTAATTCCTATTATCTCTGAGAACTTAGGGTTATAACTTTTTGGGATTTTACTCTCGTCATGCATCTCATAATAGATAGATGTTCATGGCCTTAAACAACCTACTCAGAGAATATTTATACTCTGTTCAAATTACCAAAACACTATTGTAGATTAGTCACCATAGGATACAAGACATTGATCAGAAAATCCTAAAATTATTCCAAAGAATTTGAATATTAGAATGGCAATTATTGCCCTAGTTTTTTTTTTTTTTTTTTTTTCAAATAGTTATTACTCTATAGTTAATTGCCTAAGCTAACTTGGATTATTTATTAGTTATTATTATTGGTCGATAACACATAAATAATGAACATAGAAAAAGAGGATTTTACCGAAAAATGAACCCTATTTGGCCATTGCACGAAATAATGAAAAGTATTTCCCGCTGCACGAGATCATTCATCCTGCCACGTTTTCGTCTTTTTTTTTTTCCCAAGGGACGACAGCGTTGCCCAAAATAAACATGGGCAACGCTAGCTTCATTCTTCGCTATATATTCCCTACCCTAAATCCAACTTTTCTTCATCCATTTTCCCTCATCTCTTTTCAGACCTTCTTCTCTACTTCCAACTACTCCACCACAGGGCAATAAAATATCACTACAATTAAAGTAAAACTTTGAAAAATTCCATAAAGAGGGATGCATGTAATATGAACGACTTAGGATTGAATAATGGAGCGACCCCAGAGTTAAATTCGTTGGTCACATTGGACCGTCAATTACCACTAGATTTCACCACTCACAAGATTCAATGCTATTTTGGGAAAGGGTTGAAAATTGTATAGAATTTGAAGCCGATGCCAAGATTCTATCAACGCCCTATGAAATGAAGATAACAGAGAACCTTCTATGATTCATACATAAAGAAAGAGAGATGGAGAAAGAGAACACACAACAGTTAAGTGGAGCTTTACCTTTTTGTGGGGTGAATAATCTAGGGCAGTTTTGGAGGAAGAGGGCTTCAAGTAAGGATTTAGGGATGTAGTAGGAGAGCTGGCAGAGGCAGCCGCAGAAGAGGACTTCCTTTACGCAATCTTCATCAATCATCGTTCTCAAGACTGTTTTAGCTCTCTCTCTCTCTCTCTCTCTCTCTCTCTCTCTCTCTCTCTCTCTCTCTCTCCTTCCTTACACCAGTCGCGCAGGCCCAAAATATTCTATGGAATGTACAAAGAGCAATGCTAGCGTCGTTTCATTTTAACTTGAGCAATGCTAGCGTCGCTGGTCCTAAAGTTTAAAAGAAAAAAAAAAAAAAAAAAACCCGAAAACATGCCTAACGGACCACGTTTGTGCAGCAAGAAATAGTTTTCACTATTTCGTGCAACTGTCAAATACGGTGTATTTTCCATTAAATCCTCTAGAAAATATAACCTATCCAAAAATATGAACTTCATCATCTGTTTAAATCTTGGAAAAAGGTTTTATTTTCTTTATCTCCTTTCAATGAGATAATGCTAATATGGTGATGATGATCGTCATAATTGGTTTAGTAATTAGCTCAGTTCTTATTCTATCTCGACTTTATCTCCAATTGTTATGAAAAATATTGATAAAAGATGACTGGGACAGTATATCTAAACACTTGTAGTGCCTTTCAAAGCACTTAAAAGATTTATTGTGACTCCTCTAAAGCCTTCGATCGAATGTCACCAATATTCTTGAAATCTTCTCTCCCACCACTTCCATTTGGTGCTTTGGTTTAGTTTGGCTGATGGTCATTCCTAAGATTTTTAGGCCAAGAGTGATTGAAACAACAGTTGGATCCTAGGTTGGCTTTTCTCTAGCTGTTCAACCGTCCTAGTGGTATCCTCAAGAATTGGGATTAAAGGATCTGAAGAGCGAGTGGTTCCTGCCATTAAGACGACATATCACGTGACTCAAATATTTGTTCCAGATTGGCAACAACCCATGCCATCAAACTTATCAAACTTGAAAATTTAGATTTGATAATATTCAGATTTTAGAAAGTAAGGGTTTTTTCTTCTTATTTTCTTTTATGAAGATGCAGTTGCTTCTGGAATTCAAGCTCAGGCCACTGTTCGAGGCAGAGCTGAGTCAGAGGTGCAGTGATCTTCTTAGTTTTCTTCGCCCCAGTTTTACTTTAAGAGGGTGTAGAATTTGTGGCCTCAATTGCGGCCAAATCCTCCCTTCTAAAACTTCTTATTCTTGTGCGCGTGTGGGAGCATGAAACCTGGATCGAATACTCAAGCCAAGCTCAAAGAAGAGAGACAATCTGCCTAATCCACGAAACCAAGGTAAGAGAGTGATCTCTCAACTCTCTCAAGGATTAGGGTTACAGATTACTATAAGCCGCTAAGAAAGTCTTGCTACAATTACAAAAATATCACTGACCCTAAACCTAGTCCCTGACCAACCCAATGGAACAGTCCGGTTAACCCGAAACACAATACATAAACCCAACAATCTCCACATTTGTTTGAATTCTTGAATTCCTTATAACTTGAGCCGTATAACTTGAGCCACAGGAACTACCCACAATGTCTACCTACCTTGTTGAAAGGTAATTCCCTGCACGAATGGTGCACATTCTTCTAACACCTTGACAGGTTCAACCAGCACTTTGAACTTTGATTTGCCGACAAAGTTTCTGTGTTTGTCTAATTTCTCTACCTCAAAATTGACGATCTAACCCATTGACAATAGTTGAGTGAATTCAGAATTATTTGATAGAGTCTGTAATGAGATGAGAGGAAGAAGAAGAAGACAATATTGGCGAGAAAACTCAATGATCAATGGATCATCGACTGTTCTGTTTTATAATCAATTGTTTCCTTAATCAAGCCACTAAGTATGTTAAGATTACAAATTAGAATAAATGAAAGAATGGAAAGAATCAATCCTAGTCTATACAAGGAAAACATAAAGAGATAAATCAGTTAATCAATGAGAGAATATATCCTAGACTATACAAGGAAAGAAGGAAAAGAGCTGTACACATTAGATGTAAATCTAAACCATATCCCACGCGTGGGATTTTTACATGGGCCTTGATGAGCTGGGCCTTCTTAAGGCTTGTTATCTTCTACACTCCCCCTCAAATTGATGTGGTAAGGCAGAAAACATCAATTTGCTAGTTAGATCATGATGACGCATTTTGGGAAGGGCCTTGGTGAAGATATCTGCCAACTGGTTAAAAGAAGAGACATGAGGCAGAGTTATCTTCTCAGTAACGACATGTTGACGGATGAAGTGACAGTCAATCTCAATGTGCTTTGTTCTTTCATGAAAGACCGGGTTGTTGTCAATTCTGGTAGCACTGGTATTGTCCCTATGGAGAGGTGTGGAACTATCAACAAGAACACCCAATTCACACAGAAGGCGGCGGAGTCAGATAATTTCAGCACAGGCGGAAGACATCGCACGATATTCTGCCTCAGCAGAAGACTTTGAGACAGTGGTTTGCTTCTTGCACTTCCATGAAATCAGAGATTTTTCAAGAAACATACACCATCCAGTGGTAGACCTCCGAGAGTCCGGACAGCCAGCCCAGTCAGCATCTGCATAAGCTGATAATTGTAGAGAAGTATCAGAAGGGAAGAAGAGACCATGATGAAGAGTGCCTTTAACATAGCGGAGGATGCATAACGCAGCAGCAAGGTGCGGTTTGTGGGGATTGCTAACAAACTGACTTACTGTATGAACAGCATGAGAAATATCCGACCGAGTCATAGTTAAGTAGAGCAAACTACGAACTATCCGCCGGAAAACAGATGGATCATCTAAGGGAGTGCCATCATCAGAATTGATTTTTCCATTCAATTCCAGAGGCGTATCAAAAGTGTGAGCATCATCAAGCCTGACTGACGTGATCAAATCTGTCGCATATTTGCGCTGAAGGACCCTAATGCTTGATTTGTTGCGCACAAACTCAAGCCCCAGAAAGTAGGTGAGAGGACCAAGATCCTTCATTCTGAAGTGGCGAGTAAGGTGGTGTTTGAGATCCGTAATGCCGGTAGTATCATTTCCACTGATAATCATATCATCAACATAGACCAAGAGGAATGTGTAGCCCTTCGGTGTCCATCTTAGAAAGAGGGAACTATCAGAGTGACTCTGACGAAATCCGGCTTGAAGGATTGCTGCCCGAAACTTATCGAACCAAGCCCTGGGAGCTTGTTTAAGTCCATAAAGAGCTTTCCGCAATTTGCACACATGCTTTGGAGGACAAGCATATCCTGGCGGAGGTTTTAAATAAACAGTCTCTCACAAGTCCCCATGGAGAAAAGCATTTTTTACATCCATTTGCCATAAAGGCCAGTTGCGGGCTGCCGCGACACAAAGAAGAGTACGAATGGTAGTCATTTTCGCCACTGGTGCAAATGTTTCCTCATAGTCAATTCCATATTCCTGCTTATAACCTTGTACAATGAATCTGGCTTTGTAGCAATCAAGACTCCCATCAGAGTGTACTTTGACGGAGTAAATCCATTTGCTGCCAATCACAGAGGCTCCAGCCGGGGCCGGTACCAATTCCCATGTGTGGTTTGCTTCAAGAGCAACCAATTCCTCAGTCATAGCATCCTGCCAGTAAACAATCTTTGAGGCCTGTGAATATGAGGTGGGTATAGGAGTACTATCCAAGGAAGTAAGAAGAACAGGAAATCCATAGCGATTAGGGGCAATAGAAAGACGACTAGAGCATCGCAGAGAAATGGTGTTATCAGAAGAAGTATTATTACCTGGAGATTCAGTAGGCGGCGCTGGGAGAGGATCAGGAGAGGGAGTCGCCAGAGGAGGTACCTTGTTCCGCCGGACATAGACTTTGGGAAAAGGTGATGAAGAAGTAGACGCCGAGAATTGTGGCAGATAGCATACAGCAATAGGATGACTATCCAAACGTAAAGCAAAGAAGGGAATATGTTCCAAGAAAATCACATTCCGAGAGATGCGCATGTGTTTTTCGAATTGATCATAACACAAAAACCCTTTGTGTTCATTACTGTAACCCAAAAAAATGCATTTAGCAGCCTATGGAGATAACTTAGTGCGCTCAGTAGGAGGAAGATGAACAAAACACAAACAACCAAAAACACGCAAGTGAGAGTATGAAGGGGTGTGACCAAAGAGAACTCCGTAAGGAGTAGTCTTGTCTAGAATAGTGCTAGGAAGACGGTTAATAAGATACACAGCAGTCTGTGCAGCATCGCACCAAAATTTGGGAGGGACTAAAGACGCAATCAACAGAGTACGAACAGTTTCAAGAATATGTCTGTTCTTTCTTTCCACAATCCCATTTTGCTGAGGAGTATGCGGACAAGATTTTTGGTGAAAAATTCCTTTATCAGACAGGAAGGCAGAAAATTCATGAGAAATGTATTTGCCACCGGAATCTGATCGAAGAATTTTGATTGCTTTCTGAAATTGGGTTTGGACCATGTTATAAAATTTTTGAAAAATGGAGAAAACTTCAGATTTCATGCGCATAAAGTAAATCCAAGTATGACGAGAATGGTCATCAATAAAGGTCACATAGTATTTAAAGCCTGTCCTACTCAAGGTAGGAGCAATACCCAAAACATCTGAATGAATAATGTCAAATGATGCCAAAGCACGAGCATTATAAACAGGAAAAGGCAAACTGTGACTTTTACTTAAGCAACAAGTTTCACACTTTGATTGAGATAAATAAGACATCATTTTATTATCAAAAGTAGAATCTAAACAACCAAATTTAAACAAGGAAAGCAAATGTGCATTGTTCACATGACCAAGACGTTTATGCCAAACATCCCACAATTTATTGAAATTAGAAGAAGCAAAAAAAAGAATGATGTCCAATGTCCAGCAAAAACAGGCGCCCATGTTTACTCCCCGCCGCGATCACCTTCCCAGTTTGTCGCCCCTGTATAACACAACCAGAGGAAGAAAAGTGAACAAGATAGCCATCATCAATAAGTTGTCCTACAGAGAGAAGATTGGCTGATAATTTGGGAACAAAGTAAACATTGGGAAGGGTGATGGACTGCCCAGAAACACTAGATAAAGTAATGGTACCAACTCACAAAATGAGTAGTTGATCACCATTAGCAATGGTTATTTTCTCTTTTCCAAGGTAAGGATGAGAATCTGTAAAGCTATGTTCTACAGATGTCATGTGATTGGAGGCACCTGAATCTAAAAACCATGTGGATGAGGCAATAGGAGAAGAAAGAGATGCAGAAGAATGAAAGGCAGGAGATGCTATGTGAGAATTAGGTTGATACCGACCACCAGAGAAGCCCATAGACGCATATGCAGAGGTGACTATGCTCTGAATCAGTTCTTGAATCTGAGCAGGAGTCATGGATATAGCCCCAGAGGAAGTGCTGCCTGTATCTGATACTGGAGCTTGAGCCTGAAATGCGGATGGAACATTCTGTCTTGGCATATTGGAGGGAGGCTTCTTAGGCTGTGTCTCATTCCGTCGCTGCAGGCTTCGACAGTCATCAATCACATGACTGGTCCGTTTGCAATATCTGCAAACTAATTTCTTGCGACAATTTTTGGCAATATGTCCGAAGCCTTTGCATTCATAACATTGAGTCTGCTTAGGAGTTGCCAGAAGAGCCAAGTCAGCAAGAAGAGGAGCAATGAAGGCTTTGGGTGCTTCGGGTGCTTCCAGAATAGTGCGCTGTGAAGTGAGACGAAGTTCTTCACGAAGGACTTCTTGGAAGCAAGTATCAAGATTAGCAGTATTCTCCCTATTCATGAGCGCAGACCGATCAGATTCAAATTCAGGTCATAGATTCATAAGAAACTGGCTGATATGAGTTTCTTCTTGTAACTGGAGAGCCTCGGACAGAAATCCAGAAGAGACCGTTTGGATCAGCATGGAATCCCTTTCAGTCCACAAGGTGAGGAAACCATTAAAGTATTCTTGCACAGTTTTATCCCCTTGATTATATTTGGCAATTTCACTATCCAGATGAAATTTCCGGGCTTTATTGGTTTGATGGTAGACTTTCTTCAGATGAGCCCACATATCAACTGCAGTAGTGTAGGCTTGAAGAGCCACCGCAAGAGAAGGATCAATAGAGTTAAGGATCCAAGTAATGACCTTAGCATTTTCTTTGGACCAGGTGGCTAGGCCTTTGGAGTCAGTAGTACTTGTAATCTGAGGCCTAGGTATTGATCCATCAAGATAACCATAAAGGCCCTGTCCTTCTACAAAGTTCCTTAAGTGGAAGGACCAGGACATATAGTTTTGCCCTTTGAATTTAATTGGGATGACGTCGTACTTGTCCATTTGCAAGAATGTAGTAGATAAGAGACAATAGAGCAAAGCAGCAGAAGAAGAAAGAGAGCAGCACACAAACCAACCAAAAAGGTATTCTGATTTGCTATAAAAAGGCGAATATGGCAGTATTTATACCAACAGTGCACTAAGAGAGCAGTAACCAGCACTGATCGGTATTTAATCAGCCTTAATCAGTCATAAACAGCATCAACAGCATACAGCAGCAATAGTAGAAGAGAGCAAATCAGTAGCTAAAGACCAATCATGCACGAAAGGTGCAGTTTTTCCACCAGACAGTACTAACAGCAGTAATCAGCACTAACAGTAGCACTAACAGTAGCAATCAGCACTAACCAGAAGCACTAGCAGTACAAGACTGAGAGACTGATGAAGCAGCCAACTTGAAAAGCACTCAACATAGTGCGGTAAAAAAAATAGAGCCAGACGAACTGGACTTGTGAGGCTAGATCTGTGTGTGGGACCCACAGAGTGGTCTAATCACAGATCAATGCTGAGCAGCTTGAAGAAGATCAAGTGCACTTCCTCCGGTCCAAGTTTGATGAGCAACGGGTACAGATCCACAAATCTGGACGGTCGTGATGAAAACTATCTGACACTTAATAATGAAAAACGACAGGGGAAGAGAAGCCTTAAACCAACCTTAAATGGTGAAGAAAAAATCCAGAAAAATCCTTAAAAAGATCCTTGAGGCCTGTCGATTAGAACTGTGGGAGTTGCTGGTGGGCCACTGTTTGATCAGTGGTGGGCCACTTTTGATCAGGGGGTAATCAGCAATGATAGAAGAAGATTCTCACCAGAAAGGATTGATTAATGAGAGGATTGATCATAACCTAAGCTCTAATACCATGATAGAGTCTGTAATGAGATGAGAGGAAGAAGAAGAAGACAATATTGGCGAGAAAACTCAATGATCAATGGATCATCGACTGTTCTGTTTTATAATCAATTGTTTCCTTAATCAAGCCACTAAGTATGTTAAGATTACAAATTAGAATAAATGAAAGAATGGAAAGAATCAATCCTAATCAATCCTAGTCCATACAAGGAAAACATAAAGAGATAAATCAGCTAATCAATGAGAGAATATATCCTAGACTATACAAGGAAAGAAGGAAAAGAGTTGTACACAGTAGATGTAAATCTAAACCATATCCCACGTATGGGATTTTTACATGGGCCTTGATGAGCTAGGCTTTCTTAAGGCTTGTTATCTTCTACATTATTATCCCGTCGTTGAGCAGCTTTACCTTCAACACCGTAGCAAAGATCACAATGAGCACAAAAGCGAAATGGATCAGGAATCTGAGTCCAGATGACTCCACAATCGCAAAACAAGATTTCTACCATCCGATCTGGTCAAACACTTGTTGACCCTACTGACATCAGTGATTACACCAACCCTGCTGGCCGCTGCTTCTGCTGGCTGGGCTTTGGCAAGATGGGATTCACATGGGTGGGTCATGCAGACCTGACCTAAACTCGAATCGAACTGACATGGTACTGTACCCTATGACGCCCAGATACGGGACACGGGAATGAGCGTCCGATACGTCAACTTCAAAAATTTACGACACGGATACGGGTAAGGCATTCCTAGAAATATATAAATATAGATATTTGATGCAGAGCGGGCTACCACTCCACCACTGGTCCCACCCAACATAGTTTTGAGAATATTTATATTTAGTAGCTTCCTAATTTTATTGTAATTAGGATTAATATTCTGATTTATTTGGTTTCCTAGTTTGATTAGGATAGTTTCTATTATTAGATTGGAGTTTCTTAGGCCCTAAGTTTACTTTGCCTATTTATATTGCATTGTAGAGATTATAATCTCATATTTGGAATTGAGTAAAAATTGAGATTTTCTCGTGTTAGAAATCTCTACGGAGATAATTTGAGGTGTTTGTTGACACGTGCTTCGGCATCTACGCAAGCCCTAACCCTACGGCCTGCATCAGTTGGTATCAGAGCGAAGATCCACATCGCTCCAGTCCATCTCCAGTCACCGATTAGAGCACATCCCCATTCCATCCCCAATCGATCACCTTTTCCTAGCATCTTCCGTCAGTCCCCTCAATAAACCCTCACATCCCTGACAGAACCCCATCCCTAACAGAACCTCCATCCCTAACCGAACCAAAATAATCCCCTACCAAGATCATCGACTGCACCCAAACCATCCAACTCGACTTCTCCATTCCATAATCCAAACCAGAAACCCACTTACCGAATCCATCCGTCCCCTATCCACAAAAACAAAACAAAGGGAAAAAAAAAAAAAACCTTCTCCTTCAACCGCACCCTCTGCCAACCCACAACCCAGCCTAGAAGTCCACCTACGTCCTTCCCAAAACCAAAACATCTTCCCCGGACCCCGAAATGTTCCCATATCGATACCCCAGTAGAAGAAAAAAAAAAAAAAAAGGCAGAGCGAGAGAAAACGAGGAGACCGAAGAAGCATACCTGACTTTAGCAGTCCGCCACCGTCAACTGCAACACTTCAATTGCCCCACCGAAACCAACCCGTTGCACGCTAGCACCAAGATCCAGTCATCATCATCGCAAGGCTTCAAAGCCTCTTCCTTCGTCTAGAAGCCGAGAGCAGCAGTAAGGACATTTTCCTCACCCTTTGTTTCAAACAAACAAAGGGGCTTTTCAGCCTTTTTCTCTAGCGTGCACAAAGTTCAAGGCCAGGGGATAACACACATGTTTATAACACGGGTTGAGCCAACATATTGGGCCTATGATTTGGAACAGTTCCGACCTGTTTAAAAAGTTTGCATCATTGAGCAGATCCAGCTGCAGTAGACATCCAACCCCTTGACCAGATCAAGGGCTGAAACTTCTTTCGGCGATATCAGAGTCATCCACCATCATATTTCAGATCCGTTTTCGCCAGCGTGATCGTGGAGAGCATATCTACACATCATCTCAGTCAATTTTTTTTTTTTTTTAATTTGCATTAAACAAATATGCCTCCTAAGAAGCATGTAAAAGTAGAGTCTTCCTCCAATAATGATGATTTGAGGGGGACCGTTGCGGAATTATCGGTATCTGTTAATCAACTAACTGCAACGATGGTTCAAATGCAAAAGGCTCTTGAAAGGATTTAAACCCGATTAACCAATTTGAAAAATAATCAGCGTGAGGATAATCATTGAAATGATGGAGAACATAATCAGAATCAACGAGATCCACATGCAGTCAATGTTGATCATGATTTGGGTATTAAACTCGTGATTCCTAAATATGATGGAAAATTGAAACCAGATGAATTCATGGATGTGTGTTGAAAATATTTTTGCGCACAAACCAATGATGGATGGTCATAAGATTACACAAGTGGCAACTCGATTTCGCAATTATGCTGTGATATGGTGAGCCGAGTTGCAAAATAAAAGAAGAAATCAAAATATTAACTCCATTGGCATGTGGCTCGAGATGAAGAATTTGTTGAAGCAAAAATTCCTCACAGTAAATTATTCAAGAGATATTCGTTCAAATTTTCAAGATTTGAAACAAGGTTCCAAAACTGTTATTGAATATTCTGAGGCATTCCTAACCATGCAAGCTCGTTGTGGCTTGAATGAGGATGATGATGTGTTGGTTGATTGATATTTTCATAGGCTGTGCATTGACATACAATATATCCTTACATTCAAGAATTTTGATAATGTTGATGAAATCATCCAACATGCCATCAAAGCTGAAGACATTGCTAATTATCAAGCTCGAAAGTTTAGTGTCCTTAAATGGCCTGCACACAAAACCCCCGCAAAGCCAAACTTCAATCCAAGTGCCAGTTCCTCAGAAAAGTTTTCCTCCAAGTTTGAAGATCAGAACAAGTTCACATGTTTTCATTGTAAGCAAAAGGGTCACCGTTTGTTTGAATGTTCAAAAAGAATAAATTTAATGGAAGGTGCACAAGAAGAACCAGAAACAAAAGATGATCCTAAAAGTGAAGAATCCGATGAAGTGGAGGAAATAATAACTGAAACAGATGGTGCACTTCTCATGGTGCAACAAGAGTCTATACCCACTGTTGATAAGAAATGGTTGTGGAAAAGTATTTTTCGTTCCACAGGTACAATACATGGGAAAAATTGTACAATTGTGATTGATGGTGGAAGTTGTGAGAATATTATCTCTCAAACTCTTGTTAATCGCTTGCAGTTGAAGGTTTACAAGCACAATCGTCCCTACGATGTCAAATGGCTAATGACAGGAGATGAAGCGCAAATGCGACAAACATGTCAAGTTACTTTTGCAATTGGTGATGATTATCAAGATACAATTTGCTGTGACGTGTTACCAACGGATAGTGAAGATATCTTATTGGGTCGCCCGTGGATGTATGACAAGAATGGAACTCATGGGATGCGCGACAACACATACACATTCAGGCACGGCAAGAAGGAAATTACACTCTATCCTAAGAAACCAAATTCATCGAAGAAGAAATCAAAGGCCCATGCTACAAAGAAAGAGCTTCATGTACATCATATATACAAAGGCAACTTGAAGAAGACTCGAGTTCAAGGTCGAACTCTTCTTTCAACCTGGGGGGAATGATGTAGAGCGGGCTACCACTCCACCACTGGTCCCACCCAACATAGTTTTAAGAATATTTATTTTTAGTAGCTTCCTAATTTTATTGTAATTAGGATTAGTATTCTGATTTATTTGGTTTTCCTAGTTTGATTAGAATAGTTTCTATTATTAGATTGGAGTTTCTTAGGCCCTAAGTTTATCCTATTTATATTGCATTGTAGAGATGATAATCTCATATTTGGAATTGAGTAAAAATTGGGTTCTGTTCGTCGTGTTAGAAATCTCTGCGGAGATAATTTGAGGTGTCTGTTGACACGTGCTTCGGCATCTATGCAAGCCCTAACCCTAGGGCTTGCATCAATATTTAATTAGGAGTTTATTTTAAATGGAATATTTATTTTATGTCAAATTCAGGGCTTAAATTTTGGGATGCCCTGCTTGGTGAATCAGATTTTTAGGCAACAATGGAAAGAGAAGAGAGCATTAAATAAAAAGAAAAAAAATGGAGAGAGTTGTTGAAGACGCATGTGAACTTGAAAAGACAAAAAGTAAACAGGGTGAAAGACATAGACAGTAGTACTAGCATTTGAAAGAAAGGACAAGAAAAAAAAAATAAGAAGATTAAGATGTATGCAGATTACTACTTTCAAAAACTTTTGACCC
This sequence comes from Camphora micrantha, assembly GCA_003546025.1. Lineage (NCBI taxonomy): Eukaryota > Viridiplantae > Streptophyta > Magnoliopsida > Laurales > Lauraceae > Camphora > Camphora micrantha. The sequence continues at coordinate 10,711,158 of QPKB01000010.1, forward strand.
ACTTGACGCAGGGATCAAGTATCCATAAGGCTACAAAACCCAATCCAGGATCCAAGAACCTCAAACTCATGATCAAGATCAGTAAACACTATCTTTAGGATAGTAAATAGCATCACCATGCAACCAAAATAAATCAACAACATACAAGGAAGTAGATTATACCTTTGGAGCTCGGTAGTGCTCTACTGGAAAAGAAGACAATTATCTTGAACAAGAACTCTTCTTGTAGTGAATTAAGGATCTCCAAGACCTTGTTGTCTTCCACGCTATGACCCGTTTCAGATCTCTTTTTTCAAGAAGAATGGTGGAAGCTCCAAGAGAAAATCAAATAGAAGCTCTAAGGAAACTTGAAGAAGAAGAGAAAGGAGGGAGTACAACTCTTACACTATTGGGCGTGTATTCCAAGGTCGACATCCAAGGGGTTTGGTTTCCCTATTTATAGCCCTATGCAACCTCCCAGGGGCGGACCTACGACCGCCCCAGGTCAAAAATTAAATCCCTCTTAATTTTTTTTGGTAGAACCATGGAATTTGAATAGGGACTTGGAGCAAGGGTGGACCTACGTTGGAGCGATATAGGCAGTTGGCCCAGGTCATAATTGGAATCCCCATAGAGTTGAATGGGCCTTAGAGAATGCCTCATATGTCTAAACTTGTCACTCCACATATGTCTAAAGATAGCTCCACATATGTAAAGCTTCGTTGGTAAAAAAAAAAGATTCAAAAAAAAAAAAAAAAAAAACCCACATCGCGGCAACACAAAACTCCCTCTTCTTTAACCTTTTCTTTCGAAATCCATTCGCACCGATTGTCAATCAAGCTCCTTGTCGCCAGTCATTATGTTGTATAGACTACTGCATCTTCATTTGCCAAACATATGTAGTAAAATCCTTCCTAATCACTCTATACCTAATCTGAACGCTTAATCTCCAAATCCTAATTCCAAGCCCTAAATCCCCAAATCCAAATCCAAACCCTAAGCCCTAAACCATCAAATCCAAGCGTATTTACTAATCCAAAGATGACCAAATCCATTCCCGTTATCATCTCTTCTTACCCCACTCAGTTTTTCCTCGCACACCCACTCACCTTGAACTTGTAGCGACCTCCATTGGGCATTGATTTGGACATATAAATTTAGTGAAAATTATAATGTGAGTTCAAGTATCAAAAATTAAGGTAAGAATCATTTTTTATCCATCTACTGTTTTTTGATACTTTTGATTAACATCCTAGTTCCTAACCTTTTCATTGCCTAATCTTCAATAATTATCATGCATCTAGTTGAGTTCCACGAGTTAAACATTTTTCTAAAGAAAAACTTGCAGGTGCTATTTGGTAATGTGAAAAGGTCTAGCAAATTCTAGGAAAGATTTTTTTTTTTAAATATTAAGTCTAGCAAAGTTTTTAGCCCCACCCTAATGAAAATCTTAGGTCCGCCACTGCAACCTCTTCTTCCTAATTAAAATAGAAGTCTCACTTCCATAAGAATTAGTAAATATCTTCTTTCTAATTATTATTAGAATTCTCACTTCCATAACAATTAGTAACTTACTATTACCACTATTAGAAGTCTCACTTCAAACAGAAATAGTAACTTTCAAATTCCTTTCCTTTTGAGTTCAAGTAGAATTAACAATGATCTAATAATTGGGCTAGCGTGGGGACCACTAGGGATTCCATAGAAAGCTGGCTCCAACTGGGATACCCCGACCCCACATCTCATGTGCAATCCAGGCCCACAATTAATTACAAATAACTCCACTATATAAATGCAATTGCACTCCAGTCTTGAGAATAAATTACAAAGAAGACTCTAAACTTCCCTATTACGACAAGTAGGCCCCTCTATCTATATCCATGGATCAATTGGACCTGTCCACCAAATTAGATCCATATCTAATTATCCTTGAGACCCAATTAATTATAGTGATCATCAGTACCATCCAATTAACTCTTAATTGAGATGGGTGCGCACTTACTAATGATAAATCCATTAATTGGCACTAGGGGATGATGTAGATAGATTCCATCTTGACAATTGAATATTCTCATAGTCCTACTACCATATACCCAAGACACCGAGGTGTTGACCTACAGTTGGCCTCACTCATTGGTGGCTCAAAACAAATGAATAGACAGAAACTTGAGTTCATTAATGCCTCAAAATTGAGAGCCTATTGCTAGGGAATCATGAGAGCAGACCTTAAAGTATAGACAGTGTTTCATAAGGTGCTTCTCATGGTCCTTCATTACATCCAATGTACCAACACCATGATCCAGAATCTTACATTCTGATGATCGAGACAAATCACATTATCTCATAGTGATCAATGTGCAGCAACCTTATCAGATGAGATGCTCAATCCCATCACCTGTTGTGAATCAATTTAAGTATAGGATTTGTGACATATGTCTCCCGTATGTAGATCTCATCCACACACGTCACATCTAATATACTTGTGGGCTCTGGTTCATCTCATGAACCATCATGTCATTCGTATTGGTTATGTGCAAGAAAGTAATAAAACATCATTCATCTCATGAAAGTAAAGTATGATTATATTGATAAATAATGAAATAAATCAATTTATAATATCATCCACTGGATTGAGACCATATAATCTAACACTAAGAAGATTCTTGTTGTGGAAATTCTCAAGAAAAGAAAGTTAGGCACTTTAAATTTAAGAAAAAAAATGAATATCTTGTGAAGTTTTTAGAACGTACTAGAATATAAGACCCTAAACGTGTGAGTACTCTTGTAGCTGCCCACTTTGAGCTTTTTGTATCTCTATCAGCAAGTATAAGTATAAATGATGGGAGAGAGTATAAGACTCGAGAACCACGTGACAGTGCAATTAACGGTCTCATACATGTTATGGTTTGCATTCGAGCTGATTTTTCACATGTAATCAACATGGTGAGCAGGTACACTGCCAATCCAGGAAAGGTTCAGTGGTAGGTAGTGAAATGAATATTGCAATATCTGAAGGATATATTAGATATTGGTTTGATGTTTAGTAGGGACAGTGACTTCATCAATGGGGCCATGGGATATTTGGACTCTGATTATGTAGAAAGATTTAGATAAACGATGGTTGCCCATAGTCTATATGTCTTCACCCTTGCAGGAGGTGCCATGAGGTGGAGGTATTTGTTACTAACACTGGCTGCTTTGTCTATGATAGAAGTAGAGTATAGGACACTAATGAAGCAATGTAGGAAGCAATATGGTTGAAGGGTTTAGCTAGAGATCTTTAACATACAGCCAGATTCAACAACTCAACTCATCCATTGTGGCAGTCGAAGTATAATGTTGGTGATAATAAAGGGTATCATTGAAGGACCAAGCATATTGCTTTGAGATACCACTTCATTAGAGAGACTATGGCTAATACATCGTGTTTTTGAAGAAGATTTGCATATTTGAAGATCCAATAGATATGTTTATAAAATATATCTCTACAGGCAAGTTCAAGCTTTGCTTGAAATTAATCAATATCACTCAACATTGAAGGGTGAAGGTTACGCCTAGCGAGAATGGGTATAGGGACATGTCTTTCAGCGAGGTATAAGAGATCAAAGACACAAGCAGTTTTGACTGAATCCAAGTCAAGGTGGAGATTGTTGGGTAGACTTGTATTCTAGTTAACATGATTCGTCCATTGATTTAGCTAGGGGCTAAGTTTTTGCTCCTAGGGCATTTTGGTAATTGTACTAGCTCTCTTAGGGCTTAAGAAAGAGAGTTATATGCATAATGTAACCTGTGAACTTTACACGCAGGCACACTGCCGAACCACGTAAAGCTCTTCATGTGATTTCTCCTTTGTATGTTTGCTTTGTGTCATTGATTGTTGATTAGAGGTTTTCGCTCACGCACACAAACAACATCTTACAATATTTTAGTGACGTATAGAATTTAAGATATATCATGTTATTGTCAAATATCAAAGTTTTAAATATATCAGGATAAGTTCAAAACATCAAGATATTTGTAGTATGGGTTGGGTATATGAGTCTTTTTGTTGACATGCAAAAAAAAACAAAAAAAACACAAGCATGGGTTGGATTATGAATCCTTTTGTTTACATACAAAAAAAAAAATCACAAGTGGTCTCCACATAAATATCCTTTGGAAAAGAGCAATAAACAATTCTAGAGTCAGAGATCCTGAAAATCAAGATGTCTACTTCCAACGCAATTGAATGTCATTTGAACAAATGAACACGAGTTTTGAGCTCAGGGAGTCGGAGAATCAAATCAATACCTGCCACATCTGATCACTGACTTAGACGTAAAATCAAGATGCTGGACCTCCAACTCCTTTAAAGCAAAGGTCAATAGATCTATCCCAATCAAATACAAATCACCAAAGCAATAAAGCCATCAGAGATGTAGAAAGAAGCAAAATGATGCAAACAACGCAAAATCAGGACCCACGTCTGATTGGTCAGACATGGACTCCATAATCAGCTTTTGATCAAATTCTAAAGTCTAAAACAAGGTGAAAGCTTCTTCAAGATAAAAGAACATGTTTTAGAGGTATTCCTCAATGTTCCAAAGCAAATAGAGGTCATCTGAACTGAAATCCAAGTAAACACATGCAAAAGATAGTCCATGTCTGATTGATCGGGCATGGGCTCCGAAATCAATGTTTAGCTAACTTCTAAAAGTAAAAAATTGGCGAAATCTTCGTCGGAGTTCAAGAATATGTTTAAGAAGTGCTTCCCAAAGTTTTAGATCAAATGGAGGCCATTTGGATCAAAAATCAAGCAATAATTGGCTTAAGGCTGAAAATCAGCATTGACAGCCAGTCCACGTCCCAGACTGATTGGATATGGGACTCAGTCAACACCTTTAGCGCACTTTTTGAATTCAGAACTTCTCAAACCACTCCAACCACTTCAGAGGCCTATAAATAGACCCCTTGAACGTGCATTTGGGGGATCCATCAGAGAATTGAAGAGAATTCTCAAAGAGCCAAATCTCTCTTACTCCAAGCCCAAAACCTCTCATAACTACCTGTAAGCATCTCTCCAAACGGTGAAATTCTGTTTCAAACTCTGTAAAAACCCTCTCAAAACTTTGAAACTTGGTGTTTAACCTATGGAATATCTTTCCAGAGAGGAACCAAGTAGCCATGGGCTTTACCAACCACTTCACACCCAAAATCCAAGCCTTCGTAGATTTTCTTTTATTTTCTCACTTAAAGGCTTATGAATATCCTTGACTCTCAAGTATTGTTGTGAGTGCCACTTAGGCCTCTTTCTGGACTACCATCTTGGCCCCAAATAGACACAATCTTAGACAATTCATTGGTTACAAAAAACCAACTCCAAGTTATGGATTTCAAAGATAACTGTTAGTCAAAAAAACAAACTCTATCCACCAAACCACTCAGTAAAACCATCCTATTTCATTGGTAGAGGGAATTCAAAATCCTTAACAGCCATTTCATAGAGAAACATAACGAGAAAAAAAGAAGAAAACAGTCTGCAGGGAACCACGTCTGACCACTCTGCAGTAATTGAAAATTGGAGCCTGAATTCAGTTATTTTGCAGTTTTTGTATTTTTCCTATGTTTTAGTTCGTCTTGAGATCATCTTAGGCCAAATGGGGGAATTGAAAAATATATTCTGTAGACAACTTGCATCCACAAGGCCAAAGCTTGAACCCATGCAATATAAATTTGAGAAATGAATGAAAAACCACAGTTTATATAAGTTGTTGTTTCTCATATTTTCTGTGTATGATTATTGTTAAATCCACTTAAAATCTTCATGATTTTCTCCAATACTTTTAACATAGACATATGGTTATTTTTCCTTTATTATTCTTTTCATATGCACAATAATGAAGCTCTTCAAATGATGTGTTCTGCAGGACTTGTTCCTTATGTAACCTTGTACCATTGGGATCTGCCACAGTCTCTTGAAGACTCCTATGGTGGTTGGCTTAACCCAAGAGTAATGTATGACATCTATGAATTTTATGTTAATTCAAACAATGCTGATAATTTTCGAAAAGTTTTTCACTGTTCTCCCAAGCTTTGAGTTTACACATATAGGTTGTTAGAAAATTAAGGACTACTTTTCGATCAATTTGATGTGGCATTTCATTGAGAATAGGGAAAAGCTATTATAGAGTATATACAATAAAGCATTGACTTAAGCTGGGCCCTTAAGAAACCTAATCATATCATAACTCTAATATATCTAATCTTGATCGCATCATAAATCTAATGCAATGTAATTTTAATCTAGCACAAACTCATCTTCATCGTGAGATATCCAACCTTCTTAGTCTTCTTGAATTCTCCTTGGCAATTCACACGGTCCTTTAAAAAAAAAAATAGCACGTAATTATTCAAAATAAATACAACCCTTTAAAATTTTGCTTGATGTTTTTTCAAAACAAGCATCATGCTTTGATGGTGATCGTCGTTCGTCTATAGAGTCCGATCACTATGTTATCTTACTCTTTCTTAGTTTGTTAGAGCCAGCGGCCCACTAGATCAAATCTGTCATGATTCATTTCATAAGCATACAAATCATGTGGCCTAATAAAAAGAAAAGATTGATAAGATCGAGAAACTTAGATGAATGTGTGGATCTTGGTAACCGGAACCTCCCCTCCCCCTCTCCAATCCCGCTCCGAAATGCGGATCTGAGTTTTCAGAGCGGATCCGTCCTCGGAGCGCGGTCGGAGCGTGGATCAATCAAATATGAAGTGAACCGTACAGAATCTTTAGTTTATGTGTATTTTTTTTCTATAAGCTTGACATTTATCTTTTAAATGAAGAAACTTCTTCTAACTTTTTAATTATTGTCTATTTTATGTGATCAAATTGCAAAGTTAATTTTTTTCTCCATTTTTAATACTTGAATATATGGATAAGATATATTTATGCCCATTAGTTAATTATTTATAAACCCACAAGCACTATGTTGTATAGGCGCTTAGGAGGCGCTCTAGACATATAATTATTTTAAAATTTAGGGTTTCGGCACTCCCGCTCCACGCTCTAGGCACTTAGGTGTGGATTAAAGAGAAGCTTGTTTTAACCATTAGATTGTCCTAATTGTCCTTCTAATGCATACATCTCATTTTCAAAAGCGTAACGACGAAAACGGATTGAAGATCACTATTCCATGTGTAGAAAGCTCAAAACAATTGTTAACCAATTAATCTGGTCAATAAAAAAAGAAGGGATTTTGTTGACGTGAAAGTTTGGCTAATGTAACATGTTGGTGTGCTTAATGTTGAAGAGGATGGATTATTGGATGTGCAAAGGGCTAGTCGACTTGCAAGTGACCTGAATGACTCTTCGGATCTTTAAAATAGCAAAGCTTGATGATAAGCGGCTTGAATCTCTGTTTTGGCTTGGATCGACTAACCTAAATAACAACTAGAAAACTAGTCTTGCGAGAAAGTACTACAGTGGGTAGTGCCATGGTTGAAAAACTCTCCGAGTTGACTCTTGACTCTCCTGAGTCATCTCATTTTGAAAAAGGACCAAGTCAAAAATAAGGGAGACTCGGCCCTCGTTTTAATAAGTTTGCATTCCAAACCATTTAATAGGCAAATGTAATTTTAAACAACTAAAATTTATTTATAAGTAATTATGCATGAGGTTTAGAGTCAGTATTTTAAAAATGATGACTGGACTGTAATTTGAAACTTATATTTGATCTTTTACATTCGATATTTGGACTGACAAATTATGTAATATGCGATGTTTTTTTCTTTTATTTTCTTTATTTTTGCACTTTTCTTGCATATATAAATTTATTAATTTGAATTGATTATCATGAATTCATGTAAATAAATATATATTTTTATATTTTACAAGTAATGGGTTTATTTTAGTTTTTTTTTTTAAACATGATTCTCCCAAGTCTCCGTATTGACTCTATCCGAGTCATTATTTTTGCATTGGACGAGTCTAGTCCGAGTCACAAGTTTTCCAACCTTGGGTGGTGCACGGCACTCTTACGTAGACCACGAGTCCACCCTTTCCCCTTTTCTACCTAGATGGTAATAAATTAAACATTAGCCTCTTTCTTTTCTTTTCTCTTCTTTCTGGAAGGTCCCTGCCCATCTTTTCCCAAAGAATACTTCTACAAAATTCCTTTTAAGCAGGGGGTTTCATATGCCCAATGGAGTTGAGGCGTATCCACGCCTAACCTACCCATATAGATATAAGCCCATATTTGGACCAAGCCTAACTTGGCTGTAATGAATGTGCCTTGCCCGAGCCATGCACACCCAAAAACATGAGGCCCAAGGCTGTCCATTTAGCTAGTCGAGCCTGGCCGGCCTGACTCATGACCACCCCTAGTTGCGAGAAGGAGGATGCTGTAGACAATAGGGCAAGCGTCTGACCCACCTTACATGAGAAAGTAAGAACAATAAAATGATACCAAAAAAAAAAAAAAAGCCTTCAAGCAACTCGCTCAATTTTTCTCACGTTGGATCTGCTTGTGTGGGTGGTGATTGGTTGCACTTCATAGGGAGGAGATGGATGTGAGGAGATTAGATTGATTACAAGTGACATATCCACACAGAGGTAATTCTGTTAAGGTAAATAAGCTCAGTAGGGCATGCTTGGGCTTGCTCGTTATCAACCCAATCCTCTCACACTTTCTACTCTCCTTTGGGAGAATTGAGTCTAAACCCAAAATGAAGCTCATATAATTGTTACTCTTCATTGGATTGAAATTGAATCATAGAACGTTGCCCTCCTTAAGTGTTAAAATTATTATAATTTTTGTTTTTTCGAGGTCCTTAAATTAAAGGAGGGGATGATCTTATTTTCCACCCCTACTTTTGGCCATTGCAGCCCACTGCCTTGATTGTATTAGTGTTCAAATTGGCCCTACCAGCCTAGGCCCACACTTTTGGCGTAAACGATCTCTTTTATAGATAATTACTCCATTGAATTAAACTACACCCTTTTTCTAGGTAAATTCTTTAATTGTAGACACCTAGGATGTCCACCAATAAAGACTAACCTGTAGCATCACTAGAATGCTCTGGTCTTCAGTGGCTGATTGGTTTGGGTGCACCTGGGTATTCCCAAATGGCATTCTGGGTCATTTCTTATCGTGGAGAAGCCCGATAGGTTCGCCAAGGGGAAAGGAGATGTGGAGATTGTCTTTCCTTGCGGTAATTTGGATCATTTGAAAGAAAAGAAATTCAAGATGTTTTAAAGGGGTTGCAGAGGAAGATAGCATTTTGAAGGAAAAATTTAAATTCACAATTGCCTCTTGGGTGTCATGATCTAACAGTTCCTTTAAAGGGTATTCAATAGACCAGATTGTCAGAAATTGGAGAGAAGTGGCATGTCTTTGATTAGAGTCTTCTGTGCTCTCATTTGTGGTCTTGGTAGCTGCTATCGCTTTGGTTTGTTGTTGTTTTTTGGCTGGTTGTGTTCTTTGTGGTGTGGTGGACAGTATAATTCCCTCGTACTGTTTTTTCTCTCTTTTAATGAAAGTTACTATTAAAAAAAAAAAACCAATAAAGACAACCGGTGCAAACAAGGTTCTAGAGTGGATTTGAGAGGGCTTGAGAGTCCTTATAATGTCATCAACATAGCTCTGTCATTTCAATTCCAATAATTTCATTATGGAAATATAGCATTGTTCAATCCAAAAATATGTGTAACACCAAGTAGGTTGAAATTGGGATGCATGACAACACACATTGTTAGAGATAATATTGACTTGTTAGGATTTAGTAGGTTAGAGGTAAAAGATAGGTTTGAATTTGAATAATGGTTGAATGGGCTTGTTGTCAAGTTGTATAAATGGAGATCATTCTTCACTGAATGTTAGGGTGATTTCTTCTCAATAAAAATATTAGTTAAATCTCACATGGTATCGGAGCTGTGGCCGGGTGATGATCTTGTGATCAAGCCAGCCATGGTCCTGTCCGTGATCCTTCTACAACAATCACTGCCACATTTTCATCTTTCAATAAAACCAAACATCATCTCTCATCCATCCAAATACCCCAAAGCCTTATGATCTCGCCGTCTTCATCAACTTGCACGATCAAAGCTTCTAGAAGAGATTGCAACAATTCTAATCTACTGGGCCACCTGCATAGATAGACTCAAAAGGAGCGGTTTACAACAGCAATGGATCCACAAACAGATGGTGATCCCTGTAAAGGATCAACAGATCCTTGTATTGAGGAAGAAGAATAAGAAGAAGATGAGAGAATGATGCAGCCCGACAGAAGACTAGGGCCTGCAGGCCCCCCTGATGGACCCACTTGATGGGATCCACATGATCTCTAAATTGGCAGGGATCTCTATCCTGTCTAAATTAGTAATATTAATTAGTTGCTAATGGGAACTGCTTTTGTCCTACTGTAGATTAGTATATCGTCGAAGTAAACGACCACAAACTTTCCAATATAAGGTTGCAGTAATTGTGTCATGACCCGCATAAAAGTACTAGGTGCATTGGTTAACCCGAAGGGCATAACCATCCATTCATAAAGACCAACTTTAATCTTAAATGCAGTTTTCCACTCATCCGAAACCACCAGCGACCTGCACAAACCGTTGCAAAGAGAGGATTGATGATCAAAGAGAGGATTGATGATCCGAAACCCCCATCTTTAATCTCTGTCGTATCCCAAAGAGAGGATCAACCGTTGCTCTTTATACACAAGGTATTGGTGATTACAGCCTATGATTGATCCTACTTAAATGTGTATATAAGACAGAAAAGAATATAAGAGTGATTGATATCATACAACTATACAATGTTTGACCAAATCTAAGTGATCCCACGCGTGGGTTTTAAGCTTTGGGCCTCAAGGTTATGGGCCTTGAGAGATGGGCCTGCTTCTTTGTTTGTGTTTCTACACTCCCCCTCAAATTGATGCGGTGGTTGGCCAAGAATCATCAATTTGGAAAGAATGTAATCATGACGATCGCGGGGCAAGCCCTTGGTGAACACATCTACCAATTGTTCAGATGAAGAGATATAGGATAGACTGATATCTTTATAGACAAAGTGCTGACAAATAAAGTGACAATCAATTTCAATGTGCTTAGTGCGCTCATGTCAAACAGTATTCTTTGCAATTTGAATAGCACTTGTGTTATCTGCATATAGCGGAGTAGGGTCTTTGGTGAAGATGCTGAATTCTCAAAGATGATGACGCAACCATATGACTTTGCTGCAGGCAGAAGACATGGAACGATATTTGGCCTCGGCCTTCGATTTGGAAATTGTGACTTGTTTCTTGCTTTTCCATGAGATGAGAGAAGGACCCAAGAACATACACCATCCAGTCGTCGAGCGACGAGTGTCGGGACAGCCAACCAAATCGACATCAGCATATGCTATCAATTGTAATGAAGAGGTGGAAAGGTAAAATAAACCACGATCCCGAGTACCCTTTACATATCGGAGAATTCGATAAACAGCTTGAAGATGTGGTTTATGAGGATGGCCTATAAATTGGCTAACTGTCTGCACAGCATGTGATATATCGGGCCGCGTCATGGTTAAGTAGAGCAGGCTACCAACCAAACGACGAAATATGGTAGGATCTGAGAGAGGATGCCCATCTTATTTGCTAAGCTAGACATTAAGCTCTATGGGAGTGGCAAATGTTTTGGCATCGCCAAATCGCGCAAAATTAATCAAGTCATCGGCATATTTTGATTGAGTGATTTGAATGTCACCTTTGTTCCGTTGAACCTCCAGTCCCAGAAAGTAGGTTAAGGAACCAAGGTCCTTCATTTTAAAATTACTCATGAGGTGAGTTTTAAGTTCAATAATCCCATCATGATCATTCCCACTAATTATTATATCATCAACATAGATCAATAGAATTGAATAGCCACGAGAGGATCTCCGAATGAAGAGAGAGCTATCATTGGAGCTTTGTTAGAAGTGGGCCTAAAGGATGGCAGATCGAAACTTTTCAAACCAGGCCCGAGGGGCTTTTATGAGCCCATACAAGGACTTTGTCAACTTGCAGACATGATGTGAAGGACAAGAATACCCTGGTGGCGACGCATATACACAACTTCCTTGAGATCCCAATGTAAAAATGCGTTCTTGACATCCATCTGCCAGAGGGGCTAGTTACGAGACGCGGCAACTGCGAGTAAGCACCGAACTGTAATCATTTTGGCAACTGGGGCAAAGGTTTCCTCATAGTCAATGCCATACTCCTGTTTATAACCTTCGGCAACTAGGCGGACCTTGTATCTATCAATGCTGCCATTAGAGCGAAGTTCAATGGAGTAAACCCATTTACTTCCGATGATGATTGTATTTGCTGGAAGAGGCACTAAGTCCCAAGTTTTGTTGACTTTAAGGGCAAGTAATTCATCTGTCATTGCATCTTGCCAACATGGTATATTAGCGGCCTGTTTATAAGAGGTAGGGATAGGAATGGGATCCAAATAGGTAAGAAGTGCTGAAAATCCATATCTATCAGGTGGAACCGAAGAACGACTAGAGCACCGTAGATTAGGTTCGGAAGTGTTACCTTCAGTAGTAACATTGCTTGCAGGAACCAGCAGGGTAGGTGGATCTATAGGAGGATCAGTAGGAGGTAGTTGCCTTGGACGATGAGTATAAACCTGTGTAACTGCAGGAGGGGAAGTAGGAGATAAAAAATGAGGAACGTAAGATACTTGAATATTAGTGGAACTTGGTGACTACGAATAAAACGGAACGTGCTCCAAGAAAACAACATTTCGAGAAATCCGTATTCGGCGTTCTTTGGAATCATAGCACTGAAAACCTTTGTGTTCATCACTGTAGCCAAGAAACATGCATCGAGCGGCTTGTGGTGAAAGTTTTGTACACTCTAAAGAGGGGAGATGAACAAAACAAAGACATCCAAAAATCCGCAAGTGTGAGTAGGAAGGTGGATGACCATATAAGCACTTAAAAGGGGAAACGGTACCTAGGATAGAGCTAGGTAATCTGTTGATAATGTGAACAGCTGTATGGGTTGCTTCACACCAAAATCGAGGTGGAACAAGAGATTCCACAAGTATAGTGCAGACAGTTTCTAGGAGATGACGATTCTTCCATTCTGCCACTCCATTTGGTTGTGGTGTGTGGGGGCAAGATTTTTTATGAATAATTCCTTTTTCTGCAAGAAAGTTATTGAACTCAGTGGATGTATACTCTCCCCTAGAATCTGAACGTAGAACCTTGATGGATTTTTGAAATTGAGTACTGATCATGTAATAGAACTTTTGGAACATGGAAAAAACCTCTATAGATTTAGATTTCAAAAAATAGATCCATGTATAACGGCAATGGTCATCTATAAAGGTAACATAATATTTATACCCAAGTCTACTCAAGTTAAGGGCAATTCCCCAGACATCCGTGTGAACTACATCAAATGTGTCAACAGTACGTGAATAATGAATAGGGAATGGCAACACATGACTTTTGCTTAAACAACAAGATTCACATTTCGATTTGGAAAAAATAAGAAACTATGGAACTAGACATAGATTTATTCAAATATCCAAGTTTAAACAAAGACAACAAATTTGCATTATTCAAATGACCAAGGCGTTTATGCCAAGTGGTCCACATATTATTTAAAAGACTACTAGATGAGGTAAGAAATGATTGTTGTCCCATTTCCAAGAGAAACAGCCTGCCATGCTTACTCCCCATCCCGATCACCTTCCCAGTTTGCCGGTCCTATATGACACAACCAGAAGGAGAAAAATTAACTAGATAACCAGATTCAACAAGTTGGCCAATGGAAATAAGATTTGCAGCTAAATTGGGGACAAAACAAACATTAGGAAAGGTAAGAGTACCAATGGTTATGTTGCCCATACAAGAAATTGGTAATTGATCACCATTTGCGGTAGTGATGGAGTCATTGCCATGGTAAGGTTTATGGTTGTGCAAATTTTGGACCACAAATGTCATGTGGTTTGAGGCTCCTAAGTCTAGGAACCATGAGGTGGGTGTGATAGAAATAAGTAGGGAGGTAGATGAGTGAAATGCAGGCAAAGCAATAGAAGAAGAGGACATACCATTAATGCCCATAGAGGTAAATGCAGATGCTATAGATGAATTAATCAAGTCTTGAATTTGAGTTGTTGTCAATGTCATGGAACCAGAGTCAGAAGTATCAAACGATGCTGAGGCATGTGAAGTTGTATTCTTAGCCTGAAGTGCAATAGAGCCGCGCATTTGAGTCTGATCAGGTTTCTTGTTAGGCCTTCTTGTGCAGTTGGAGATAACATGTCCATTACGTTTGCAATAATTGTAAAATAATTTCTGCCGATAGTCCCGTGCAATATGTCCATACTTTATACATTCAAAACACTGCGATTTCTGACCGCGAGTAGCTAGAAAGGCTGTTTCATCAGTCTGAGAGGGTCCTGATTGTGCAAGAAAGACCTTTGATTCCTCCTGATTGTGCAAGAAAGACCTTTGATTCCTCAGGAAGGGAACAATGTGAAGAAAGACGAGTTTCTTCGCGAAGGGCCTCTTGAACACATGCATCCAGATCAAGAGAGGTTTCCCGATTCATGAGAGCTGCTCATGTCAAAGACAGCAAGGGAAAAAGAAAAAAGGATTTGTGAATTCGATCATGCTTTTTAGGGTCACGATCGTTCAATATATAGATATAGAATTTCTATATGTGTTACAATGATTGAGGAAAATTACAGTCAATCCAATCTAATTACAATCAATCTATCCTAATTATCTTCTAATCATATCTTCTAATAAGGCAAAGAATAAATTACAAAGATATACAAATGATACTTGTCTTGACCCACAAGTTAGGCTTTATTTGGTATGGGCTGTGTGACCCACTGACCCATTTGACAGCTCGTACTGGTTCAAATTCTACACAGAGATTCATCAGGAATTGACTGACATGAAGTTCTTCCTGAAGTTTGAGAGCCTGAGGAAGAAATGCGGCGGAGACAGACCACAGGAGCATCTGGTCCCTTTCAATCCATAAGGTTAGAAACCAATTGTAGTATTCCTATACATTCTTGTCATTCTGGCAGTATTTTGCCAATTCTGTGTCAAGATGGAATCTTCGGCTTTATTTTGCTGATGATATATTTTCTTCATGTGTGTCCGTCCACAAATCAGAAGCTTTCGTAAAAGCTTGTAGTGCCATTGTGAATGCGGGATCAACGGAGTTGAAAATCCAAGTCACAACCTTAGCATTCCGTTGATTCCAAGTGGCAATTGCTTTATCTTCTGTGCCATTAGGATCAACAGCTGGTTTGATAGTTGTCCCATCTAAATACCCCAACATCCCTTGTCCTTCAATGAAGTTCTTAAGGTGAAATGCCCAAGACATAATTGGTACCATTAAATTTAATAGAAATAACATCAACCTTGTCCATTTGATTTAAGATGATTTCTAAAGAAAGGAGATGGACAGCAGCACTGTTTTTAGAAAAAGAAAAAAGAAAAAATGGACCTCCAGACGTCCAAGAATTTTGAAGTAGAAAAGATGTCTGGTTTCTGTAGCAATGTCTTTTCTTCGAACAGCATTTCAGGTTATACTGGTAGCCTATTTCTGTAACTTTTGATCCAAGAATGATTGGATTCCAATGGTTGGATCTGAATATCAAGCCTTAAAACAGAAACAGTGTCTATAAACTGGCAAACCAGAGAAGCAGGTAAGACTGACTTGTTTGAGATGATAAAAATCTCAAAAAAATGCTTAATATTCCCAGGAATAATGGTCGACCAGTTTGGTGGTGATTTCTGTAGATACCGTAATCTGGAGGTGGGGCCCACTTTGAGATCCGATGGTTGGATGATTGTCGACAGTAGATAGAGTTGCAGAAAATCTGATCTGCTGCTCTGTTGATGCTGCTAAGAGCAAAAAAAAAAAAAAAAAACGATCTGCTTCTTTGTTTCATGCTGCTGAGAGATCCCTTCTTTGCTGAGATGCAAGGATTGAAAAAAAAGATAGAGGATTTGTCTATCCTTCTCTGTTGATTGCAAGACGATGGACAGATAGCTCTGATACCATGTAAAGGATCAACAGATTCTTGTATTGAGGAAGAAGAATAAGAAGAAGAAGAGAGAAAGAGAGGAGAGATTGTGGAATCTGTCATATTCCAACGAGAGGATCGACTGTTGCTCTTTGTACACAAAGTATTGCTGATTACAGCCTATGATTGATCCTAATTACATGTGCATATAAGTAAAAAAGGAAAGAATATAAGAGTGATTGATACCATACAACTATACAATGTTTGACCGAATCTAAGGGCGTGTTTGGCAATTAACTAGTTAGGTTAAAGTAAAGTGATTCCGGACAAGAAATGACAAGGGGTCATATCAAAAGTATATAATTTCAAAATTCCCTTCGAATTTTTCAAAAAAAGTAAAAAAAGCAACCTCCTTTCTCCACTAAAAGACAAAAAAACTCCACTTCTCTATACAAAAAGTCAAAAAGATTCCATACCAAACAACTAAAAACAAAACACCATCATAACCCCTTATATTTTATTCTCTCTTGATTTGATGCTTCACCTCACCCTACTTTAATTCACCATACATCCAAACACGCCCTAAGTGATCCCACACGTTGGTTTCAAGCTTTGGGCCTCTTGGTCATGGGCCTTGAGAGATGGGCTGCCTCTTTGTTTGTGTTACTACAATCCCCGGTAAGACATGATCGTTTCTGCAAGATATCTATCGTTTATTTTTTAGATATTAAAGGGTTTTTTTTTTTTCATGTTAACAATCACAAATCAATTCCATGAAAGGATCTTGTGATTGAGGGGAGATGTTAGAGGTAATATAGACTTGTTAGGATTTAGTAGGTTAGAGACTATAGATAGATTTGAATTTGAATAATGGTTGAATGGGCTTATTATCAAGTTGTCTAAATGGAGATCATTCTTCAATGAATGTTATAGTGATTTATATCTCAATATAATATTATTTGAAACTTAACAATGACCGGGACAGGGAAGGGCCTTAGATAGTCTCTATGAAAGCTTAAGGCTTCAGCTATTGTTACTACAAAAATGATAGCTGCACGAGATCATTTCATCATGGCATGACTTTCCTTATTGTCATGCACCCATTGGGTAACAACTGTAGGAATAGATAAGAAAGAGTAAGATTAGATAGGATAAGATTTAGGTTGTCAGTGATTTCTTATCTCGTATATGTATATATTGAGATGATTTTCTACACAGTGAAATAATCTCAAATGTAGTGTGCTTAGAAAGTTCTCATGCTATGAGAGCAATGGCCCAGTAGTGATCTCACGATCAGGCTGGTCATTGTCCTACCTCTTACATTTCCGCAATAATCTATCGTCAATTTTACCTCTTTAATAAATTTAAAAAAAAAAAAAAGCATTCTCCCTTATTCATGCATTTATCCAAGCCCTTACAATCTCATTGTTTTTATCAAGTTGAGACTAAAGCTTCTGGAAGAGATCATGATAGATTTGATCTAGTGGGTCAACGGCATCAATAGACTCAAAAAAAGAGCATTATACGATAGTGATGGACTCTACAAATAAATGAAGATCACTAGTAAAGCATGATAATCGTTTCCACCAGATATTTGCATTTTTGTTACCAACTGCACAATCCTTTCAGCAGCAGGACTATGCATGCGATCGCGTGAGGCTGTGGGAGATATTAGGAATAAGTAAGAGAGCATTAAGCTTTAGGTTGCCAGTGATTCCTTGTCTCATTATGTATAACTTGAGATGATTTTCTATAATAAAAGTCATGGTGAATTTATCTAAAATATAGTGCCTTATGAAAGTTTTCAATAACTAACACTTTAACATTGAATTTAAATGATGTGATGAAATGCATAAAATTTATAGTAGCATCCTCTGAATAAGGACAATTAAATGACCTTGAGAGATTTTCTCATGCAGAAGGGACTATGTTAGCTTTGCGGAGCTATGCTTTGAGGAATTTGGAGACAGAGTGAAGCACTGGATAACATTCAATGAGCCTCACAATTTTGTATTCCTGGGCTATGATATAGGCATGTGTCCACCTGGGAGATGTTCTATCGCTTTTAAGGAATTATGTAGAAGTGGGAACTCATCTACAGAACCCTACATAGTCGCACACCATGTCCTCCTTTCACATGCAACTGCTTTCAGGACATATGAAGCCAAATTTAAGGTATGGTTTTCCTATAGAAGCCAATAGAAAGTGCAATTAAAAATGGGCATATAGCCAATAACAAATGCTTTCAGAGACAATCAAACAAATAAACACCTGTTTTCAGAGAAAATGTTTCAAGATGTGAAACTATATTTCTTGCGACACTTACTTCCAATGAGAGATTTGATACTGCTAAACAAGAACTACTGAAACATTATATAGGCAATGATGATGTGAAAAACAAAATCTTATATTAACAGAAATAAGATTAGGGATAGCAACTGATGTGGTTAAAATGGTGGCCCACCTAATCTACTCCTATTAGGGGCAGGTTTGATAGTGAGTGGCTCTTTTGAGTTCAGGGTAGTTATGAGTTTATAGATTCTGACTCGAATAAAGTTTCAGGTTGGGCTTGGACCTTGGCCACCAACTTGTCCTACTCCGTTTATAACTGCTACACATATTTTCTAAAGGGCTATGATACAAAAATCATGCGTAGTCCAGCATGCAGAGTACAAGGGATACAATGGGTTGAGGGGTTATATGTTCAAATCATATTATATAAAATAGGGAAGTATAAAATTTAATTATAATGCTTTAAACCAAAAGAATTCTTTTATCGAATCCAACCCGATAAATAAGATTGAGACATCCCAAAATAGTTTCCTTGTTATGCATTCAGGTCAAGCTAATACATTGTTCTTTCATATATTCTTGGTACTCACAAAATTGGAACACAAATCCACTAGTCATTGTTTAACATAAATATGTTTCAACAATGGACATTCTCAATACACAAACTAGAGTAAACAAGGAGGATTCGTGGGGATTGCATTGGACATGACCTGGATAGAGCCCATGTCAAATTCTACTCAAGACATCAAGGCAGCACAAGTATATCTAGACTTCCACCTTGGATGGTAAGGGATCTTTAATTCATGGCATGAACATCATCACATGTTCCTATCCAAGTGCTTTTCTCATTTGATTAGTTTTCTTAACAGGTTTTTGGATCCCCTTTGTTTTGGGGACTACCCTTTGTCCATGAGAGAAAGAGCACAAGGAAGGTTACCCGATATCTCAGTTGAAGTATCAAAGGCCATTAAAGGGTCGTTTGACTTCTTGGGTATTAACCATTACACCACTAATTATGCCATGAATATTAGTGATGATCCCCTGATAATGGGCACGCTCAACAATGACACTCTAGCAGATGCAGGAGTAATACCAACAGGTAAGGCTATCAATATTTGGTTCTTGATTCTAGTTGTTCTCTATCATGTGAACGAGTGCTCTAACTAGGTGTTCTCCTGCTCTTCTAGGTGTAAGGAATGGAGTTCCCATCGGAGAGAAGGTTTACCCAACACCAATCTTACTCTTTTACTTATTTTTCTTCGATTTTAGGGCATTTTGATTGTCATATCAATAAGATAGGACAGTGGAGAGGTTAAAAATGGAGAAAAGAGAAAGATAATGGGGAAGAGAGTATATAGCTATGGTGAAGATTATCAAAATATCTTACGCGGGTGAGTTATGAATTGGCCAGAGAGAATAAAATATCATTTACTACCTTACATATGGTGAAATCTCATATGAAAGGCTTGCTTTTCTAACGAAAGTAACTATTCAAAAAAAAAAAAATTTCTCTTACATAAGGCCAAAGGGAGAGTGAGAAACTATTTATCACCATCAACCTTTGCCAGGTATGTCAAATTTACTTTTATATGGGAGAGGAGGAAATGTTGATAATTACTTTCATACACAGCCCTTCACCCCCAAACTACTTAGATAAATGCCATTTTCCAATATAAATCATTGGAAAATGATCTGTCACAAATAGTTTGGATACCTTTCCACAAGAAAATGTTAAACCTGTTGTGCATAGTGGAAGCATGAAATTGACACGCACAATCCACACACGAACTTAATCAAGCACTCACACGCAAGATAAAACACACAACAAGATTTATGTTGATAGGCAATCTATCTTAAGCGCAAAGAAAGTTCAATACAAAGACTAAAATACCCTTGAACCCTAAATCTGGATTATGGCTGACCCAAAGACTGGTCTGGTTAACCTAGAATACAAGACATTGACCCAAAAAATCTCTACCTTCTTGCTTTGTCTACGTCAAGATAAATGCCATGTGAAGATAAATGCAAATATCTTTCTCCTCCCTCACATTGTTTAAGATTCCCGCACCCACTACAACCGAGTATGGTTTCCCCAACCCCTTGACCTGGGGTGTACCGCAGTCTCAGTATCATGTAGAATCAATGAAGTCCAAGTTCCTGGAGTCGCAACTTTTGATTTGTACACCCATATGCTCTTCTGAAATGACTTTCTTTATTTATTTTCTTTTCATCTTTTGTGCATTCTAAGGTATCTTTGTAGATCAATTTTCACTTCCAGTTATCAAGGCAAAAACAAAAATCTTCTTACTAGATGGACGTCTCCCAGAGGCTTTGTACGTCATCTTTTCTTTACCTTTGTCATAGTATTCATGTTGGTGTTCCTATAATTGTGAACTTCTACTAGATCTTTCCTTGGAAGATCTTGTTAAGCCATATTCCTTTTTTTGATGATTTGTCACATCCACTTCTAGCTTTACCTGATCTAGTTGTTTCCTTTATATGGAAGGTGCTCCCTGTCACGCCCCGGATTCCGGGGCCCTATTGAATTCTGGGCCGCAACTGAGATGCATCTCGCAAGTAACACATCTCAATAATTGAACCCACTAAAAACTTTTCCATATAAGTTAACGGAGCAGATCATAATTAGATTAAAATTACGAAAGTATAATCACTACATGTCTTAAAAGGCATTAACTAATACAACCTCAGTCAAACAAGGGGCCAATTACAAAATATAAGAAGACACTAACCACTAGGAGTGTATTGGCTCTCTGCACAGAGACAAGCTGTCCTAACGAGGCCCTGAGTGCGTCTCTCCGACTAATTCCAAGACAACCGCCTTACCTTCCATGCTAGCTGAGAAAAGACCTGCCACCTACAAGTACCAAGGGCCAGGAGTGGACCCACGTACCCCACCTCCCTATTACGTGGGTCCGCCCCTCTACCAGGCCACCAGCAGAATATGCACAGTCGGCTGGTGGCCTGAATACAGTCCATTCAGTTAGTGGCCTGAAAGCCAATAGTCGAATGGCCTGGGGGCAGAACTGCCCCAATCCGACGGTCACGAACCCCTTTCTCAAATCCAAAAACCTGGTTTTCAAGGCCTTAGTCCACTTGGTTTCCGTCTCCATTTTTTTAACCGCTTAAAAAATCAAACACTAGCAATACATACAAGAGATGCAGTTTAAATTGTATACTTGCCTTAGGTCTCCGAGTTCAAAAAACACACCCAAACCCTCTAATCGCAGTTGTCCCACTCCAATTCCCAAAACTCCTAGAACCTACACAAAAAAGCTCCAAAAACTCAAAATCCAAGAAAGAAAAGGAAATAGAACTTGCATGCGAGGGTTTGGGGTTCAAATGCGTCCGAAGTCAAGAATCTAGAAGATGGTGAGGAGCTCTTACCCAAAGATGCCCAAACCAAGAAAACTGCAGATTGTAGAGAACGGGGGGTGGGGTGGCGCTGCCACAAGTGAAATCTAGCGATGGGGAGGCCAAGAACAAAGGAGAATACTTGAAGGGGTATGAGGAAGAAAGGTGAAGGAGAATGGTGGTAATTTGGGAGGAAATGGAAGAGAAACGGTGGAGTTCCACTCCACAGCCGAGTGGCTGTTGATACCAGGCGTGCACAGTGGCAGACGAGTGAGGGCGAGAGAGTGAAAAAGGAAGTGGGTGGGGCTTATGCATGCAAGTGATGTGGACCCCACAACTTAAGTGTGCGAGTAAAAGAATGTCATTATAAGGGGGTGTTTGGAAAATTGCTTAATATAATATCAACAAATATAAGTAGGGTAAGATTTCTTTATCGCATAACAAAATAGTGTTATATTATAATTTGAGGATTTTAAGGGAAAAATTCCGAAACTTGGACATTCCTCGCGATGGGTCCCCGCAGATTGTGCAGCACAAACTCGGTCTTCCCACTATTAGAAAAAAGAGAGACAGAGAAAAAGGATTAGAGGGAGAAAATAGAGTTTTTCTATTATCTCATTATCTGTGTACAAATACAAAGGAGAGAAAGCCTATTTATAGACAAAGTACCTTCATAATTGAGGAACCCTAATTCTAACCCTAACTCATCTTAAGTGGGCATCCACCCAAGATTCATATCTCATAACACTCCACCTTGGATGACCACCATTCAAAAACAATTGCCTTATTAAAAACCTTGCTAAGAAAAACCCAATGGAAAAAAACCAAAGTGAAGGGAAAAAAAATACAATATTCTTCAAGATCATTGAACTGGTGTTGGACATGCATAATGATGCCTCATTAAAACCTTAACTAGAAAAACCCAGTGGGATGAAACCTAGAGAAGGAAAAAGAGTACAGCGCACAAATATCCATGGGTAGCATACTTCAAGATGCTCCCTGATAAACCACTCCCCTTGATAATAACAACCATTCACATAGTTTGATGATGAACTCTACATATGCCAATCTCATATATAAACTTCTAAAATACTGATTTTGGCAAAGATTTGGTAAACAGGTCAGCAAGGTTATTACTCGAACAAACTTGCTTGACTTCAATTTCATTGTTCTTCTGAAAGTTCATGAGTGAAGAAAAGCTTCGGTAATATATGCTTAGTCTTGTCTCTTTTAATGAAACCTTCTCGAATCTGTTTTATGTATGCTTCATTATCTTCATAGATAATATTCAGGATACCTGCAATAGATCGTAATTGACAAGAACTACAAACATGCTGAATCAAAGATCTTAGCCATACACATTTTCTACTGGCTTCATAAAAAGCAAAATCTCAGCATGGTTGGAGGAAGTAGCTATCAAAGTCTGTTTAGTAGAACGCCAAGAAATGATGGCTTTACCATTAAGAAACACATAACATGTCTGTGATCGACCCTTATAAGGATCAGAGAGATAACCTGAATCTGTATATCCTATAAAACTGAAATCTCTACGGTCATAAGAATAAAATATTTCAAAATCAGTTGTTCCATGCAAATATCATAGGATGTGTTTAATACTAATCTAGCGCCTTAATTGGATTGAGTACTTACTCATTGGCTTTGCTTCGAGCAAAGGAAATCCTTTCGGGATTTATAGGACGTGGTTCTGTATCCTAATCATCATCATCATCATTGCTATTCCATCTCTCTTGAATAATTGTAAAAGTATAGATTTCTCTTCATTATCCGGTACCGGTGCCTCTTCAGGGGCTTCCAAAGTCTCATCAGGCACTTCCATTATTCTGGAGAGAAAGGATTTTACCATAACCTTTTCATGAGCGTTCTGTGCCTCTTCGGGAGGAACCTCTTCAGGAGCATTACTTGCCTGCCTCTTCGGGAGGATATGATGATAATTGTTGATTTCTCCTTTTCCACGGAGCTGAGGCTTTTAAACCTATAGGTCTGCCATGCTTCTGGCGTATTACAAATTCTTTTGCTGCTATATTTTGACTTTATCCTACATGGACATTAATCCTAGCAGGAGCATTTATAGCTAGTATATGTGACTTTATCACCTTTGCTGCATCGTTAAATGCATCAGGTAATTTGTTTGCAATTTCTTGTAAGTGCATAATTCTTTGTACTTCATATTGTGAAGTACGTGGATCTAGATGAGGCAGATTGGAAGTATTCCTTGTCAGTTCTAGTCGTTCTTTAGGAACGGGTTGTTCTACAGGAACAATACATTCTTCAGGAACTATCTTATCTCCCCCTAACAGCGGGAATATTGTCTTATCATATGCGTTCTTCCAGAGCCTTCAATTATTTGCACAGGTCCAGTTATGGTGGATACCTTTCGTGGAATGAACAACAATTCTAAAAAAAAATTATTAATTTTTCAGAATGGTGTGTTATGGCACTATCTACCAAACATAGATTGTTCTCAGTTCCATGATTCATACCTTAAATAATAAATCAATATAACTATGCAATCACATGATAAAACTGAAATAATTAAACCATTCACCATTTATTAGGATATTAATGAAAAATAAAGATCCCCATCATAAAGGAAAAATCTAAGAAACATGCATCTCAAATGAACTAAAAAAAAATCAAGTTTGTGAAAGTTCAAAGAATTATTGATCTTCTAGACCATGCCAGGGGTTGCTCCCAAGTGAGTGTTAAATGCCTCATTATCCAGAGGTTGGATGTCCTCATCCTCAAAGAAGTTTCGATTCTCCAAGTTCGTAATGTCAATTGGAGGCCTCTCTGGTTTCATTGTATTCCAATTCCAGCATTCCAGATCATTTGTCTCTGCTAAATAAACAAAGGCCTTGTATGCTTTGTATTGCTCCGCCACTTCCTTTGGTGCACGGCAAGTGCGTGACCAATGCCCACTTCTTCCACATCTATGCCATGTGTCATCAAAATGATTAGCCGGTGGATTCTAATTGTTCATATGCTTAGGGGCAGACCACTTCTGGTAATTTTTGAATTTTGGAGGGGAACCTTTAAAACTACCTCATTTGGAGGAGTTATATCTTTCATTCCCCCTTCCTCTGCCTCTATTTGAGTTAAAACTGGCATTTGCTTCAGGAACTGCCGAAGATCCAGTTGGCCTGGAGTTATGATTTTTCATCAATACAATGCAATTATGTTCAACGACTAGGAGATAGGAGATGAGTTCTGAATATTTGGAGAAACATCGTTCTCGATACGGCTGCTGCAGGAGCACATTCGAGGCATGACAAGTAAATAACATTTTTTCCAACATCTGCTCTTCCGAAACCTTTTCACCACATAGTCTTAATCGGGAAACAATATTGAAGAGGGCAGAGTTGTATTCAGATACTGTTTTATACACATGTAACCTCAGGTTTAACCATTCATTCTGGGCAATTAATAGTATGACCATCTTCTGGTGATCATGCCTATCATTCAGGGATTTCCATAGGCTTGCTGGGTTTTCCTCAGTAAGGTATTCATTTTTGAAAGGTCTTCATTTATGTAATGGCGCAGGAAGATGAGGGCTAACGCCTTTTCTTTTAGGGACATCTTGTTACCTTCTTTTATGGTCTCTCCTAGTTTCTTGAATTGCAAGTGGATTTTAGCATCCAATTGCCAAGATAAGTAATTGTCCCCATTTATGTTGAGTGCTTTAAAGTCAATTTTAGCTAGATTTGACATCATGTAAGAACTGTAATAGGAAATATATATATTAAGTTAACCATATGCAGATAATCAATAAAGTAAAAGAAAAAAATAATGAAACCTTAACATCAGAAGTAATTAAGGAAGAAATTTAAACATAACACAAAAAAAAAAAAAGGCCAATGAAAAGTTAGAACGTTAGGATCTCAACTTTGAGAATCAGAACTGCTGGTTCTGTCAAGATTTCAGGCTTGATTTAGAACTTCAGGTTCATAACTGTCACATTTTCATGTTTAATTTCATGGCTATATAATTTACTTGGACTTTTGAATAAAAAAACTTCAGATTTTGATTTATAGATATGAATCTACAGGTTCATATCAATATTCCAACTTCTAGGACTGCTGGTCCATGGATAGATGAACTTTAGATTCACTTTTAGAACTTCTGGTTCTATTTTGTGATCTATTCATAGCATTAATAAATTTAAATTAGAAGAGAAAAAAAAAATCATGTAAGAAGATGAATAGTAACCAAGCACTATAATTACAGTAAATAATTTATATTTAGAACTATGGTTTGAAAATCACTTACAGTGATCGCATTCTAAAAAAACAATTTCTGACCGTTGAAATCTCTGATATGTAGCGTCTATTAGATAGTGTTTGTTGCCACGAATCTGTAGAACCAACCCGTTCCTCGATCGGAGGTCGGATGAAGAAGTTATAGAATAAACGAGACTTCTTGGCGGGTTTGGCGCGTGACTCGAGGCAAGATAGGAATGGTGGCATAATGGTGGCTTGAAAAAAAAAAAAAAAACATGGCGGAATGGTGGATTTTAAAGGTCTTTGTTTCTTTTCAATGCACACAAAATGTGGTAGAATAGTGGCTTGAAAAAAAAAATGCAGAAGGTTTTGGTAGTCTTTGGTCTTTGGTCACGCACACATACTGAGGAGGTTTCTCAACATACGCAGAAGGTTTTTCACGCATACATATCGAGAAAGGTTTGGAAGGCTTGGGGTTTTTTTCTTTGGTTTTACTTCGTGCTGATAACATGTTAGAAAAGAGAGAGACTAAGAGAAAGATGATTATTAGAAGGAGAAGAGAGAGATTTTCTGTTATCTCATTATCCGTATACAAATACAAAAGAGAGAGAGCCTATTTATAGGCAAAGTACCCTCATAATTGGGAACTCTAATTCTAATTCTCGCTCATCTTAAGCAGGCATCCACCCAAGATACATATCTCATAACACCCACCACTTTTTTATTTATTTTTGTATTTTCTTCTACACGACGATATCATCGCTACTCACGTCTTCCTTTTCCCCATCTCCTTCCTATTTCTCGATGGCCTCCACTCCATTTTTGTCTCCTAGTGGAAAAGCTGCGAATACAGGTTTACCACTATTCATATTGGTTGAAAAGCTGCGAATACAGGTTTACCACTATTCATATTGGTTGAAAAGCTGCGAATACAGATTTACCTTGCTGAGCAGCCTTTCTCTCTTATTTTCTCATGGATGGGTTCATTGGTTGAGGGTAAGCTCTAATTGATAATGTACGAGCATAAGATTGTAATTGGAATCATTCTTTCATATTATGTCTGCCATTGTTTTTCTTTCACGTCTCTTTCACTTTTCAAGATAAATATTGAGAAAATGAAAAGAAGAAAGAAAGAAACTGTACGTCGGTCAGTAGTAATCTTTTTATAAAGCAGAAAGAAACTGTATGTCGGTCAGTAGTAATCTTTTTATAAAGCATGTGATACTGTTTTTCCAAGATGATTAGGGGAAAATGGAGTGAGTGAGATAGAGAAATAGGTGGGAGAAGAGGAAAAAATAAGAAGAAGAAAAAACAAAGGGAGTTCTATGTTTTAAGAAAATCGCATAGAGCGACGCTAGCGTTCCTCCTATCGAACACGAGCGACACTAGCGTCACACCCTTCAGCATTAAAAAAAAGAAAAGAAAAAGAAAAGGTCCCGGCGGACCTCGTTTGTGTTGTACAATTTGCGAGGAACCTTCGCGAGGAATGGCCAAATTTCGAGATTTTTTCCGTAAAATCTTCCTACTATTTTGTGTCACTTACGGTGTTTGACAATTTTCACAAATTTCAATATATCTTTGAAGCGTTTCGCAATTTATAAAAAAATATATGATGATATACCAAACAAGAAAGAGAGATAAAGTAATCAATTGACCTAATGTATAACCCACTAATTAGTAATCACAAACATTAATAATCATGGCAGGACCCACCTATTGTTACAAAATCACAGGATAAAATGTTGAAACCATGAAATCCAAGCAATGATGTTTAATTAAGGTGGGTCCACCAAACATGTAGTGTAATATATTTAATGGTGATCATCAAAAATGACCCTATTTAATTTTTTTATTTATTTTTGTAAAATATCTATTGTCAGATATCATTGATGAATCCATTTATGAGAAATAATTATGGGACCCATTTGATGTTGGTAGTTATATTAACACTAGGGGGAGCTATCAAGTAGTGAGACCCATTCAATGATATCAAACTACTGATTTTAATCACACAATTCAATCTTGGTAATCAATATGAGACTCAACTAATTTTAGTAGTACGACACCCACCTAGTGTTTGTAATCACGATGAAAGCCCCTTTGTGTGACATTTGTAGGACCACCTAATATTGATAATTAACGAGGGCCATGTAATCGGGATAAGGCTATAAGACCTCATATTAAATTTGTAAGCAGAGTGGAGCCAATCTACTTTTGGGATTTAGGAGTAATAGTTACACTCAAATAAGAATCATTAATGTTGAAATTTATAGTGGGCCACTATAATTAATGGCTGATCATGAGCTCTGCAATGGTTTTTACTAAAACTCTTCACTGGTATTTAGGAGAAATTCTTTAAGAAAAGATTATTTTATAGAGCATATCCTTGAATAATCTAATATGAAGGTTTTTGTAAGAAAGCGAGATACTGTAATTGTTAATGTTAAAAGCTTTAAAGAAAAATAAATCCAAGCTTTCAAACTTTTGCATATATGGATAAAGAAATGGGCAAAAGTGTTGTTTTACTCTAAAAACTTATGGTGGTTGTAAGGCTGTTAATTTTGGGACACGGAAGGTATTAAACTGAAAAGGCAGGGGGTATGTACAAATATTGAAACCACAGGGCTTATTTGCAAATCCTACAAATCTTACGGGGGTATATGCAAAAACCTCCCTTTTCGTTTTTTGCTTTTCTCTTTATTAGAAACTTGATTTTGAACAAAACTAGACTTTTCTGTATCAATTACTTTAATCAAGACTCAAACCAAATGTGCGAGATACTTTAATGCGTGAAAGTCTTGATGTCGCGAGAAGGGGGTTGATGATGTCGAGAATTGAAAAAAAAAAAAAAAAAACAATCCTCAAAATACTTCAATGCGCGAAATCAAGTCTTGATGTCGTGACAAAGGGGTTGATATGTCACGAGCTCAAGAATTAAAAAAAAAAAAAAAAAAAAACTATCATCGAAATACTTCAATGTGTGAAATCAAGTCTCGATGTTGCAACAAAGAGGTTGATGATGTCGGGATCTCGAGAATTGAAACAAAAAAAAAAAAAAAAAAAACTATGCTCGAAACACTTCAATGCGCGAGATCAAGTCTATATGTCACGACAAAAGGGTTGATGATGTTGCGAGTTCAATAATTGAAAAAAAAAAACCTATCCTCAAAACACTTCAATGTTCGAAATCAAGTCTCGATGTCCCGACAAAGGGGTTGATGTCACGAGTTCGAGAATTGTAAAAACGAAATCAAGTCTCGATGCCATGACAAAGGGTTTGATGATGTCACGAGTTCAAAAATTGGAAAGAAGAAATCTAGTTCAATGCGCAAAATCAAGTCTCAATGTCGCGACAATCAGGTTGAAGGGCAATCTTGTCGGGGAAAACTCAAAAGTACATTGTATATGATGCTTTTGGTTTGAGGGTGCTTTTGGAGGTATAGGGATATTGGAGGCCTTTTTTGGTAAAAAAAAAACCCTTTTTTTGAAATGAAATTCTTAGATTTTTTAGCAAAGTCTCCACAAATTGTAGTAAAAGAATGCTTGTGAGGACTACATCCATTATTGAATAAACTTATGATAGAATGACTGAACTCATACATCTACATCTTCAGATTTAGAATTGTTTGTCAATCTAAACGCACCTCCATGTATCATATGTTTAATCTAAATGCATCTCCATGTATCATATGTTTGTTAACTTTAACTATTGGACTGTTATATCTTTTTTCGACATCGCAAGTTGTTTCTCGACATTGTGAATTAATCTTGTAAATACTTATTGACATTGTAAGTTATTAAATATCGCGAATGATGTTGGACATATATATAAACACAAGATTCTGATCTTGCGAGTGTTATGTCTCGAACTCACGAGTCATATCTCAAGCTCGTGAGTGTCATGTCTCGAACTCACGAGAGGAAAATTGAAGGGAAATTTGGTCTAGGAATAAACTAAGTCTGTTATATAAGATGCTTTTGGACATTACATGTATTTGAGGATGATTTTGGTGGTATAGAGATATTTGAGGATGCTTTTGGTAAAAGCCCTTTTTTTAACCCCTAGTATATAAACATGCATCCCACGTGCACGCTATCCAAGTACCAAAGCAATAGAGCTATGATTGGGCTGATCCCTAGTTGTTTTTGCGGAGACAACGGTTCCTCACCATTGAGCTATTAGTGGGTTGGCATATTTTTTTCATTGGAGAACTTTCAAAATAGGGCTCAAGTTTTGCCCAGATTTCAAATCGGGACAAAAAAAAAAACTCACATTTCAAATCAGTCCTTATGTTTTTCATTTACATTTCAAATGAGGACATTCGGCAAGAAATTGATTTTTTTTTTGTGTCCTTTTCCTCTATGTTTTTCAAAATATCCAAAACGTCCTTAACCCCTTTCCTCTACCTCCCACCCAACCAGCATGTCATTCTATATTTTTAATGTCTCAGATTGAGGAGGAAGAAGAAGATCGGCAAGGTCTTTGCCTAGATCTATCATCACGGGAGACAGAGATTTACAATGCTGAGGTTTATACTTTGAGCCGAGAAACTGGGCCAGATCTGTTGTTACCCTAGTTGACCGTCGCCGGAGAAGACGCAGACATGATTGGAAAAGCAACATCGTCTTTGGTTTCTTGAAATAGAGAAATGGAAAAGTGATCAGGTCGTCAAGATCAAGGTGGGGGTCATGAATATTGTTGTTGATCAAAGGGAACAGAGAAAGGCTTAGATCTCTGTAATCGATGGGTGGGCCACAGATTTGATTGTAGCAGGAGTTCCCACGTGTCGCTCAGGTGACTGGAGTGGCAACGTTAGACTACGACGTCAGCACACCACTCGTGGAAGTCCTCTGGCTGAGGATCCTTCGGGATCGACTCAGCCTCTGGCTCAATGTAGGTGCTTTCGTCTGCACACCAGCTAAATAAGATCAACAAACATTGGCAAGTAAATAAGCAATGTATAAAAGATAGCATGTTTCAAATGAGAATAAAAGATGAGACAACAAGTATAAATAGGTAGGCAAGTAACCATGAGTAATAATAAATGAATCAAATGAATCACAAGTCCTAGCATCTAACAATGGGCAACCACCAACACATGTATCATGCAATGCACAATATAAGACTCTGAGGGTGTCCAAGTCACCTACCGGGGGAACTAATAATGTCCAAGTTGCCTACCAATGCCCTAAGTCTGACTCTAGTAGTGTCTAAGCTACCTACTAGGGATAACAATGACGTCTAAGCCACCTGCCACTATCCTACGCATAGTGAAAGGCAGCCAAGCCGCTTGCCCACTCGTGAATGGTGTCCAAAGCCATCTGCCTACCAAGAACCCCAAATTGTAGTTGGTTAATGAATACAGTCCTCTCCACAGTGGATCTTGCCGTGGTTGAACAATGCATGACTGTGAGGTGCCTCACGCGGAATACAAGACAAGCACATCTAGCTAGGTTCCAAGCTGCGATACGAACACAATGAGGACTACTCAAAGTCAAGCTTATTTCCAGACAAGTTCATGCATCCGCCCTGAGTAGTCCTCCCTTGCAATCCATCCATCAATACCTCATCTACCCAAACATGACCATCAAGTTCAAGACATACACCAAGGTCCCTAAGGATACGCTCTAAGTCCATGTCCATAACAATTCCTAGTCTAACCAATTATGTCACAAGTTAAACATGTATATTCAGGATAAAGTGTACAAAGAAACGAATAGCCAACGGATAATTGATTACAAGTCAAGAGGGAAGTTATAAGTTAGTCCTAGGTCCTTGGTTCCCACTTGTGTACAATATATGTCCTCGGTTGAGTTCATATAGATACTCAAGTATTAGTGTCCTATGAGTGAGCCCTTGGTGTTCTGAAGTTAGCGGGCACTGATTCCCTCAGTTCCATGCGCATTCGGTTTGAAGACGAACCCTACACAATTCATGGACAACCGATGAAGCACACCAAGCTCATTATGCTTCATTTTCAATTTCTCACAATGGTCATACAAGGGTAGGGTCATGGGGTCACAAATATAAGACCTAAACCTAGGTTGAAGTTTCATTTCAAAAAGGAGGGCCAGTGTCCTTACGACTTTACGACTTGCTGTGAGGCTAACCGTAGAACAAATCAGAAACAAGTAACTCTCAGGTTGCCTATCAGGAAAAACAAAGTTTAGGTTTTGTTTGGGTATGGCTAGCCTTATGGCTCACCGAAGAAGAGTATGTCAGTCGAGGGACTCAGGTTAGATGAATTTTTCTGCAAACAAAACCTACAGTGGGCTTACGGTTAGTCGTATGGCTAGTAAGCCTCATGAATGGAGTTCTGAAGACAATTTCAGTTAAGAAATTCAGGCATTCACCCTTTTGCTTCAGAATTCATTCTTTCTACCCATTTAAACACTACATGCATCATCATTTGAGCCAACCCTACCTCCAATTAAGGTCCATATTTATTTTACATCCTATACTAGCATGTTGAATCCAACAACCATGTACAGGCTTGGTAAATGGAGATAACTAAGCAATTAATTATCAAGAATTCAATAATAATGACATGCATGTCCCATATACAAAGCTATTCCACTTGCCTTTGGCTAAAAGAAAGGGAATTGGGAAGAAGCATCATCCAATTACACCCATAGCTCAACTCAAACCAACCCACTCTCCAACAAACTTCCAAACCACTCCTAGAATACTAAGGGAAAGAAAGGAAGAGAAATAAGACACGTGCAAGACCCTAAACAGTCTAGGAAGTGAAATCGATCAAGGAATTCTTGGGCAAAACTCACCAAATTGAAGCTATAAGATGAAGGAAGCAAGAAGAAGAGGAAGAAAGCTCTGGCTTAACTCTTTTTTGGGTGAATTGGCTCTCTTGGATGAAGAGGGAAAAAGAAAGAAGTGCTACAACAACTCTTGAAAAAAGGAGTGAAATAAATGAACTGGAATGGGATCGATGGCTTATAAGGGGTGATTTCCTGAAAATTACAATTAAGTCCAAAGTGACCGAAATGAAAAAAGTGATTGAATTTGATGAACTTCGAGGTGTCGAATCGCAACGAGTCAAGAACGAAAGTCGAACACGACTACGAGACCTTTCCAACAAACCCAAAGTCAGCAAATCAAAATTTTTATAAAAGCCACTTAATTTTTCCTAAATTGCAAACTATCTCCTGCTATACTCAAACGCGTTCAGAATTGCATGAAACTTCGCAGATACCTTCCTAATAATAAGAAAAACTCGCCCAAGTACTAAACCCACTTAATTAACTAATACGGTAATTAATTAAGTTAATCATGCAATTAGGGACAAGGACGTTATATCAACCAACCCTTCAAAGTTCAGGTTTGATAAAACCTTGGGACGGTGGCTCCCAGATAGAAGTATCATTTGTATATGGTACACATCCAATACATGTAGTAATAATGTACCATTTGTGCATGAAAGATAAGGTTTAAGCATGAATGGATGCAGAATGAAGTGGTACAGATTGAAAATGATGAGAGTTTCTAGGTTTCCATATATACCACAAAGAAACTAATCCGTCGACAGAAGAATGTTTTGTGCTTTGCCTGAACCAAGAGCCTATGGTAGAAATTGTAGTTGGGTTAACAAAAATTGGAAAGTGTCTCCAAACCAAGTTAGCAAAATCGCATTTAAGAAAAAGGTAGCCCATTTTTCCTTAGAATGTTTGCAACAAGTGTGATGATCGTTTTTGCAAATAAAGCGTGATGATCATTTTTGCTAAATATCTTTTCTAAATAACTATTATTTATTTTTATGGATCAAGAGGTTTGGTCTTTCTGTTACCAATCGTATGTTCGTTTTTATGAAATGAGATGTGCACCTGGGAGGGTGCTAGAGATATTAGAAAAAGGTTTAGAGAGTAGGTTCTCTTATTCTTATTCTTGTATAAATTGAGATGGATTCTCATAATAAAGGAACTGGCACAATCAGCACGGGTACGTCCATACAATGTAATTCAAATATTCACTCATACAATGTAAATAATATATTCATGCATAGCAATGAATTTTTAGAAAGAAAAGAAAATATGACTATACCTATTTTTAGAATTGAAAGTAGGGAGAGTAGAAAGGGAATATGAGAAGTGAGGTAACAAAAAGTATATGTAGAAATGGAATAGGAGATGCGGGCAAAAAGTTAATTTTGCATAAATTAAAAAAGAAAAGAAAACGTAATGGGTAGTTATAAGAAGTGGGCAGTAGTTATAAGAAATGAGAAGTTATATTTCAGTTACGGTCAAAATCAAATCAAGTGGTCAAAATCAACTAAAAGAGCCTCCTAGCTTAATATATAAAAATGGTGAGTTTGTCAAAATTAATGTAGCCTCCTCCTCCCCCCACAAAATGATTTACCACAAATTTGAGGAAATATGTCATTTATTGATTGCACAAGAAAGCCTCCAATTTTTGGTTGCCATTGTGTTTGCTTTTCGGAGCAATGCTTTATTGCAAAGACAGAGTAAAATAATTGAACTATTTTTCTTTGAGTCCTAAAAAAGATCATTACTTTGGAGAGAGAGGTATCACTTTTTCATGGTACAATAAAAAGAAATCTATAGTGGGATGTCCAAACTGTCCCTTTACTTCCATGGAAATAAGAACACGCATGAAGGGTTTCATGTACACTTGGCCATGCTATTTCCCCCCCTTTTCCTGAAAAAGAGAGCATCAACTTGGCAAAAGAAAATAAAGAAGTGGAAATACAATCATGCATAAGAAACCATCAATTATGATTTACCTTTATAAAGGAAGACAAGGAAGTGGAAATACAATTATGCATAAGAGGACACCATCATATGCTTCAAAGCACGTTAGTGTACACCCACGATTCATTGGTAGCACATAAAAGGCTTGAATTTTCGCACTGACCACTTATTCATAATTTGGTGTGGCGCGCGTGTTTGGATGTGAGGTGAATTGAAGTGAGGTGAGGTAAAGCCTCAATTATCTAGGCAAGAAATGACAAGGAGCTATATCAAAAGTACACATTCAAAATTCCCTCATTTTTTAAAAAAATAATTAAAAAGAAACCTCCATTCTCCACTAAATGACAAAAAAAAATAAAATAATAATAATCTTCGTACATAAAAAGTAAAAAAGATTCTCTATCAAGCAACTAAAAACAAAAGACCACCATAACCTCCTATATTTTATTCTCTCTTGATTTAATACTTTACCTCACTTTACTTCAATTCACCAAACAAAAACCATTTCAATGGAAATGAGCGGTCTGAAATAGCTCCTCCACCACAGCAAAGAATTGGAAATATGTGAAACGCAGAGTTCCAGTGTTGCTATGAATAATGCTTATATTTGTTGGCTTTTACAAGTACTGGAAATTAAATCAGAGTCAACTCGCAACATTTAATACCCAATTTGCCACTAATAAAAGGATAGTACTACAGTTCTAATATTTGAGTGAAAAAATGGCATTGAGTAGTGACTCAGTTGAGTTTGAACTAATATTTAACACTCAATCTGACTTGTTTGACTTGGTGCCCTCATATTAAGCCCACTTGGCCTATGCAGGCTTATGTAATTCGAGTTTTCAACAAAGAGCAAAAGATCAAGCTTTCTGACTTTTGACTATGTAACAGGCTGCATCAGATTGGTTATACATTGTTCCCTGGGGAATGAGGAAAGCAATGAATTATCTTAAAAGTCACTATGGGAACCCACCGGTTATTGTGACAGAAAATGGTAAGGCAGCATCCAAATCAAAAAAGTGGAACATTTCTTACTCGCTTTGATTATGGTGCAGCACATGTTTAAAGATCATGTCATTTGCAGGTGTAGATGAGATCAACGAACCACAAAAATCTTTGCAAGAAGCACTTGAAGACCAAAAGAGAATCGATTATCATAAAGATTATCTTTCAAACTTGTTACTTGCCATCAAGTAAGCAAAAAAAATTGTTAAAAATAATAATAATAATAAAACTGAAGAAGTATAGACCCCAAAATGGCTCGGGAGATTTTCTCCAACGGGAATCCCATTTTTGTGGACAGCCGAAATTAAAAATCCTGCACTTTCTTTGTGTAGGACTCCCAAGGTAAAAGTTCTGGTGGGATGGAAATGGGTCAATTCGGTATGGGCATGGTTAAAACTCATGCCCACGATTCATACTTCTTCCTGCTAGGACCTGTACCAACTCTTGATGGGTTATGACATTTGATGCCAAAATTATTAATGTAAGGATAATCATTTGATGTGGATGATAGGGAGGATGGGTGTAACGTAACGGGTTACTTTGCATGGTCTTTGCTGGACAACTGGGAGTGGAACTCAGGCTTCACTGTTCGATTTGGTCTCCATTTTGTTGACTACAAGTCCCCTACACTAACTAGATATGCAAAGAAGTCGGCTCTCTGGTTCAGTGACTTTCTTCAACCATATTGAAATCTCTTCTTGTTAGTCATTTTAATTTTTTCTCTTTGAAGACATGTTTGAGATAATCACATGATAGATAGAATGGATGTTAATGTGTATTTTTCTTTCAACTTTGCGATCAGTGCCCAAAATGCAGCAAAAATGCGGTGAAAGAAGAATGATTTTTATGCGTTTGGGTGCTCAGACTAGACTGTGTCATGGTACTTTTTATCCTCAGGATGAGATACTGTTGTAATAATGTGCAGTTGATTTGTTAAATAAGCAAAAACTTTATATGAGTTCCCTTTCCTATGTTGTCTTCTGTTTTGTTTTTCAAAAAAATTCCTTCTCACTTGATAATATATAAAAAAAATTACGATAATTGTGGATTAATTGTCTACCAGAAGCCAAGTGGGCCAAAAGTTTTGAATACCTATCCACGAGGCCCACCTACTTTCGACAATAATATGATATCAGGGCAAATGGGAAAGACCATCAATAAAAAAGGATGAGAGTCAAACATACTCTGGTGACATTTTTAGAGCTTTTATCATTTACTTGTAGAAAACATGTTTAAGGGGAAGTAATCCATAAAAATCCCAACAACTTAATTTTATCAAAATTTATTACATTTCCCTGGATGTTTTCCTATATAAAATTATTTGCGGGAAAACATTTCCCCAAAATTTTGTTACATCCAGCTGTAAATATTCCTCAGTTTCCTCCTTTCATTCCCATTTCATAGCAATCATAAATCACTCCCTACATACAAGACAAGTATTAAGATTTATTATGAAACATAGAAACTCCAATAAACAACTCCCTTACAGACGAGGCCATTACAAAGAACAAAATACCTCTCATTTGTTTATGTCTATTCCAAACAGTTTGACTCTCTTTTTATGCATATCTGGTAATTCTTCCTCTTTTTCTTCATTAACCTTATTATCTTTCCAGTCTGGCCCATGTCCAGACAACCCTCCCAGACAAAGCTGCAATTCTACATCACCTCCAATACTGTCAATGCAATTCTTAACATTTTCACAACTCCCATCAGATGCAATATCAATCATCCAAAATCCTTTCTTTACAGTAGAGACTTCCCTATAGCGGCATTCATAAAACACGACAACATCCTTTGCCTTCAATTGTTTGTCCTTCACGAAGCGATTCCACCCTCTTGTGAACACAAAGCTCTGGCTGCTTTTCCAATAACAATACCGGAACTTCCATGAGCGCATGTTGTTGTCAAAGAATTCCAATTGCACCTCCTCCTTGCTTCCACCATCGCTGCTACTTTCTTCTCCGATCCCCCTACCTTCATTAAGTGGTGGGAAGAATTTTGTTGCATGCTTTTTGGGGATCACAAGTCTGTTGAGCTTCCCAACATCGCTCGGGGTCAGCTCTTTTTGAAAAATCTGTTGACACAAGACGCCTTCTTGATTGACAAAGCCCCTATTTGGGTCTAGTAGGCCATCGAAGGTCGCCTTGGCTGACCGAGTTCTTAAGTAATCTGCAAATTTGGACTCATAAGATCCATCCTTGATCATGTTTAGTACTGCTTCTATTGAAAAGAGTTCTTGGAAACTAGGCTCCTGAATGGTGAGGTTAGTCCATGGGAAGTTGCGGTGCGAGTCACCACTGCGGAGCTTGATCGAAGCACTGTCATAAGCCAACGCTGCTTCCTGTTCTGACTTGAAAGTCCCCAGCCAAATGCGCTGGTGGTTCGCATAAATCTGTGACCCCCAGTGCCCATTTTGTTGCAGAACTACTCCTTTGAATCTCACGGGGGTGGATGGATTCTTATGTCTCAGACGTTTGTTTGGCTGGTATGGGTTCGTAATGCTGTTCGAAGCAGAACCTTCCCTTGTCATTACAGTGTTTGATGTAGTACTCATTATCTCTCTCACTATAATCCTGAGAATGTTTTGAATGATTACAAAAAGTAAGAATTAGTAAATTAATAACAAGAAAACATTAATATTGTCCAAAAGATGCAAAACTAATATATTTCTATCCTGATTTAGATTCAATAACACCATTTGGATACATTTTATTAGAGTTGATCGGTTCAATAACTACAATATGCAAAACTCAAATCTTCATGTGAAAACAAAGTAGCCCACAGACAAACATATATAGATTACTCTCATAAACCAATATTATGAAGAAAGAATTTATATCTAATTAGCTTGTATCTTTATTAGAATAGGTCATTTTAAGCGGATGCCAAGACCCAAGTTGATGTTATAAAGCTAACATGATGCAGCAAAAGGACTTACATTGAACAAGACACTTTCGTTGAAGATATTTGAAGAAAAGTGATGGTGGGTCCTGAAGGATAGAAGACAAATTGAAACAATTTGCAAATTGGATAACATGATGGTTCTGGAGAACGGAGACATTTAAACATTGTTGAGTTGCAATGGAAGGGAAGATTTCAATTCAAATGAATGTAGTTTTTAGAAAAGAAGCTAAATTAAGCATACCAGATTAGAGAGCACCCTAATAATAGGAAACAACATTTGAGCAGAAAAACTACAAGTTACCATCTTATTTCATTTTCTGTTTTTTTCCATTTCAACCCATGCTATTCCCTATCTGTCTTTCATCATGTTGTTTTTGTTCTGATGTAGGGTCTTCCCAAATTACAGCCCTTCTATTTTTTATTTTAGAAAAAAACCATGCTGTTTTTTAAATCCTTTTGATGAAGGATGAGTGTGTTCTGGCTCCTTCTGTCCAACAACGTATTTATCTTACATTTCTTGAATTACATGCACAGTCTAAGATTAGGATTACCCAGATATCCATATATATACAGCCCGCCATCCATGATCTGGGTCACAGCAATGCAAATCATGGGTTGGTTCTATATAGGTCATAAAATCAATTGGCCTATATATGATTTTGTACAAGAAAGCATACAACATGTTTTTTAAGATTTTACTATATTAGTATCTACAGGATTAGAATATAATCTATGCACCAGGGCTAATGTTTTATACAATATTCTTCTTTCTTGTGAAAACCTTCATATTAAGTTAGGGCCTGTTTGGATTTACAAAAACAAAACAGAAAAAGCACGAATTTCTCTTTAAGATGATTCTCTTACCTCTATTTGGAGGCATTTGGATATCTTTAAAGGGAAAAAAGAAAAAAAATCTTTTCTTTTCTATTTAAAATTGGGACCTTTTTTAACCAATGAGTGGTAACTCAGTTGTCCAAGGACTATGCCTTAAAAAGCAGAGAGGTCTTGTGCATGTGCCATAGGGATTAGTTCTCGGCTGTCCAGAATCGATATGTCCTAGATTATCAAAAAGAAAATTTTTTTTGGGACTTTCTTATTTATAAACTCATACATTGTAGTATAAAATATCTAAGAAAATAATGTTTCCTTTTTATTCAAGGATATGATATAGAAAATAATGTGGAAAATAATCTATGAAAACTAAGGTGGAGAGTTTTAGCACTGAACAAAAATGAGACGGTCAACTTTTAGAAATCATCTCTCTCTCTCTATCTCTCTCGATAAAGCTATGATTGGGAGATGTCTACTCGAAAAAAAATATATTTTCAACAGTACATAAAACACAAAAATCCAACGGTCGACTATCGAAAGTTAGTCATTTTAAAACTCTAGTGTAGAAAATGAGCAGAAAACAAGGTCCCAGGAGGCGAGGATAGGTGGCTAGGGCCTGCATTCTCTCACATTCCAGGACCATTTTCTAATATATATATATATATATATATTTTTTTATAAATAGGAGCCCCCTCGAGGCTATAAATACACATGCACTCTTAATGCAACTCTTTAAAAAAAAAAAAAAAAAAAAAAAAAAAAAAAAAAAAAAAAAAAAAAAAAACCTTGAGTTTCGGTTTTTCCCATCTTCTTCCTTGGGTAGTATTGTAAATCCATTAAATCCATTGGGACAAGTTTGGCTTCTCTACTGTGGTACTCCTCTCCTCAGCCTTGGAAACTCATCGGCCTTAGCATTTTTTTTTATTTTTTATTTTGCGATTCTAGCACCAGTCTTAAAAACACCATTGGAGTGTAGCATCAGATTCTTAGTACGGTCTCCCTACCCTAACTCTTTAGAGCCCTTTGTATAAGAATACTTCTCTTTTATGATCCTTACAATAAATCTAGAAACCCCATTTGGGTGCATGTGCTTTCTCATTTGTGCTTTCAACTTTAGGCTCGAAACTAAATTTGGACAGTTTTTTTATTAGTGTTTGGACTCCCTGAAAGTCCAAAACAACCACAAGTTAGAGTTTGACTTGAGATATATTTAGATTTTTTAGATCCTAAAAACTATAGGTATCTTCTTTAATCTCTTGAGTTCGTACAAGGGGTATTTGCAATCGTTAGGCTAACTAAGAGCTTAGTGCCGACCCGGAAACACGAGTACCCCCAAACTTTGTTCCTTGTCTAGAAATCAATAAAAAGAAACTCAACTTTGCCAGTATGTTGTGTTTGTTTTTTCTTTCCATTTTCTTTCAAATTGAGTACTTTGGCAACTCCACAAAATTCATTACGTGACTTTCCCTGTTCACAGCCTTGGTGAATATATTTTTTTCAACAATTTCAATTTTCATGATATTTTAAAATTTTTATAATATTATCAAAAAATTATCATATATGTGATTGTTCCAAAAACATGTTGATATTCCTGACAATGCTTACCGATAACTCAAATACTCCAAACACATTTATCCCTAATTATTATATATCGGGCTATTTGATTTGAAAGTTAAGGTTCAATTTGGCAGTTGATTGGTTGATTCCGCTTCTAGATTTTGACTCTATCTAGAACCAACCTACTCTTGCGCCGGACCTTTGTACACAGCCAAACATAGACTTGAAATATAAGTAGGTTTAAGACACGGACTGGGCATGGATTCGGTGGCAGAGAGCCCATAGGTCCGCACGACCCAAATAACGTACACAATGTAATAAAAAAACGTATTTATTAATGGAATGGAGACTCGAACACTGGAAGCCCTTTATCCACCCAAGCCTACCGGGTCAAGCAGTTATGGCCCATGTCAGGCTGGGGCCAGTTTTTGCCAATGGTTTGGAAACTGGGGTCGGCCTGGATATTGCTCTACCCGACTCAGTCGGCCCATGAACACCCCTAATCCAGACCGTTCATCAAACTCTGAAGTCCAAACTTTGAGCTCCGTTCATCCATCAAAATTAAAGACCTTTCCCTCTCCAACTCTAATTCCATTCATCGATTAAATTGAGAAGACCTTTCCATCTCATCAATCTCGCCAACAATCCATCTTCTTTCACTCAAGTCTACATAATCTTTCTTACCATCTCATCAACGAGCCTATCCATCAACATGTATGGGACCCATTGTATGAATTATTTTATCTATCCTCCAGATTATAATATATGAAACTCATAGGATTTGATTTTGCAGTCAATTGCTCGATTTTGCAATTGATTGTGAAAATAAAATCTACTTTTCAATTGATTACAATTTTAGTTTTAACTGGGACTTTTGACTTTAGCTATTTTAATCTTAATTTTGAAATTATTTGCTTAATTCTACATGGACTTATGTGAGGTTGGATTGGGTTTTTTTTTTTTTTTTTATTGGATGAGAGTCAAACACATAACCTTTAGAATTTTACACAACAACTTTTGCCATCTGACCTACTATATTATATTTTTTTTAATTACTAAACATATATAAAAGTAAGATAGATGGGACAATCTTTAAAATCAAATTTCATGGGCTTAGTCTTCTTATGTTGTTTTTTTTTTTTTCTTTTTTTTAGGGTGGGTTTGTAGTTGTCCCCTGCATGGGACCCACCTATTTGACTTTTGTCATTGGATGTATTTTTTGTTATTATGGGGGGGTTACACATGAGACCCACCAATTTAAAAAAGATAAAATCATTGGTTAGACTTGTGAAGCCATTTCTGAAGAGGGGGCTACCCCATGTGGGGGAAACAAATTTAATGGGACCAATAATAGGATTTATCGCTTAAAATAGATTTTAGAAATTCTGGGGACTCATTTATGAAAAATCATAATGGAAATATAAGGACCAATAGTTTAAATGGAGTTCCATGTCCCTAGGAGATGTATCATTAGTATGAACTATTAGCGAATTGACATGTCCAAGTCTAATGATTTCTGAAGCTTAGTTTCTGAATTTATCCTTCTTTCTGTAAACCAAAGTAAAGGATTCTTGTCCTATAGCTTACTAATTAGGTTTAAATGAATTAAACCATAGATTAAGTTTATGGAGATTTTTTTATTATGTGATCAACACACCTATTCTTAAATGTTTAATTCATTTTATTTTGGAGACTCTCTCGGTAAATGTCCATTATTTCTTTATTTAACATAAGTCATAAGGTTCACTTTGTATCAGTTTCACCATAATTTCTTAATTACTTTTATTTCTAATTATTTTTTAAAAGATTCTGATACAATTTCAACTTTAATTTTGAACTTCTTGATTTCATCTCAATTTCAATTTTAATCCAATATCTCAAAATTTACTATCACTCTCCACTATGATATGGATAAGGCTATTGGGTCAAATGTGGGTTGGTTATGAGTAGGAGTTATAAGGTCAAGTTTTTCCCATCCATAAATCAAACCATAGTAAGACTATCCTTTTTTTTATTTCTTTATTTTTTTTTTCCTTCTCAAATTGGAGACATATTAGCTATTATTGATTTCATATAATAATAAAATGAAACTCAGATTATTCAAAATTACATTTTTACTTACATCTAAAAAGATAAGAATTTATAAAAATTAAGTAATTACGATTCTTTTTAATGAATGTTTAATTTATAATATATGGTCTTCATTGTTTCAATACGTAGATTTATTTTAAACTAAAAGTGCATAGAAATGCGACGGTATTCAATACGGGCTACAATGCTAGTTTACAGATTAACAAAGCTACCTCTGCACTTGGTTTCACCAATGTAAACTCTAGAATGGGCTTGTCCAAGCTGAAGACACTGGTAAGATCTTTAAGGGGTAGTCCCTTCTATAGACCCCTTAGGTTCCATCTTTGAAAATGAAACCACCTTGGGATTCTCCTCATCCTTATCAGATTAATCTACTTTATCATCATCACAAGCAATAAACTAAACACTACGTAGTACTTTAATCAGGAGATTAGAATGGCTTAACGCCATTACTCTAAAAAATTGGGGCCCAAAAAGTATGGATTAATGCAGACAAATACATTCTTAATGTAGGGGATACATACATTCACACCATGGACTACCTTTGATCCATTAGCCCCCATCTAAATTAGATCTAATCCCAAAAAAAAAGGTTGGATCCTGCTTGATTATTTTTTGTGTTTATGAGGGGAAGTAATTCATTTTCTAAGCAAAACATGAATATAATTAAAATCAGAGTGAATTAATATTAAAAAAATAATGAAAAGTACAATAAAATATTGTAGCACCATCATCATCAAACACAAAAAAACTTACAGCACTTGGAGCTTTGCCTTAAAAACTTACAAGATAGATCACTTCAGATGGGTATTCTAGAGAGATACTTGATGGATTGTCTTCATGGTCTTCCGTTGAAAAGAAACTAAAAATGCATCTATTTATGCATCTAACTAAACAAAAGAGATTTCTGAGGTCAAAGACAACTAGACTTCAAAAAAAAAGAGGCAACATTTTAAGTAGTTACCAATTGAATGGACTAATTACTGAAAGGTCTCCGAGCCAAAAAGGAAGCTTTCCGTAAAACATGATACAAATTTAGCCAAGATGGCGAGAATGTCGAAGTGCTGGTGGGGCCATTGGTTCACTGTAGGAAAGAATGGGTGGACGTCTTTGACTATGCCAGACAAGATGCTAGTGGGCTTTGACATCCACCATTCAGAGGAAGCCTAACCCAGCCGGCCTGACCAAGCCCACAAAAATGAGGGCCTTTTTCTTGTTTTACAGCCTGAGTTGGGTTGGACCCGGTTTTGAAAAGTTCAGCCCTCAAGGGCTTGACCCAGCCCCGCTCAGCCATTTGTCAATTTAATATGTATAATATGATATTATTTAAGGGGATGTTCTTGTGTAGATATCTCGACCAATCATGGATCAGGTGGGAGATTGAAAGATCCAAATGGGATCGCTTTGCATATAAAATTTCAAGTCAATCTGGATCATGGTCCATAGTCGTATTTTAAGCAAAAGAAAAAAATAAATAAATAAAGAACTGATTTTCAAGTCGTAACCGGATCATCTATAACTGAAACTGTCATGTAGAAACAGTTCCTTCCGGGTTCAAATATGGTTTTGGACCGGAACCGACTCATTTGCATTCCTACTCACGATAAATGTGCTCATCTAAGCAATTTGCATTTTAGCTCACCTAAAAACTCATGTGTGTATATACAGTAAATCTTCCCATGAGAACTCCTCTCACCATATTATGGTGAAGGAAACACAGTAAAGCAGGGATGGATCCACATTAGGGCGATCCTCAACTTTTCAAAATTCTTATATGGGGATATGGTGTTTTAAAATTTTCCTATGGGGAGTTTTGTCTT
Source organism: Camphora micrantha (assembly GCA_003546025.1). Classification (NCBI taxonomy): domain Eukaryota; kingdom Viridiplantae; phylum Streptophyta; class Magnoliopsida; order Laurales; family Lauraceae; genus Camphora; species Camphora micrantha. The sequence goes on from QPKB01000010.1 coordinate 10,755,985, forward strand.
TTAATTATGTTTTGCCCCTCCTCACTTTTTGCTAGAACTAAGTAATAAAATTATTTTTTTTTTTGGTAAAGAAGTAATAAAATCATAGGAGTTGGGCCAACATTGTCTGTTTCATTTCTTTAAAAGCAAGTCTTTTTAGGACTCTACTTATAAGGCAAGTTTATCTCCTTCTTTTCCCCGCTTTTTTTTTTTTTTTTTTTGAGGGATTTACGGCGTAGGACCCCTAAGGACTCCATACCACTATTGAAATCCTAGAAACAAAGTATTTATGGATAAGGTCCTCAAAGTACGATTTTGTATTTTTTTTTTTGTCGTTTAGCGAATGGTCGATATCGACCATTTTTATGTCCCCAGAATTCCTGTCCTACTCCTCTTCGAGATGAGTTGAGATCGGAGTAGTTTATGCAATCCTGTCCCACCTTCCCCTTTTCTTTACCGGATTCCTCTAGTCCTCCAGTCGAATCTTTAAGAGCCGATTTGCTCATTTTCAGCTATTCCTGTTCTTGCAAGCAGCTGAAAAATCCTCCTATTTGTCCGATGTCTGATATTTCCCTCCTTTCGTGGGGCCGTCCCCTCCAGTTCAATCAGTCCGTCCAGTTCAGCCTGCCAATCAATTATGTCTGGCGTCGGTAGCAGAAGCATCAAGAAATCCGTCCCTATCCCGCCTTCCATTCTACTGGTGGGTGGATGGGAGAGCGGTTACGTTTGCATCACATTCCGTTACGTGACTTAAAAGTTCTAAAACTGATTGCTTTGGGGTGGGCAATAGGATCATAGCCCATAGACTGATCAGTGACTATTGAGGAGAGAGAAGAAGGGAGGTGGCCTTCTTAGTTTCGTCATCCCTCAATCGATGAATGAAATAATATCTAATCGTATCTGGGAATTGTTTAATATTGCCACCTGGTTTCATGATACAAATAGCTGCTTGCTCCCATCAATCCTTCCCGACGGTCCACGTCTGGAAACTCATAGGGATCAATCAGCAAGCCCAACTTCCCCAACATTTATTTATAAATGGACATTTATTTATAACAAGCTTTGAAGAGTGGATTTCATTAAAAAAAAGACCTGCCAGCTTGACCTAATAGGGCGGGCACCTTTCCAACCCGAAAGCTTCTTGCTGAATTTATCTGTAACTGAATTCCAAAGTTCATCTCTTCATCTTGCCAGCATACCCAAATGAACTGAAAGGGAATTGGCTATTGAACAGCCAAACATATTCCGGCCGGCCATCGTAGTGGGGATGGAGGATGAAAATCAAAATCAGAACCAAACCTATCAGAGTATGTAATCTCAGTACTAATATCTTGATGAGTTTGTTGAGAAAATCCACATTCAACCCCATTTGGAACAGACCCACCTGGGTATAGATTCTCATTTTGAACAGACCCACCTGGCCATGGAACAACACCAGCAACCAAAGAAGAAAACCCATTTCGCCTTTTTTTTTTTTTTTTTTTTTTGTTATTTCGCGATATGGTCGATATCGACCATGCAGGGAAAAATGCATTTCAATTATATGGTCGATATCGACCATACAGGGAAAAATGCATTTCAGTTATATGGTCGATATCGACCATACAGAGAAAAATACATTTCAGTTATATGGTCGATATCGACCATACCACTAAACGACAAAAAGAAATACGAAAACGCACTCAGGGAGCTTCATTCGTGTCCATGGTGAATACGGCACCTCTGAAGTGGTATAGGGTCCTATAGGGCCCTATGCCGTAAATTCCTCTTTTTTTTTTTTTTGCCTTATTTCTCTATTCTCCTCTTTTGTTTTTTGGCCATATTTCTATCTTGGTTTTCAAATACAAGTTCTAGTCTCTTTTCTTTTCTTTTTTTTTTTTTATTGTGCAGGCCATTGCCTATTGTCTCCTCCTTCATTCTTCAACACTTTAACTCTTTTGCATTGGTTCTCAAATACATCTCAGTAGAAGTAATTCTAAAAATCCATCTTGCCTTTTGTTTCTTCAAAAATGCTACTTGTCCCGGGATTTTTGTCCCGGGACATGGCCCGACTCCCCTGGGAGCCGTTGGATCCCAGGCTTGTATCATTTTCTGCTCTTTTTTGCTTCAGTTCATAGGATGAGTATCTTTAAATGCATATGTTAAATCTTTTTCGTGTCTTGTGTATTTTCTTAAATTCAGTTACTTTTTTATGTTATTGTTTTTTTCTTTATTATATTTTGTGAGATATTTTTTTTTTATACCATGTTATTTAGAAGTTTGCCAACAATATTGATTTTGGTTAAATTGGGTTGAAACTCTAAGGTTATCGGGCTATGTAAGTTGCTAGGTTAGATTAGCAAGAATAATGGCCCAATAAATTATTTTATGGCCCGCTGTCTTTTGATAAGTTAGAAATGTCAAAAAACCACTATTACATGCTAACTTGCAGGTTTTCGGAAAACTATTGCAAAGCCCACATAATTATAATCCAAACTGATCAAAATGAATACCATCCGCTCTAAATATACTCTAAATTTCATATGATAGATAGCCAGTTCAGAATAATCCATTGTTCTCTTGTTTTGGCAGCCCATTTATTCTTGTTACAGGCTTGAATTTCTTTCACTAATCATTTTTAAGAACAGTTAGACCCTTCCTAACTTTGAAGTGATCCAACCCAAGGGGCCCACCTGAAAGCATGACAACCATTGAAAATTTTGGAATTGAAAAGGTCTTTCTACATTCTATCAGTTTGTACAAAATTGGGAACCATGAGAAGAGGCACTGGTTTGACAACTTTGAAGTTGTATAAATCCTGGCCAATAGATAAAGCCGGATGGGTGCCAAAAAAAAATAATTATTTATTTATTATTATTATTATTTTTTTGTCCGGTGTTTGTTTGGGGGGGGTGGGGCGCCGCGATAGATAAAGCCGGATGGGTGCCAAAATTTTTTTTTTTTTAGGGGGAGGTGGGGTGGGTCTGTTGTGGTTTGGCGGCATACACATCACAGATTGGTGTTAAATTTGTGCTGGTGCTAATCTGCAGGGGAAAATGAGTGTGAAGGGCTTAAACTGTTCATATAAGTGGGCCAGGTGGGCCCCAGAGGCAGGAACGTTCTTAATAAGATAGGAATTGTCTTCCTGAAAAGTTAGTCTTCTTTCAGTTCATGCATGTTGTTGGTTGTGTTGGATCTTAACCGCTTCATTTGCATTGGATTTAATCAATGGAGCTGTTAGGATCCTTCGAAACCTGAAACTGTGTTTACTGTCGGAGAAATCAATCAATTGTAACAGGAATTCTGCTTATGGTCTAACAACAGAACAGTGACTGCTTTGTAAAATAGCCTTAAAAGTGGAAACCTGGGTTTTGTAGGTGTGTATCATCTGACAAGTTTGGCATCAAGAAGAGTAATGATGTTGTTTAAGGGTTCGTTTGTGTAACACAATAAACTGGGAAAGCATTTTTTTTTCCTACCGAAAAAAGTTACAGTGCCTGGTGTTACGAGAAAATTATAAATAATAAAAGTTAATTGCTATATAGTGCTTCTACAGCCCTCAAAAAGGAGCGCGTGGGAGATTTCGAGAGGGAAGGTTGGACATCTCTTACTTCTTCTCAATGAGGAGAAACAAGAGACACCCAGTGGTTAATCAAAAGGAGCATTTGATAATGTAATGATCTATTTTAAATAGACCTTTTTCAAATTAATGGTTGAAAGTTTTCCACAAATTTCTCAATATCGACAATGTATCAGGCCTTGAAAAATTGACCCCATAGCCATATTTGGCCTTCCAAAGAGAACTAATGGCTTAGATCTTGTGTTTGGGCCCACATAATCCAAAAAATGCTATCATATGGATATCTCGAAATTCACAAGGTATTAAGCCTTGAACGTTGACTCGATAGCCGTGTTTAACCTTCCAAAGATATCTAACGGTTTTGATCTTGTGTTGGGGGCCCACAAAATCCATAAATTTTCATCCAATGGTCAACATTTTTCTTGTACATATTTCGAGATTGGTGATGATCCAATGGCTGAAATCCGGTACCATGGCCGTATTTGATCTTACGAACATTTCCAACGGTTTGAATCTTTTTTTATTGTTTTAGACTTTTAAGAAAAATGGACTGGGACGTTATGGTTTCATAAACATTGTTCATATGCCTCTACTTTTCGGTTTCATAAACATTGTTCATATGCCGGTTTCATAAACATTGTTCATATGCCACTACTTTTCAAATGCATGCTTTTGGGGCCTATTGGAAAAGTGTCATTGCCTCTACTTCTCTAAAGTGGACAGAGCCTAAAAACTACCGCCAAATGCCTTTATTTTAAAAAACTCTACCCAATTTAGAAAATTATAGGGGAAAAAAAAAAAATAACGATGTCAATCAGAGGCTAGGTTATCCTATGTACACCTTTGTTTGTGCACACTGTGCACAACTCATATTTGGGACCACCTAATGACCACCTACACAAAGAACCCCTGTGAATTACAAGGGTCACTTTTTTTTACATCCATCCTAATGGACTGCACTGTTGAATAGATGGATCATTTTTAAAGGGCTGAAACTTGTTAGCCGTTGATAAAGGTTTTGGGTTTATTTTATTTTATTTTATTTTATTTTTTATGAAGGGGTTAAGATGATTAGGTAGGGCCCATATTTTATATTTTCTCAAATGCATGGTTCAGATAGGATGATTACCCAGAAGCTGAGACGTGCCGAGCTAGAGAATTGTCAAGCTCAGTAAAGAAGAATTTAGTCCTAGCAGAATCCCATTTGCCTCATGTACAAGCCCAGCTTGGTTAGGTTCGACTAACTTGAAAAATCAAATGCCTCATTACTGGTCAATGTTAACTCTCACATACCCAATCTTGAGACCAGTCCGCTCAATTGCACTTATAATTTGGGGTCAAATTCGTCGACATTGTAAAATAACATCATCCAAATTTATTTTAAAGAGTTCCTAACTTCAATATTCATCACCTTCAGTTTATATCTATAAAAACAAGCACCAAAAGTCTCAAGCTAAGCTAAGTGGGACCTTAGCCAAGATCTGCTCATTTTTGAAATGTAAAAGAGGCTCAGCTCAAGCTCAACTGAGGTGGGCCAAGCTTCCCTTTGCTTTGGATTATGCCTGTACACACTTGAGCTTTAATTTGCTAGCGCCAAGCAAGACACCCTGATCTCAAAAGGCTTTGAAAATGTTTCGAAGGAATATAAGTATTGTTATATATTGTCGGTATTCTTCCTACTACAAAAGAGCAAGATTGAAATGAGCGAGGCCTTGCTATAAAACTTTACCTTTTTTTTAAAATGAGCTTGTAAAAATAACTCGACTCGACTCGATTCATCAAGCTTAATAAAAAAAACCTCAACCCCAAGCTGACTCAACTCATTGACAGCACTAATACATGAGGCAAGGCCCCTAAAATGAACTAGACAGAAATATGTTAACATTCCAGGGCCACTGCCTCGGCCGCTAAAATGTACTAGACAGAAATATGTTTACATTCCAGGGCCGCTGCCTCGGCCCCTAAAATGTACTAGACAGAAATATGTTAAAATTTCAGGGCCACTGCCCCGTAAATACTAGGATCCCAATTATAATTTTGCCAACTCTTTAATTTTAAGCTAATATGTAAATTCAGTCAAACTTAGTTATAGAGAGAGAGGGAGAGAGAGAGAGAGAGAGAATTCAATGCATTACGGAGTTAAACTGAAGCTATATATCAAACCAAAATCACCAAAATATCATCTGGAAAAACATGTATTCACTGCAGTGATTAAGCCGAACTGCTTTCACCACCCAGGGTAATACTAGAAGTGTTCTACAGATCCATGTCCCCATCATCTAAATAGGAAAAGAACACACCAGGTATAAAACAACAGGATCCTTGTAAGGCTAAATGTTCTTTTTCCTGATCTTATTACCATGGCGCTTATTCAGCTTCAATTTCTTTTTCGATTTCTTCCCTACACCACCAACAGGTTTTAGGAATGATCCAGCTACTGCAATTCCACCATCAGCCATCTCCACATCTGTTAACAGGCCCAATTTAGGTGTTGAGGGATCCCAAATTTGCAAAGTAGAATGAAATTGCTACATAGCTAAATATCCTTTACAGTGTAACAGAACTTTCATACCAAAATGATCATATACCAGTACAGTGTGAGTAAATGTAAATGTACACCGTTTGAACAGATGAGCAATTAAAAGATCATGGCTATCAATCCACACTATTTCATATCCATAATGCATTCTTTTGATTCCTTGGACTAAGCTAGGCAATAATCAATGCGAAAAGAACACAATTGAAAATTAAATCCATCAGCATCATTACAATATCGAGGAGAATTTTCACCTACTACCAGATTTGCCCCAAGTCGTCTGGAACGACTCCAGTACAGAAAAAACTTCTATTTTGATTATTTCTTTACAGATTTTCATGACAATTGACTTTGAAAGATTGTTTGAGACTTCTATTTGCATCAGGACTTAATTTAAGTAAGTTTAGGGCTTTCATGCTATGATGCACGGATACTTCAAAATGGGCAGTATATTGTGTTATATCGTATCCGATACGACACTTTTGAAGTGTAAAACCCATGTCCTTGCCGTGTCTATGGCGTATCCTTGCCGTATCTGTGCATCATAGGTTTCACGATGATTAGAGCCTTATATAAGGCCTCTTACAGTCAAGTGCATGTTAGAGTATTGATGTGAAGATCTACACCTCCAATGGTGAGATCGAGCCCTAAGACTCAAAAACCTTAAGATCCTTAGGAAAAGTACCCAAAACTCACGTATGAGAATAACTTAACTCTTATTAGAAAATATATCATAGCATTACAATGGCATATTACTCTATATATAGAGTAAGAAGATGGCTCTACACTAACTAAGACTTTCTAAAACAATAAACTACTAATCAATATTAGATTTTAGGAAATAATATACTAAGCAACTTGATTAAATTAGAAATATCTAAACTAAGATAGGGATCTCTAATTAGAGATCATGTGGACCCCATCAAGCAGGTCATCAGGGCTTGCGGGCCTTGGCCTTTGATCGGCCTACATCAACTCTCCCCGGCTTGGGAAAACTTGACTCTGGCGAGTAAATGGCCTGATATCTCTCGTAAAGATCGGGATAAAGACGTTGGAAATCTGTAGCTGTAATCCACGTGACATCCGAGAGGGGACAATTCTTCCAGCGAACAAGAAACTTCTGAAACCCTCCTTAGCGAGTTGAAAGAAGCCGATCGTCAAGCACATCAACAATTGTATCCGCAAAGGCTGGAAAAGGGGGTAGATGAATCTCATCTTCTTCCAACGGACTGTCATGGTCATGGTCCTTGTAGAGTGTGAGATCTTCAACGTTAAAGGTAGCATGCAAGCCAAGATCTACTAAAAAATCCAACACATGCATTAGGACCAATTTTCTTGAGAATCTTGAACAGGCCAGAGTTGCGAGGGTGAAGCTTTTTATTGGAGCCCGGTGGAAGGCACTCTGGACGATTACGAAGCATAAACATATCTCCCTCTGCAAACTAAACGAAACGACGGCGCTTATCTGCATGTTCTTTATAAGCATCATTGCTTGCTGAAATATGTCGTCGAACTTCATTATGAACCTACTGCATATGGCGAATAAAACTGTCCACATCAGCAATTGGTCTTGCTTCTACTGGAAGGGGGAACAAGATCAATTGGTAGACGTGGTCTGATGCCAATGACTGCTTCAAAAGGAGAAATTCATGTGGACCGGTTGACTGAGTTATTATAGGCGAACTCGGCCATAGGCAGAACCTGATCCCATGTAGTACGATGGTCGCGCACTAAACAACGTAGCAGATTTCCAAGGTCACGGTTGATGACTTCAATCTGACCATCAATTTGTGGATGATAGGCAGTAGAAAATTGCAGCTTTGTCTTGGACATGCCCCACAATGTCTTCCAGAAGTAGCTAACGAACTTTGTATCCCTGTCGGATACAATGGTCTTTCGTAGTCCATGCAAACGGACGACTTCCTTAAAGAAGAGTTGTGCAACTTTGTAGGCATCTGCTGTTTTGGAACAAGGAATAAAATGAGACATTTTCGAGAAACGATCCACAACCACAAAGATAGAGTCTACCTTTATGCAGGTAAGAGGCAGCCCAAGTACAAAATCCATGCTAATATCCTCCCAGGGGCCCTGGGGAACTGGCAACGGCTAACACAATCCCGCATTCTTCTTGCTTCCTTTGGCCAACTGGCAAGTACGACACCGCTCACAGATACAAGAAACGTAGGGTGTTATGTGTGGCCAATAATATCTATCTCCGACAAGCGCGAAGGTCTTATCACGACCCAAATGTCCGCTGCATCTGCCAGAACGGAGTTCCTTGATAACATGCTCGCTGATAGATGTGTTTGGTAAACAGAGGCGACTACCATAGAATAAATATGCATCATGAATGCTAAAGTATGGATGCTTGAGATGCTCACCCTGAAGGATCTCTTTATAGATGGTACCTAAGTCTTTGTCTGTCGCATATTCCTCCTTGATTTACTCAAAACCCGATACAGAAATAGCCATGGTGGTCAGGAGATGTTTCCTACGACTGAGAGCATCCGTTGTCACATTTTCCTTGCCAGTTATGGCAGATGGTAAAGGTAAACTCCTGAAAATAAGCACTCCATTTGGCAAAATTAGCGCCCATTTTATGTTGTGAATGAACATGCTTGAGAGACTCATGATCAGAGTAAAGCACAAATTCTCTACCTATCAAGTACTGCCTCTAATGGCGAAGTGACTGAACAAGAGCATAGAACTCGAAGGCATAAGGAGAGTACCTGCGCTTTGAATCTAAAAGTTTCTCAATGTGGAAAGCAATTGGATGTCCCTCTTGGCTGAGGACACTTCCAATGCCAACATTGGACTCATCGCAAGCAACTTCGAACACCTTGTCAAAATCTGGAAGGCGGAGGACGGGAGCTTCTGTGATTTTTTGTTTGAGTTACGCAAAAGCTCGAGTCGTGGCATTGGTCCATTTGAACTCGCCCTTCTTTAAACACTTTGTAATAGGTACAGTGATATCGCTGAAATTCCTAATGAATCTCCTATGGAAGGTAGCAAGTCCATGGAACTCCTGACTTCAGTTACTATGGTGGAGAGTGGCCAATCCAAAATTGCTTTGACTTTCTCTAGATCCATTGTGATGCCTTCCATCGATATGATGAATCCCAAGAATATAACGGAACTGCTCATGAAGGTGCACTTCTTGAGACTGATGTAGAAACTTTCTCGACGAAGGAGATGGCAAATAGTGTGGAGATGAGTGAGACGCTCCTCCCTGGTTTTGTTGTAAATAAGGATGTCGTCGAAATAAACGACGACGAATTTCTTGATATAAGGCTGCAACAGATGGGTCATAACCCACATGAAGGTACTGGGAACATCTGTTAACCCGAATGGCATGACTAACCATTCATAAAGACCATCTCTGGTTTTGAATGTTGTTTTCCACTCATCACCTGGACGGATACGAATCTGGTGGTAACCACTTCGCATATCAATCTTGGAAAAGATGGCGGAACCTGTCATTATATCAAGCATATCATCTAATCGAGGAAAAAGAAACCTGTATTTTACCGTGATCTTGTTGATAGCTCAACTGTCGATACACATGTGCCAACTACCGTCCTTCTTGAGAGTAAGAAGGGCTGGTACCCCGCAGGGACTGAGACTTTCCCGAATGTACTCCTTTTGTAATAGGGCATCCACCAGTTTCTTGAGTTCAGTGTGCTCTGCGGGACTCATCCGATATGCAGGTAGATTCGGAAGTGAAGAGCCAGGGACTAGATCAATGGCACGCTGTATGTCCCTCATAAGTGGAAGATTATTTGGCAAGTCATCCGGAATAAGATCAGAGAAGTGTTGCAAGAGTCGTTTGAATTCTGTCGGAATGGACGCATGTGGAGAATCATCTGTCACTTGGTGGATAACCAAGGCATACATCAGATTCTGATCTCTGCTTTCCTGTTCAAATTTACTCATGGTTAACATCTGAGGGGTGGCCACCTCTTTTGGGGTCTTAGCAGCATGCTAGGGTGGCAGTGGCCATAACCGGGTCTTATTACCTTTCCACATGAAAGTATGGCTGTTTGTGTCATTATCTGTGACAACCTTCGACTTCTTTAGCCATGGGCGACCAAAGAGTATATGTGTAACTTTCATTGGTATAACATCACATTTGATTGTATCTTCATAAGAACCCAGTTTGAAAGGAACTATGCACTGCTTGTCAACCGGAATAGTTGAATCATTTACCCATTCTATTTTGTATGGTCTTGGATGCTTTGTAGTAGGTAGTTTTAGCTTTTCCACAGCCTCTTTAGCAATAACATTCATAGCACTACCTCCATCAACAATCGTATTGCAAGTTTTGCCCATGCAGTGAACTCGAGAGCAAAAAATAGGTGCATGATTAGAATCCTGCTCCTCCTGTTGATCTTCAGTGATCAGAAGATGGTGCTCAAGATATACAAGCGGTACACCATCAGCAGGAAATTCTTCAAGGCAAAGGCTTTGAGCGTCTGCCAGTTTTTCCATTTCAATGTGCCCATCATACTCTTCACTGTCTTCGGCTTCATCATCTGCATAGAGATTCATATGAGGACATTCTCTAGCATAATGTCCTTTCTGCTGGCAAGTATGGCAGATCACTTCCCTTTTGTTAGCACGTCCTCGCGCACGAGGATCATTTTGTGGTGCTTGTTGCCGCTGATTTTGGGGAGGAGGTGGCCATTGTTGTACCCCTTGGGGCGGCTTTTACAATGCATGTGGTGGCCTCGGTCGATTAACCGACTGTTGGGCATTATTGGGAGTTGTATACTGTGGCCCTCGATTGGAAAACTCCCCGGCTTGGGATCTTTCCCGCCTCCTCAACTGGATTTCATGCTATGCTTTGCGGGCTTTACAATAGGCTTCGTTGATATCATTGAAATCAAACATAGAAATCCGTTGCCGAATATCAGGACGTAAGCCTTCTGTATATTTGTTGATAATGAGTCCATCATTCGCCCACTAATTGCAGCGCATAATATATTCTCAAAACAAATTGGTATACTCATCCAACGAATAGGCACCTTATTACAAACTAAGGTATCCTTTATGTAGGGAATCAATATAGTTAGAAGGAAGAAAATTTTTCTTTAGTCGCCGCTTCATATCTTCCCACTGGAAGATGGGATGCCCAAAGGCGAGCTCACTGTTTTCAATACTTTGCCACCAAATGCGTGCAGGACCTTTGAGCTTAACTTTTGTGAAGGCTATTTTCTGGGCATCATTCATGTTGTACAATGCAAAATAGTCATCAAGAAAATTGAGCCAATCGATGAAGGCCTTGGGATGAAGATCTCCTGAAAAATCACTGATTTCCATTCCAACTTTTTTGGTGATGTCATCTGTATGTGGTGCACCGCGTGGTTCATTATCACCGTCTTCAATGAAAAGGTGTTGTACCATGTCAGACATGGTTTCACGATGCTGATGCTGAGGACTACGTGTGACTGGATTCACTTAGGCCATTGTTCCGGATGCATGGGGAGCGGGGTTTACAGGATTAACCTAAGGTCCAGTCCCGGAATGCTTGTGGATCCCGCTCTATGAGAACAGATTCAGTTATTCCTGTGGTCTGAGGTCCTTGAAGTTCAGTAAGAGCAGCTTCAACAATTTCCAGTCGCTCAACCACAACGTCCATGTCAGATCTCAATTTTATTAATAGCTCATCCCGCTAGTAATTGGTAAAATACTCGTGGTATTGACATCCCCGGGTAGCCATGAAATTTCAAATGATTTTTTTTTTTTTGGAACTGGTGGCTCGGCCGGGATGGGCCTGAACTCAAATCAGGCCCAAATGCAGGTGAGGCCCACACTGAGAAACTCAGCACGTGGTGGCCGTCTTGGTATTTGCACAGGAAGGTGAAATAAGAGGATTTAGTCTCTTTACCTGAGTCGATGAGTAGAAAGGAAGAGCGAAAGGTTGCCTAGAGAGAACAACGACGGAAGCTGATGGCGACGCTACTGCAGAGAAACACCGGTGACACCACTGGAGGTGCTGGGGCAGAGGCGCGTTGCTGCTATTGCTCAAGAAGCAGCGACGATGATAGTGACGCCAGGTATGTTTCTTGAACGCAGTCTCTCCCTTCTGTCGTCTTTCTTCTTCTTCTCTCTATCTGTTGCTGCCTCCTCTCGCTGTTTTGAGAAATTTTTTTTTTTTTTTTTTTTTGTGTTCTGCTAGGTGCGGTTTGTGGCCGATGGACGGTGTAGGTGCAATGGAGTGGTCTGATTGGGTTGAGTTGGAGTCGGAGATTTGGGTTTTGGGGGAGAATTGATTTAGGGCTAGATGGTGTTCGGATGATGGGGTAATGGTTGTAGGGCTCCGATGATGGTGTCAGGGTCGATGAATGGACTAGGGTTTCTCGGTGAATGGATGGGCCGAGTGTGGAGGGATTTTAAGGTTGCAGTGGTGGGTCGACTGTGGGTTTGGTTTGGTTGTGATGATGATGATGACAGTGCAATGGATGGAAGGGAACAGGGTTCACGGAATACCTCAAATCGGCGATCGAACCCGCGATCTAAGATGGATCGTCGGCTATGCTACCAATTGATGTTAAGATCTACACCTCCAACGGTGAGATCGAGCCCTAAGACTCAGAAACCTTAAGATCCTTAGGAAAAGTACCCAAAACTCACGTATGAGAATAACTTAACTCTTATTAGAAAATATATCATAGCATTACAATGGCATATTACTCTATATATAGAGTAAGAAGATGGTTCTATACTAACTAGGACTTTCTAAAACAATAAACTACTAATCAAGATTAGAATTTAGGAAATAATATACTAAGCAACTTGATTAAATTAGAAATATCTAAACTAAGATAGGGATCTCTAGTTAGAGATCATGTGGACCCCATCAAGCGGGTCATCAGGGGGCTTGCAGGCCTTGGCCTTTGATCGGCCTGCATCAAGTATGTTCAGCAGTTTTAAGTTTATCAAATTAAGAACTATTGCTTGTGTGTTTTCTCTCTCATAGTCGTAGATGTATAGAGATTGAGGAAGGCTCTTACAAGGTGAGTTGGTGTTTTATTTGCATGTTCCTTTTGCCAGTTAAAGTTTGGAATTTTTCTTGTTTACTGCATGCTAGTGTAGTGGCGGGAATATTTTCTGGTTTTGGATTCTTGGGTCCTTGACAGTCCAATTGCATCAAATTGGTACAACGTCAACTGCCCAAGCTCGGCTAGAGCTCAAGCTCAAGTTCAGAATACTAGATTTGAGCTCAAGTTGGAGCACGACCTTGGTCAAGCTCATCTCAGCACGGCCCCGCCCGGCTTGTTTCAATACCCTAATACTGATAATATTAACAGATACTTAAACTTTACTGATGAAGATTGTGGATTGCCATTGAGGGTTTGCTTGCTTGAGGACCAGTTGATTCATTCCTAAAGTTATCTACATTTCATTAAGTTCATGAGTAGTCACTAGTCAGAGTACTTAGCTGATGGAAGATGTTGAGAAAACAGTAAGGGTTTTCCTTATAATTTTCCTACTACTTCTGGGTTAATTTGTAAGAGACCTCTTCTTGAAAGTGGAAAAAACAGTGAATGTGTGTAACAGGAAATAGATACATCAATTCCTTATGATTATGACAGGAAAATCAGGAGAGAAACACCCTTGTTCTTAGAGTTCTATTTCTCCAATCAATAAAATCCATTTAATATAATAAAGATCCATTTTTCATCATATCTAACTGATTATTTGAAGCAATCTTAATTATCAAACTGACTGCAAAGAAGCCTCCACTTCTAATAGACTAGGAGGTATTATCAGATACAGTGATGGGGTTGGAACAAGGAGTATCTATTTTCCAAAAAGCAATGAAAACAAGTAAAGAAGAAGAAGAAGAAGAAGAAGGTACCCATATCGGTGGTGGTGGTGGTGGTGGTGATGGAGGATGATTTGTAAGAAGGAGGAATGGGAAGCTTGGGAGCGTTGAGGGCGGCTTCCTGAACAGCGAGCTTAGCGGCCTCCTTCTCGTCGTACAAGGGCTGCACTATCTCTCTCCTCAAAGTTCTCAGCCTCTTCTTCCTCTTTGACCTAAGCGATTTCGCCATCTCTTTTTCTCGCCTCTTTTCTTCCTCTCTCTCGATGGCCGACTGATGATGATAAAATTAGGTTTTCCTCTTTATCTTTCCCTCTTCTGTTCCGTGTCATGACTGTTTATGTTTAGTCGTACGTGTTAAAAGGGAGGCTGTTCGAGGGTGTAAAAGTAAAACTGCACGGCCCGCTATTAGGCCGGTCTAGCAGTGTCTGGGCCGGGGCTGGCCGTTTGAGGGCTTTTGCTTTTCCAAAGCTCAAAAGTGCTGGGAAATGTGTTTGGTTAACGGGGTTTTAGAAGGGCTTTAAAAAAAAATGGAAAAGCTACTATGTTGCTGTACCATAAAGCACATGGGAGAAAATATTAGAGAAAACTTGCACACCAATTAGGGTTGTAAACGGGTCGGTTTCTAAACGGGTCCATGGTGGACCCCGGAACCGAAACTGTTAAGGAGAAGGTGGAACCGGATCCGAACCCGGAATCGTTTCGGAAATAGTTTATTGGCTCCATAACTGAAACTAGAATCATATATGGGACGGGTCCAGATCTAAGTAGAAAATGACATTAAAAAAATATGGATTTTAGGAGAAGCTTTCGAAAATTTAGGTAATACCGTGTCTCTGGTCCAAACCAGGAGAGAACCGGACCAAGACCCATTGACTTATCAGGGCCTAAATAAGGAGCGAGACCTGATTTTCAAATGGTTGAAACCTCCGGATAATCGGAGAATCGAAACCCATTTACATCCCTAACACCAATGCATAACATTTGTTCACTCCATAAAAGGTATAAGAAATGGTGATGTCATCTCAAATTTTAGATCTGACAGCACTATAGGTTACTTTTTATCGCATGCCTCTCAATGGTGGTTCTCGCATTATGATTGCCCTGGATACCTGAAATGAGCCCTCTTGTATGAAATGCCTGAGTTTGAATAAGTTTTTTTTCTTTTTACGGCTGAAAATGGCATTGTATTAAGGACTGTGGAAGAAAACATAATAGGGAGTAAGACAAAGTGGCATCGCCTCATATACAGTAGATGTGTAGTAAGATGCCAAGGGTATAACAAAAGCCCTTCTAGCTAAGGAAAAAAGAAGCGGGTGAGACAGAGAGCAAGAAAAGAGAAGGAAAATGTAGAGTAAAACCACCACTGCACGTCCAAAATTCCTCTGTTTGAAAGGAAAACCCCAAATCTGCCCTGAGAGTGATGGCGATGGTGGAGCTGCAACTGTCTAGCCCGAACATTGCGAAGAGGATGGTCGAGCCTCTGTGCTGTAGGCTGCCAGCGTCGTCCTGTAGTGGGACTGGAGTGGCAAGCTTTCACCTCCCATACGAACAGTTATGGGGCGCGCTTTTTTTTTTTTTTTTACTGTTATCATGGATTAAAAAATCGGTCGATACCGATTCATATAGGCCGATATCTTCGGTCTCGGTAAATATCGTCAAAATCTCTGTCTATATCGGCCAAGATAAAATTCATATCGGGAGAACCGATATCTCGGCCGATATTTTCAAAATACCGGCCGAGATGTGATAAAAAAAGGGTAAAAATCCTAATTTTTTTCATCTTTTTCTCCATTTTCATCTTCTTCTCCTCTCTTCTCATCTCCTTACTACCCATAGGAGCAACCATACTCCATCACAAATCCCTCTTGCATCTTTTCAAATCCCACATCTATTTTTTGAAGAAAATATTATCTAAGGTAAGAGAAAATCAACTTAAAGCATTTTATTATGTGTTATTTTTTTTTTAATTTTTAGATGAAGCATAGAAATCATTGGGTTTGTCACTTGTATTGTGTTTTTTATTTAGAAGTTAGATATACATACTTTCATGCTAGATCTACTCATACACATGATTTGAACTTTTTTTTCCAATTTTTTTTTATTTTCTGATTTTTTAATATTTGAATTATAATATATCATTTTTTTGAGGGATTTCATCATAAATATATTCTTTTAATTATTCATAATCATTGTATGGTGTGTAAATGATTGATCTACATACTTTTATGCTAGATCTATATATTTAGAAGTTTGAAAATGATTTTATTAAATCTTTTTTTCCTAAAAATAATTGTTGTTACTTGTTAGAATATTTGTGATACCAATTATTTGAATTTCACAACTTATTTGATGATTGAGTTAGTATTAAATGATGAATGATATGTTATCTTTATTTTCTTATATTTTACACTAATAAATTGATTATGAGCATCAATAATGGTTGCATTATATGAAATACTGGAGAAGATAGCGAACTGCGACACAAACATGACTCATAACTTAAGGTGATCGAGATTTTAATTTATTGTTGTTACTAATGGAAACAAATATTGTTTTCCAGCATTTTCTAATATTCTGAATTGTTTTGGATATTTTTGCAAATTTTTTTTATTAAAAAAAATTCACACCGCGACAATCGCGATAGACTAATATCCGCAACTGATACCGATATCATATCGGTTTTTCATCCTAGCCGATACTGCGACCGAGACCGAGATTTTTAACCATGGCAGTAATGAATGGTCCAATAAGGAAAAGCAGTAAGCATTTCCTTAGTGCTCCTCCACATGGGCATCAAATCTCAATTGAGATGGCTTGAGTTCTAGATGGAGGTGATCAGCACCAAATGTCACGTCCCCAAAATACAGCCAAGGGAAAAAGTGAAAAACATGAATAAATAATTATTTTTCTGTGTTTAATGTAACACAAGCTCCCAAATATGGACCCACAAAATTCTGAAACATAATGAGTCATAATAAAATATTTGCGGAAGCATTAAATCAATTGGTATCAATATCCAAAATTAAATCAGAACTTAATTACTGAATATTTAAGGTTTAAAGTTTCCAAAATAACTTAAATAAAACAACTAAATAAAATTTATGTTCATTATGAATAAATTGCTCCTAAAAATAGTTTTCTACGATGAAAGTCACTTCTGTGCGGTCTCAGATGGCTATGTAGCCATCATCTACACTTCACTCGGGTTCGTTAACTAGCTCAAACGCTTGAAACGTTTGACCCTCCTCCGTCTCCTCGGCAGGGTAGGGGCCGGTACCTATGCACCAATAAACAAAGTAAACAGCAAGTACAAAAGCATAATTTATAAATAAAACACAAGATCAATGTGAGTAATGACAGGTAATGATTATAAGAGATTAACAATGGCACAATGATGAAAAGAACGTACAACCTAAAACCATTCTACACAATAGAGCAATACAATAATCACACAAAAGCACTGTAACTGTTTTGGGTGGCCAGCCCTAACTATCTCGATCACGTCGGTGATCATAAACCGATTAATAATCCGGAATACCGGTCAATCAATCAAGTCGGATATTATAGTGTTCGCTCATATCTTTGATCAGCCGTCCAATTACAACTATAGTTGTTCAATTATGACCCAATCACTGTATATATATAGATATATCATAATAAAATTAACCTAGTGATTTGTAAAGCTCTGACACAAAAACCTAGGTCAAAGTGAAGGGCTGGCTTCACAATAATCCACAATCGAATATCAATCAAATCATTCAATTAAACATGTACAACATCTCAATCAATTGCCATACCACATCACGATCCATAACCAATCAACATAGGGTAAACAACTTATAGACCAACATCAATCTCAATCATGTATGCAAACCCGAAGGTCCATGATAATCACAAGCCAATCCTAAGGTTAAACATAAAATCTCATACCTGATAACCACAGGCATCTCTAATAGATGAAAGATCAACGCATCCCTTTTCAATCAATGGTGCATAGACTCAATTAAGGGTTTTCCAATAGAGATGGGTTGATCTCGAATCCACTAGGATTTCCCTGAGGTCATACCAGGCACTAAACGCCACGTTAGTAAGATACCGTTTGCCCGGACGGTATTTACTCGGTCCAATGATCCAATTAATAAAGTACAAAAATATAATTTTAACATATTAAAACCAAATATACAGTTTAAATTTAATTTATAAATAATGATAAGAAATAACAAATCTTAGTTTATAATTTTAGAAAACCCAAGAATTCCATCTATAACATTTTCCAAATTCAATTCTTTATAAAATGGGCCCAAGGTCTATTTGGTTTCATTAAAATTATGATGGGCCTTTTTCTAAAATCTAATGGGCCTAGTGTCAGGTTGTCATGATAGAACTCATCTCTTCCCCCACCAGATCATCACCAACCTCTCTTATCCTCACATCACCAATCTCACTTATCCCCACACATCACCAATCTCTCTCTCACTTATCCCCACAAAATTCCACACTTTTCCATGCACCCCCAGACCACCGAGCGACCCACCCCTTCTTCCAACAGAACTTGTTCTCTAACAGAACGTCCCCAACAAGATTGAACTCCTCGCCTGGAGCATTCAGTTTGCTAAAATCGTGGGTCCTGCTGATCAAGACCCAGATCAAACCCCACCATCATGGTCTCCAAGGGCCCTACTATAAGATCTATGGCCTCGATTGGTCATCAGGTCTCATCCCTTGGCCCCACTATCAGATCTAACAAGAAAACAATTTCATAAGTGTATCATGCCCCAACTGTGTAAACCCTCAGATGGTAAGCCAAGAAGGGTCCACTGCACACAGGTCCACAACTCTAAGGTCGCCCCGCCGTGTTTGGTCCGATGAACGAACCAGATCTATGATCAGATCATCCAGTGGGTCCCGCCACTATCTGATATCCAAAACCAATTCTTTTCCCCTCAATCACACCTTCTCTGATCAACCTAATGGCTGGTGGGCCAGGGGTGTCCACTGCCTATGGGACCAGCCCCTCTAGGGTCGCCCGTAGGTCCCCTTCCAAATCCACGGACCAGATTCATCATTACGTGGCCCACCTGGGTTCCACATTCCAAAAGACAGGACAGTTCCCAAACTGTCTGTGTCCGGAACCTGTTGGTCTGCTTCTCCATTGATTTTTCTGTGGGATCCAACTTCAGCGAACCTATCTACATTAACACAAAATTTACAAAATCTTGGATGATTAAAAGAAGGTTTTGAAAACCAGATAGGGTGGGTAATGGCCTAAAGCAAAACCGACGGAATCATCCTCAAATCTCCGATCTCATCAAATCAAAATAACATATATAATAAGATAATCATGTGAAAAAGGGCATCAAAGGGGCTTTCTACATGCATCAACACTGAAATCAACGAGAAACACAAGCATTAAATTTACAAATTATGGTTAAATACTTGCCTAAGGTCTGCGGTTGAGGAAGATAGTCTAGAATTCCTATTGCCAAAGCCCAAGGTGCTAACCCAGAGAATGTCGGAAGAGAGAGAGTTGTGTGTGAAAATAAAAGAGTGTAGTGGTGTATAAATAGAAAATAAGAATAAGAGTTGTAATCTAATTTAAATTCTAAAAAGAATAGAGTTTTGATTCTAAATAGATAGGAGTTTGGATTAGAGAAGAATTAGGGTTTTGATTAGAGAAGAATTATACCCACTAAACTGGGCCCAGGTTAACTATGGGTCAAGACACCTATCCAACAAGCCTCACTCACCAAACCTAAGCCTAACGTGGTCCCCACTTAAACTAATCGCATATTTAATTAAAATACAATCAATAATATAATAATAAAATAAACAATATATATAATCAAAACGTCACACCAGATAGTCTCCTTCGATTTGGAGTGCAGATGTGACACAAGAGTGTCCTCTAATGGTCTTTTGAATGATGGGCTACTTGAGGTAGGGTTGGCAATGCAAATGAATGAAGTTATGAAGGTTGTTTACTGTCAGCCCATGGGCCAACTTTGAGCCCGAATTTTTATCAGTCATTTGCATGGGAAAATAAGCCTATCCTATGTGGTTTTCAACATCAGAATGTCATCTTACCAGCTAGTCTAACCACACATGCATTGGGGTTCTGTGTAGGGAGATATGGCTGTTTCAAGTTACTATGTTCTACTTGTGTTTTCAATAAGTCAAAATGTGTGCTATTTATTTCTTATTTAGTTTTCAGTCCAAATCATTTAATTTGGTCTTAATACTCTTATTTTGGTATTTCCCTAGACTTGGAGGGTTGTTCCAAGTATAAAATGATATTTTAGATCTTGTATTTGGATCTTTTGGTGAAAATTTAATCAAAGTCCTTTGACTTGGTCTTTTGGCACCTTCCAAAAGCTCTGTATCTCCATTGTGAGTGGTGAGCTTGCATTCCTAAAACCTATATCTCTAAAGTGGTGAGTGATTTGCATCTTTAGAGTGGTGGATTATTTGCATCTGTATCTCTTTGGTTTTGTACCTTAGAGTGGTGAGTGTAAATATACTCTGTGTGTGTGGACTGATTTTCATACCGTCCCGGTATCAAGTTGGTATCAGAGCTTTTGGTTGTCATGGCAGGTCATCGTCGTGGACCAAATGTTAGATCACCTCCTCATCATGAAAGAGATCTTCGTGATATTGAAATGGATGAAATGAGAAGACAAATCCAACAACTACAGGAACGTCTTGAACAATATGAGAACCAGAATGATGATGATGACGAGAATGACGCTGAAAATGGTTCTTCTCGTAATGAAGATGGGGATGATTCTTCTTTCCATTACAGACCAAACTATAATGTTAGCGATGATTCTTCTTCGCAGCATCAAAGGAGAAGGAATAGAAGGCCTTATCAAGATTCTGATGTAAAAGTAGACATTCCTGAATTTGAGGGGAAAATGCAATCTAATGATTTCATTGATTGGCTCCAAACTGTTGAGAGGATTTTTTATTTCAAAAATTATCCTGATGAGAAAAAAGTGAAGTTGGTGGCTCTTAAACTCAGAAAATATGCTTCCTTGTGGTGGGAAAATCTGAAGAAGTAAAGGGCTCGTGAAGGAAGAAGTAAGATCAAGACATGGGAGAAGATGAAAAGGGAGCTTAAGAGGAGATTCTTGTCTGAACACTATTGGCAAGTGACTTTTCTAAAGTTTCATAATTTGAGGCAGCATGGATTGACCATTGAAGAGTATACGATGGAGTTTGAATTACTCATGCTGAAGTGTGACATTGTAGAACCTGAAGAGCAAACAATAGCTCGGTATTTGGGTGGGTTAAAAGAAGAAATTTCTAACGTGGTTCGTTTGTAGCCTTATTGGATATCAATGATGTGAGAAAACTTGCTTTGAATGTGGAGAAGCAGCAGAAAGAGGTGAAAAAGATTGGATGGAGATCTGCATCTAAGGATAGCTCTTCCAACTGGGGGAGTACTTCGTTCTCTAAGAACACTACAGTAACAAAAACTTCCAATCTTAAGGCTCTAGATAAGGGGAGTGTTGGGGCTATTTCTAAAGTAGCTGGTTTATCAAGTTCTAATGCAAAGAAATGTTTTAAGTGTCAAGGCTATGGACACATTGCTTCCGACTGTCCAAATCGCAAGATTGTTGTTGTTATGGAGGAAGAGGTAGTTAGCGAGGATAATTTGCCGAATGAATCAGATTAAGAAGAAGAAGTTACCTATGCTGATCAAGGTGAGTTACTTGTCATTCAGAGGAGTTTGAGTGCTGTTCAAGATGAAGATGAAGATTGGGTTCATTGCAGCATATTTTCACCCATTGTAGTGTGAATGGAAAAGTTTGTGATGTGATTATTGATAGTGGTGCTTGTGCTAATGTTGTGTCTTCTGATATGGTGAGTAAGTTGCAGCTCAAGACGGAAGCACACCCTCATCCTTATAAATTGAGGTGGTTGGAAAAAAAGCATGAACGGAAGGTAACAAATAGATGTCTTGTATCATTTTCCATTGGAAAAAGTACAGAGATCAAGTCGGGTGCAATGTAATTTCAATGGATGCATGTCATTTGCTGCTTGGTCGTCCGTGACAATATAATAGGAAAGTTCAGCATGATGGGTTCAAAAATACTTATTCTTTTGTCAAAGATGGAGTGAAGATTATCTTGGGTCCTTCTAAACTTGAACTTATTTCCAAACCTTCAAAAGGGGAGGAAACACTTCTTGTTACATATTCTGAAATGGAGCAACTTGTTGTTAATACGGATGTGGCTTATGCTCTTGTTGTTATTGAAGAAAATGCTGAAGTTAATGAGATTCCTCTTGAAGTGCAACCTTTGCTAGATGAATTTTCTGATTTGGTTCCTGAAGATATACCACTTGGACTTCCACCAATGAGGGATATTCAACATTGCATTGATTTCATTCCGGGGGCTACACTTCCTAATAAGGCAGCATATCGAATGAGTCCTACTGAACATGCAGAGTTACAAAGGCAGGTTGATGAGTTGATTTCTAAGGGATTGGTTAGGGAAAGTAAGAGTCCATGTGCTGTACCCGCTCTTCTTGTTCCAAAGAAGGATGGTTCTTGGAGAAGGTAGTGAACAAAATCACTATTAGTTATCGATTTCCTATTCCTCGGGTAGATGATTTGTTAGATCAACTCCATGGTGCTACCACATTTTCAAAGATTGATCTTAGAAGCAGCAACCATCAGATCAAAATGAGAGCTGTTGACGAGTGGAAAATAGCGTTCAAAACGAGGGATGACCTTTTTGAATGGATGGTTATGCCATTTGGCCTTTCGAATGCACCTAGTACCTTCATGCGAATGATGAATGATGTGTTTAAACCATTCGTTGGTAGATTTGTAGTTGTGTATTTCGATGATATTCTTGTGTACAGCAGGGATAAAGAAGAGCATCTTCATCACTTACGAGAGATATTTCAGACTTTGAGGAGTCAAAAGCTCTACGCTAACTTGAAGAAATGTGAGTTCTTCACTAGTAGCCTTGTTTTCTTGGGTTTTGTTGTTTCCAACGAAGGGGTGAAGATGGATCCTAGCAAGATTGAAGCCATTATCAGCTAGCCGTGTCCTCAAACTCTTCATGATATTTGGAGTTTCCATGGCCTAGCATCTTTCTACTGACGTTTCATTAAAAATTTCAGCACTATTATTGCTCCAATCACAGAATGTTTGAAAGGGGGTAGTTTCAAGTGGACTGATGAGACAGAGAAGAGTTTTGAGCTTATGAAGCAAAAGGTAACCAATGCATCTATTCTTTCTCTACCTGATTTTGGTCAAGTTTTTTAAGTTGAGTGTGACGCGTCTAATGTTGGCATCGATGCTGTTCTTAGCCAACAGAGCAAATCTATTGCTTTTTTTAGTGAGAAACTTAGTGATTCACGGAGAAAATATTCAGTTTATCACAAGGAGTTCTATGCCATTGTTCGTGCTTTGGACCAATGGTGTCAATACTTGCGTCCAAAACCATTTGTGCTATTTTCAGATCTGAGGCTTTGAAGTTTCTCAATAGCCAGCAAAAACTTAGTAGAAGACATGCTTCTTGGGTTGAATTTCTACAAACTTTCAATTTCTCTCTTAACCATAAATCTGGAGTTCAGAATGTTGTTGCAGATGCTTTGAGTCGAAGACACTTATTATTGACTACTATGCAAGTGGAAGTTGTTAGATTATATGGACTCAATCCATTAGATGATGTAATAAATTGATTAATTTCTTTATTTATCAATAATAACATGCTTTCCTTTCATGATATGAATGGTGTTTTACTACTTAATGCACATGACCAATACATATGACATAATGGTTCATGAGATGAACTGGGTCCCATTAGTATATTAAATGTGATATATGTGTAAGGATGAGATCCACACACGGGAGACATTTGTCACAAATCTTATACTTAAATATCTTCATAACCGGTGATGAGACTGGGCATCTCATCTGATAAGGTTGCAGCACTTTGATCACTATGAGATAGTGTGATTTGTCTCGATCATTAGAATGTAAGATTCTGGATAACGGTACTGGTACATTGGATGTATTTAAGGACCATGAGAAGCACCTTATGGAATACTGTCTCGAGTTTAAGGTTTGCTCTCATAATTCCCTAGCAATAGGCTCTCAATCCTGAGATATTGATGAACTCAAGTTTCTATCTATTCATTTGCTTTGAGTCACCAATGAGTGAGGCCAACTGTAGGTCAACATCTCAGTGTCTTGGGTAGGTAGTAGTAGGACTGTGAGAATATTCAATAGTCAAGATGGAATCTATCTATATTATCCCCTTGTGTCAATTAATGGATTTGTCATTAGTAAGTGTGCACCCATCTCGATTAAGAGTTAATCGGATGGTACTGATGATCACTGTGATTAATTGTGGCTCAAGGATAATAAGATGTCGATTTAAATTGGTGGGACGGTTTTAGTCCAATTGATCCATGAATATTGATAGAGAGGCCTACTTGTGGTAATTGGGAAGTTTAGGGTCTTCATTGTAATTTATTCCTAAGACTAGACTGCAATTGCATTTATATAGTGGTATTATTTGCAATTAACTGTGGGCCGGATTGCACATGAGATGGGGGGTCGCGGTGTCTCAGTTGGAGCCAGCTTTCTATGGAATCCCCAGTGGTCCCTACGCTAGCCCAAGTTATTGGAAAGATACTAATCCTACTTGAACTCTAAGTTGAAGGAATTAGAAAGTTACTATTTCTATTTGAGGTAGGACTTCTAATAATGGTAACAGTAAGCCTACTAATTGTTGTGGAAGTAAGACTTCTTTAATAATTAGAAAATGGAGAAAGTTGCTAATTTGTAATGGGAGTTGGACTTCTATTTCAAATAAGAAAAGAGGAGGTTTGTCAAGCTATAAATAGGGATGCAAAGGGGTTGGGAACTCCAGCAATTGGAGAAGCACGCCCAGCCCTCTTTTGTGTGCAAGAGTTGCACATCTCTCTCTTCTCTTTCTCTTTTAGTTCCTTGTAGTTTCTAGTAGGGTTTTCTCTTGAAGTTTCCACCAATCTTCTTGAGAAAAGAGATCTAATATGGGTCATAGCGTGGAAGACGAAGAGGTCTTGGAGATCTTAAGTTGCTTACAAAGAAAGAGTTTCTTCAACTAGCAAGTCGTCTTCTCCATTAGAGCACAATCAGGCTCCAAAGGTATAATTTGCTTTTCTATCTGTTGTAGATTATTTTGTTGCATGGTGTTGCTTGTTTTATTGTTGTACATGATTGATGAGACGGAGGAATTTCATCCTGGATGTGGTTGAATGACCTTATGGGTATTTGCTCCCTGAGTCAAGTGGGTCAAAAGTTTTGAAAACCTATCCATGAGGCCCACCTATTTCCAACAATTGGTATCAGAGCCTTATCTTTTCTCTAATCATGTTAGATCAGCGATCTAGATCTAATCTTTGCATGAGATGTGAAGAGGATAGACCTAGGGCTTTGTAAGGATCATATTTGATGATTGTATGCCTTTTGTATCTGGTACGATTGCTATCAAAGTGGTTGGTTCGGATAAGAAAGGGAATTTTCTGCAAGTTTCCCGAGTAGGTTGCTCGGCGAACCTCCATCCGCTCGAGCGAACTAGGTTCTGGAACAGTCCGCTTGAGCGGATCTAAGTCTGCTCGAGCGAACAGTGTGCTGGATTTTTCTTTTTTTGCAAGTCCATGATTTTTCTTTTTTGGAAGTCCAGCTTGAACCCCGCCGGGGGACACCCCCGGACCCCCTTTGCGAAGCGCATGTTATATGGAAATGACATCCTGGATTTGTGAGTTGTATGAGATACTAACTTGCAGGTGATTATGTCCTCTCCATATGGCCCACAACTCTTGCTTTCTTTTATATGGTTATTGGTTTATTTGTGGTTAAGTGTAAAGGACATCATAGTTTCCTTGGTTTCTCGTGAAAGGGCAAGGCATGGTGAATTTCCCTAGAGCCCTTTTATTTCCATGTTTAGATTACCATGTAAGTCTCATCCTTGAGGCGTAAATATTTATGTAATTTTCATTAATTTGTAAATTCTGGTGATGTCTGAGACGAAGAAGGAAAGTGAAGTTGGACTGCTAATCAAAGAGTTTGAAGATTACCAAAAGAGTTTTGGAGATACCCAAAGAGTTTGAGGAATCCCAAAGTTTTGGAAAGTCTAGAAGTCCAAGAAGTCTATTCGGTTTGGGCCATGTGGAGGAGAGGACTAGTTTCTAATTTTAACACTTTCTATTTGTGGATGGTTACTTGTTTTAGAATGTTTCCAAATCTGATCCAAACATAGCAGTTTCCAAAATTGGTCAAATCAAATTAACTTTTGGAAAGAGTTCTAATTAGAGTTGGTGGCCTATGAGATGGATCCATTGGTAACACTAATTTAAGAAACTGGACTTTCCATAAAATAACTTGACTTGGAACCAATCATTGGTCATATCATGAGATGATTTGACGTCTATATTTGTGGGCCCATATACCTATAAGGGAATCCTCAATTCTAAAATATTAAGTGGGAGTGGGGCATTTATATTTAGAAATCCCCATGGTTTTCCACCATAAGTCCATTGTAAGGAAAGTATTAGCCTCGCGCCATCTTGAGAATGGCCGTTCCCCACAGAGGGCTTGTATTTGTCTGGTTACTAGATATGGATCTCTTATGGATAGTGTTGGTGAGAAGGGGCGGGGGCCCACTCCCTAAGGAGGAGCTGCCCTCGACGATTGTCATGCAATGATAGTTGGTGGGTCACACTTAACTAAAATAATGATGTAGTATCCCCAAGGATTTGCCTCATATATTTTAGAAACCAAAGCCAATCGGGAGCCATACATTATTTGGTATGAAATACCTAGATAATAATGAATGATGAGGATCATGGATAGTTAGTCATAATCATAATTTTGACCAACTTTGATCCGCACCAATCTAGGTGGTATTTGCACTCCCCAAGGAGGCATACCCCGGGGATTGAGATTCCGATGTATTCTGAATTTTGTAGTTATGAGGATTCCCACATAAATTTGGTAGAATACTAAACCCTAATGTCATTTAAATTCATTAATTGAATGTATGGTTATGTGTTACAGTATTTCAAGCATGAATTCGAATACTTTCAATCCACTTGCGACCATCTTCAACTAGAATAAGTTGGTGGTATCCAACTATGTAGACTGGAAACGGAACTTGGATATTGTCCTGACTGCTTCAGGATATAAATATGTCCCTACCAAACCCCCCCTTGATGAGCCAGGCCCGGATGCATCAGAAGAAGAAAATGAAGTTTGTTCAGTCCCCTTGATCTTGTCTTTTCCCCTTTCTTTTTTCTTTCCCGATGAAAGAAGTGTGAGCCATAGAAGGCGTAGATACAGATACTTGAAAACCACATAGGATAGGCTTATTTTCCCGTGCAAATAACTGATACAAATTCGGGCTCAAAGTTGGCCCATGGGCTGACAGTAAGAAGGCTCCATAACTTCATTCATTCGCATTGCCAACCCTACCTAAAGTAGCCCATCATTCAAAAGACTATTAGAGGACACTCCTGTGTCAAGTTCCCTCGGTTGAAAAAGACTCGTCCTCGGGTCAAATGTACTATCATCACCATAGGAAGGAGCCAAATCAGCTACGTTAAAAGTGTCTGAAATGTCTAGATGTGCGGGAAACTCAATCTTGTAGGCATTTTCACCAATCCTCTTTAGCACCTTAAAAGGACCATCAGCTCTAGGTTTGAGATTACCAAACTTACCCTATGGAAACCTGCCCTTGCCGAGATGCACCCAAACCAGATCACCTTCCTTGAACTGTACGTACTTACGATGTTTATTAGCTTGAGCTTGGTACTTTTGATTTTGCCTTTCAATCTTATCGTGAACTTGTTCATGCAACTTCTTAAGCTGTTTCATCCTTTCTTCAGCATCACCACTGAAATTCTGATTTGTTGGAAGTGGAATTAAGTCTAATGGACTTAATGGATTCTGACCATACACAATCTGGAAAGGACTCCAACCAGTACTCTGGCTTGTAGAATGGCTATAAGCAAATTCACTTTGTGGCATGATAAGATCCCAATCTCGAATATTCTTCTTTACCAAACTCCTCAAAAGACTTCCCAAACTCCGATTGACAACTTCAGTTTGGCCATCAATTTATGGATGATATGTAGTGCTGAATTGAAGATGAGTTCCAAGCTTCCTCCAAAGTGTACGCCAAAAATGACTCAGAAATTTGGAATCTCGATCTGAAGTTATTGTTTTTGGAATGCCATGAAGTCTAACGATCTCCTTGAAGTATAAATCAGCAACATTAGTAGCATCAAGGGTTTTACTACATGGAGCAAAATGTGCCATTTTAGAGAAACGATCAACCACCACCATAACTGAATCTTTGTTCCTTGAGCTTCTAGGCAAGCCAAGCACAAAATCCATGCTGACATCTTCCCAAGGAGCTTTAGGTATTGCAAGTGGAGTGTATAAACCCGAATTATGACGGTGAGATTTAGTAATGTGGCATGTCCTACAACGCTGTATGAACCTTGAAACATCTCTCTCCATCTTCGGCCAAAAGAAATTATCTTGAATAACAGCAAGAGTTTTGTCTCTCCCAAAGTGTCCACCAAGTCCACCACTGTGAGTTTCAAAGATAATAGCTTCCCTCAAAGAAACTTGAGGAATACACAATCTGTTTCCCTCGAAAATATAACCATCCAGCACAACGAAATGCTTGGAAACACCACTTTCGCATTCAGCCCATATCTGCTTGTAGAGGTTTTTCAACACTTCAAAACCTATCGCTTCTGTTGGAAATAGGTGGGCCTCGTGAATAGGTTTTCAAAACTTTTGACCCACTTGACTCAGGGATCAAATACCCATAAGGCCATTCAACCACATCCAAGATGAAATTCCTCCGTCTCATCAATCATGTATAGCAATAAAACAAGCAACACCATGCAACAAAATAATTTACAACAGATAGAGAAGCAGATTATACCTTTGGAGCCTGATTGTGCTCTAACGGAGAAGATGACTTGCTAGTTAAAGAAACTCTTTCTTTGTAAGCAACTTAAGATCTCCAAGACCTCTTAGTCTTCCACGCTATGATCCGTATTAGATCTCTTTTCTCAAGAAGATTGGTGGAAACTTCAAGAGAAAACCCTACTAGAAACCTCAAGGAACTAAAAGAGAAAGAGAAGAGAGAGATGTTCAACTCTTGCACACAAAAGAGGGCTGGGCGTGCTTCTCCAATTGCTGGACGTCCCAGCCCCTTTGCATCCCTATTTATAGCTTGCCAAACCTCCTCTTTTCTTATTTGAAATAGAAGTCCAACTCCCATTACAAATTAGCAACTTTCTCCCTTTTCTAAATATTATAGAAGTCTTACTTCCACAACAATTAGTAGGCTTACTATTACCACTATTAGAAGTCCTACTTCAAATAGAAATAGTAACTTTCTAATTCCTTTATCTTAGAGTTCAAGTATGATTAGTATCTTTCCAATAACTTGGAGTAGCGTGGGGACCACTAGGGATTCCATAGAAAGCTGGCTCCAATTGGGACACCGCGACCCCACATCTTATGTGCAATCCGGACCCACAGTTAATTGCAAATAATACCACTATATAAATGCAATTGCACTCCAGTCTTAGGAATAAATTACAATGAAGACCCTAAACTTTTCAATTACCATAAGTAGGCCCTCTATCAATATCCATGGATCAATTGGACTAAAACTGTCCCACCAATTTAAATCCACATCTTATTATTCTTGCCAACGTCACGAATCTATGTCATTAATTGCTTCATCATAGTTACAGGGATTTTGTTCCGGTTCTTCCGGGACTGCCTCGTAAGACTCTCCCAAAAACGAGAACCTGTCTGGCAGTCTAACAATCCTCCCACTACGACGAGGCACTGGTGTAACTACTGGGTCTGGTAAGGGCAATTCTTCCTCAAGTTCGGTCTCACTTAGATTTGGAACTGATTGCTCTTGAATTTCTTCCAAGATCACCTTCTCTAAAGATTTCCGGTTTAACATATAATCTTCCTCCAGAAAAACCGCATTGGTGCTTACCGACACTTTTTTCTCTCTGGGATTATAAAATAACCAACCTTTAGTTTCCTTAGGATATCCTACAAACGTGCATACTTCATACTTCGATTCCAACTTATCCGTCTTAACCTTCAGCACGTATGCCAGATAACGTCAAATGTGTAAATGCTGCAGATTAGGCTTTCACCAAGACCACAACTCCCGGGGAGTCTTAGGTACAAATTTAGATGGTACGAGGTTTAGTATGTACATCGCAGTATCCAAGGCATATCCCCAAAAAGATATAGGTATTCCTGAGAAACTCAACATAGACCTGATCATATCTAAAAGAGTCTAGTTCCTTCTTTCTGCTACTCCATTCTGTTAAGGCATACTAGGAGCAGACAGCTGGGATAGAATCCCATTTTCTGATAAGTATCCCATAAAATCAGCAGAGAGATATTCCCCTCCTCGATCTAATCGAAGAGTCTTGATACTTTTACCTAATTGCTTTTCCGCTTCCGCTCGAAACTCTTTGAACTTTTCAAAAGCCTCAGACTTGCGGTGCATAAGGTATCTGTATCCATATCTTAAGTAATCATTTGTGAAAGTGATGAAGTACTCATATCCTCCTTTGGCCCTGACATTAATGGGTCCACACACATCAGTATGCATTAATTCCAATAAATCTTTGGCCGTATTTCCCTTAGATGAAAAGGGTCTCTTGGTCATTTTGCCTTCCAGACAGGACTCACAGCAGGCATTGGTTCTACCACCAATGAAGGCAAGATACCATCTTTCACTAGCCTGTCAATCCTATTTAGGTTTATATGACCTAGCCTCAAGTTCCAAAGTTTTATTGGATTAGATGAAGGTGACCTCCTCTTTAATGATGGTCTATTAATTGTTTCAGTATCATGTATCTCATACATCGTGGGAGTTAATAAATAAAGCCCATTGGTTACCTTGCCAGAACATACAAAAGTACTATTCCTCTTTATGACAACTTCAGTACCAAAAGTAATGGAATAACTTATATTCACCAAACTAGAAACTGAGATTAAATTCCATCGTAAAGACGGTACAAATAATGTGTCTGACAAAACCAACTTATTATTTGAAAAACATAAAGTAATGACTCCCACTGAAACAGCCTTCGCCTTAGCATCAGATCCTAGGTTGACAATGATTTCTCTGTCACTAAGCGTCCTAGTTTCCCTGAACCCCTGCAATGTATTACATGTGTGATTAGTTGCCCCGGAGTCTACACACCAAGATTCTGAAGCACTAGTTGCAAAACTAACTTCAGAAATAAGTCACTCAATCATACCTGAGGTCTTCTTCTTAGACAGATATTCTGGACAATTCATTTTCCAATGTCCTGTCTTACCACAATGGAAACACTTTCCTTTTGTCCCTGAACCCTTAGCCTTGGCCACACCATCATTAGGACCATGCTCCACCTTAGGACCCTTTGGAACTGATTTCTTTTTGCCTTTCTGCCCTTTGCCTTTCGGCTTGGACTTGGCATCTGACTTTTCTATCACTATGGCAGTTGACTTCTTCTTCATAATCCTTTCAGTCACTACCAGTTGGCTAGACAGCTCAGCTAGAGTCAAATTAAAAAATAAAAGGGGGAGGTGCCAAATACTTAAGAAGAGGATCGGCCCCGTTCCCGGGTACCCCCTTCTAATCCCTTGGCAAAACAGGGTTTAAAGACTGACTTTTCAAATCAAAATGATAATGCAAATGAGGCTTTGACTTGTGATTTCTGTGTTTTTCGTGTGCTATACACGAGTGATAAAAGTGAGAGGCCGATGGGCCGTAATTGATTGGAGGTGGCCGATGGGCTGTAATTGATTAGAGGTGGCCGATGGGCCAGTGCTTGTTTTAGGGTGGCCGATGGGCCGTGATTGTTTAAAAGTGTGTGTGAAATCACTCATCTCATCTCGTCATTCTCATCCATTCAATTTTAAAAATCAGTTCTTCATTCCCTTTTATCATTAAGTTCGATTAAATATTTGGCACCTAAGGTGGAGGAAGAAATAAAGGAAAAATCTTTTTGAGTTTATTTTGTTGATTTTGTAGTTTTTATGATTTTTTTATTGAAATTGGGGCTAGAAGGGCCTAACTAGGGGATTTTTACTTGGATTTACGTGATTAGTGCTTTATTACTGATCATCGGATTAATCATAATCTAAGGTCCTAGACCGCCCATATCAGCTTTCCTGGTCCCCTAAAGGAACAGAAAAGGTGATGGGACGAAGTCTAATGCTCTAATCTACCTAATGAGGGAAATTGATCAAATCCTAGGATGTGGACAACCTAAATTCGATAGTTCCTGCGCCTAAGCAGTTCGTTGAGTAAGGTTTTAATCGGTTCTGTTTATTTTGATTAGTTTTGAGTCGTGGTTTGGTTAATAGCTATTTAGGGATGGATTAGAAATGTTTTAGGTTCTGTTTTAATTATTTAAAGTTTTGGAATTGAAGGTCTTACTTCAAATGATAAAAAGAATATTGAAATCGGTGAAACGGGGTTGGCAGAAGACTTGGGTGCACCTGTGGTGGCGCTTAAGTTCTCTGGGTGACTTGAACGCACAGGCAATGGCGCCCAAGTACCGGATCCTGTGTTACTTGGCTAGTGACGAAGGTATTGATGTTAATTTCGGGGATCGGAGAGTTTTGTTAAGTGTAAGCTTCTGTTCTGATGTTGTTTTAGGTTTTAAGTTAGTTTATTTTAATAATCTTAAGTCTAGAACTCGAAACACAATTGGAATTCACCACTTGGATCTGACAGAGGACGTGGGTGCACCAGCAGTGGCGCCCGAGTCTCAATTTGATACTTTTAAGTCTTCTGACTTTGGTTCAAGGCTCTGAATGGGTTTATATTAATGGAATTTTAATTTCAAGACTGTTGTTGGTTGGGTAAAGGTTTTAAGATGTTGATTTGGGTCGAGATTGGAGATGAATATGGATTTGGTGATATTAGGGGCTAGAAATGGACTTGGGCGCACCTGTGGTGGCGCCTAAGTACTTCTGAGTGACTTGGCCGCACCTGTAGTGGCGCCCAAGTGGTCGGTCTGTGAGTTTCGGTTCTTTCTTAGATTCGTTCACCTAAATTTGGATTTTCAGATGACCTATGTCAATAAATCTTGGGTTCCGGGTTGGTTTCAAGTCTCTGCTCTTTAAGTGTGATTGTAGTTGGAGTTCGTAAGACGAAATATGACCAAAGCGGGGTCGGATCAAGGGGTTGGGCGCACCTGTGTGGGCGCCCAGGTATTTGGGGTGACTTGGGCACACCTGTAGTGGCGCCTAAGTGTCCGCCTGTTGAGTGGTTACTTGTTTGATGGTTTCTCGGGAATTTCTATGTCAATTTCGGGTATTCCAATTCGTTTCTCGGTTAAGATGTCTTTATTCTTTGGATGAGAATTGTCTGTCATTTTAATGAACTTCTGACTGGGGTCTCAAAGTATGAATTTAGGTGGGGTTGTCAATTATAATTGTGTTGGTTAAAGTTTGAATTAAAATTTGATCTGAGTTTGAGGTTCAAGTTATGATCGTATTAATTTGACTCTGTCAATTAGGGCTTGAATTAAAGGTTTATTGTTTAACCTTATTGATTGTGATTTTAATTAATGCTTTGAGTGATTAAGATTTATTAATTAGGGTTTTGATTAAGGATTTTAGTTAAGGTGTTTTATTAGGGTTGATTAATTAAGGTTTAATTAATTGGAGTTTGGACATTAGGATTCAGATCAATGGTTTTAATTAAGGTTGAATTAGATGTTTTAATTAGGTGTTTTTAATTAAAATTGGATTAAGTGTTTTGATTAAGTAATATTTTTTTTAGAGTGTACTAATTTGCTTAGGCGCAAATACAATAACCTAGGCTCATCTACTTACTATCTACTCTTTTTTTTTTTTTTTTTTAAGGAGTAAGATGAGAAGGGAAGAGTTTTATGCCTTTTATGAATTTTTTGGTGTTTTATGCAATATTAATGCAACCTAACCTAAAGTGTTATGATTCAGTAATTCGAGGTATAGAAGTTCAATAATCAGTCATAACCATCACAGAGATGCAGCAACAAGTTAAATGAAATGTGAAATATGAAAAATGCGGGCCGGAAGACGAACTGGAGACTTGGGCGCACAGGGAGGGGCGCCCAAGTGTCGGTGCAGGACTTGGGCGCACACACAGTGGCGCCCAAGTCACTCCCTGCTGGTTGTGATGTATTTCTAATGTTCGACGATATTCCGACGCGATTTTCCAACACTTTGCAATTAAGCACAGGGTCTTATTGTGAATTATTAATATCAGAACTTTCGGATTGAAGATGATAGCGCGAGGACCAAGATTCGAGGGAGGGATTCCCTTTGCAGGGACTTGGGCGCACCCACAGTGGCGCCCAAGTACTTCTCTTCTTATTTCCCTTATTTTCCTTCCTTTTTGGGCAATATAGTTAGTCCTCTTTCGATTCTTTCAACACTTTTTACAACTCCGAAGGCTTTGATATTAACTTATATGAGGGTGGACTTGTATCTAAGAAGCGAAATGCACGTGAAATGGAAAATTGGAGTTAAATTCCCAACTCTGGACTTGGGCACACTTGTAGGGGCGCCCAAGTGATTTTTCTGTGTTTTCTTCCTTTTTTTTTTTCTTCTTCT
This sequence comes from Camphora micrantha, assembly GCA_003546025.1. Lineage (NCBI taxonomy): Eukaryota > Viridiplantae > Streptophyta > Magnoliopsida > Laurales > Lauraceae > Camphora > Camphora micrantha. Next base: position 10,790,549 of record QPKB01000010.1, read on the forward strand.
TTCCAACACTTTTCGCGTGATTTTGAACACAAAGTCGCAGATCTGAGGGTCCTAATATCAATATGTATGAGAATGAATTCAGATCTAAGAAACGAAGTGCACGCGATATGAAAATCGGGGTTAAAACCCTATGCAGGGACTTGGACGCACCCACAGTTGCGCCCAAGTGCTCTGCTGCACGTTTTCTTTCTCAAATTTAGATTTTTCCCAATGAAAATGACATGAATACAAGATCTATTCTAATCACGAATTCAGGATGATGAAAACGATGCAGATCTACAACCTACGGATAATCCTAAGCATGTTTCTAATGATTAATGATTACTAGATATCAGATCCACTATAAAATACTACTATTAATGCAGATCTACAATTTATGCATGATTCTAAGCATGTTTCTAATCATTAATGATGCTGAACATTAATTGGAAAGAACTAGATCTAGGAATACTAGTTTGGATTATGTCTTTAAGTCCTAGACTGAAACTTTTGCGCAAATCCATAGCTTTGGGAGGCCTTCTCCATTGCTGATCTTGGAGAACCAAAGTGCTTTTCCTTCTCCTTTCTCCTAGATCTAAGGATCTCTCTTGTGAACTCTCTCTTTTTTCTCTCTTTTTACTTCTCTTTTTCTTCCTTTTTTAGTAGCCTCCCTCTTGCAAAATGGTATAAGAGGGTTTTCATAGGAGTTTTTGGCATGGAGGAGGGGTTAGGGCTCCTATAGGTATGAATTTCTAGAGCCTTCTCTCAAGCCTAGGTGATTTTAGGGTTTTTTTTTTACTTGTGCGCCCAAGTGGGTCTTGGGACTTGGACGCACACACAGGTGCGCCCATGTCTGGTTTCGGGGTTGAGTGTGCTTAGGGTCTAGTTCGGTCTACTTTCAGATCTAATTCGGACTAAATGATAGAGACTGGGCTTAGGCACATCAGTGGGGGAGTCCATGTGCATTTTTCAAGACGACTAGGGACTTAGGCGCACCTAGGGTGGTGCCCAAGTGGATTTTAGGACTTGGACGCACCCATGTGTGCGCCCATGTCACCCTTTGGGTTAAATGGGTTTATGGTTCGGCTCAGATTGCTTTCGGGTCGAATTCGGACTAAAACGATGAAGGTTAGACTTGGGAGCACCTGTGGGGGCGCCTATGTGCAATTTCAAAATGACTGGAGACTTGGGCGCACCTAGGGGGGCGCCCAAGTGGATTTTAGAACTTGGGCACACACACCGGTGCGCCCATGTCAGCCTTTGGGTCAAATGGGTTTAATGGTAAGGTTTTGATTGCTTTTCGGGTTAAGGTCCGGCCGGAACTATGAAAAATGAAGTAGAACTCACCTAAGTATGTACTCAAGTGTAAGTCCATGGATCCGAACCCTAGAGGGGGCTGGGGGGTGTGAATAGGGTGAGCTTCTATTAAGTGACCAATTATGCCAAATTCTAATTTCTTAATAATCAACTAGTCACAAGTGATGATATAGAACTAAAGTGCGGAAAATAACAAAAACAATCATCATAAAGCATTCACCATAACACAAAGATTTATAGTGGTTCGACCTCAATGCCTACATCCACTACCGGCTTGTGATCCAACACCTTACCGGATTTCCACTATTTATGCTTTTCAATAGGTTAAGCAATAACCTTTACAATATGCTTTCCAAGGCTAAGTAATAACCTCTTACACTATGCTTTTCTTAGGCTGAGCAATAACCTCTACAACCAAAAGGTTGGTTATCTCTCTAAGTAGTGTTTAGAATACACTTGATGGAGATACAATTATAGCTCAATACAATGCCTCTTAATTAGGCGGATATAAAAGTGAAAATCTAATTCACACACACACACACACACTATGAATGCAAAGATGAATGCACAATGTATATATATGATGTCCTTAATCAATTTGAAAATTAAAGCTCATAAATGTATGCCAAAGGCTTTTAAAAGTTTTAGCTCATAAAAACATTTATTATTGAGGAAAGAATGCTAATCACATGTTAAAAATAACTTGTAAAAGATTTACCTATCTAGTTCAAGCAAGTTGTGAAAGTTTAAGAACAAAACATGTGATGCATAAGGATTTCAATCAAATTAACAATGAAGCTTACTTTATGTATGCTTAAAGCATTTGAAAGTGTAAAACACAAAAATAGATTTGATTGAAATCAAGGGACAAATTACATGTACTTAAAAAATACAACTTGAAAATCATATACCTATCAAAGCTAAGCAAGTTGTGAAACTTTAAAACTAAAGTACATATGATTTGTGAAGTTGTTGAATCCGAAACATAAGATAGATTTGAAAGTGATTTTCTTATGATGAAAAACAACAACCGAAGATTCAACCAAGTATAGGAATCATGTTTACATATAATTTCAAAGATGTTTACAAAAACATGATTTACTTAGATATACCAATTTAAGTACTACTTGGTTTGAATCAAAGTGTTGCATCCAAAACAATAAATCAATTCAAAACATATACATATTAAGGACACAACAAATCATAGTTTATCATGCTAGAAAAGATTTACCAATATTTAAAACAAAGCATGAAAACATATGATTAAGAAAAATAAAGCTTACTTAGAGATTTAACTTCATTAATCCAAGCTTTAGCTTTCCAAATATCCCTTAGCCATCCTTAGCTCATTCTCCTTTGATTGGCCTCAAAACATCTCAAGGAGGGCCTCTTTGTTCCTCAAAATTTCTTTAGGAATGAACTTCTTTTTATACAAAAAAAATGCCCAACGGCTAGTCCCCGGTCGACCTGGTACCTTGCCCGGTCGACCTGGCCTTCAACAGTCATGAAATTGAAAGTTTGAAAAGAGCTCCAACGGCTCTTTCCCGGTCGACCCGCAGTGTGCGCGGTCGACCGGGTCCATGGGCTCGGTCGACCGAGCACACTGCAGGTCGACCCGGGCCCAGGGACCAAATACCCCAAAAATGCATATTTCTAATAGATTTTCTTGAGGGGTCTTTGGGCCATTAAATCAAGGTTGGAAACATGATTTTAATTCAATCTAAGTTCTTTTAAAATCATGAAACATAAGAGCCTAAAATGATTTGAAAGATTTAAAACATATGCTAGCTTGATTCATAAAACTTCTTTTCAAATTAAAATGCATCCAATCAAAACATGCATGATACATATGATTTACAAGATTTGAAACAATGCATGAGTAACTCAAGATTTCAAGATTTTCTAAATCAATGCAAGTGTGAAAATTCGAATGATGCTAAAATGATAATGCATCCATCAAATTGCAATACACAAAATTCCTAACAATTTCCCCCTTTGCAATTTGGTGGCAAACCTTACTCAACACCGAATTTATACACTGAGTCTTCAGCTCCCCCTAAGCTGTACAAGTTTTGAAATCTCTTGGATGCTCCTGCTTGGGCTCTAGTCCTTTTTCTTCAATCTTCTTGATGCTTGGAGCTTGATCATTCTTCAAGCTTTCTTTTCAATAGTCAAGCATCTTCTTTAGCTCCCAAGCTTTCTCTTCTTTCAACTCTCCCCCTTTGACCATTCACTCTCTCCTTTTGGCAAGATATGCATTCTCTCCCCCTGTAGAAGATCATACAATATCTCCCCTTAGGATGTATGGACATACTCTCCCCCTTTAGACAACGTGATTGCTCTCTCCCCCTTTGACATTAAATTGCAAAGGTACCTACACACATGAAATAAGGAAAATACCTTTTAGTAGCACCTGTTAACAAAAGAAAACGAAAATGAAATACATAACAGGCCATCATGTATGGAAGAAGTCTCTAAGGGTTCAAAGCCAATACAAAGGTCAATTTGATCAAAATTAATACTTCCTATGAAGGTTTATACTCCCCCTCAATCCATTCTCTTCTTTTGTCAAACTTTCGACAAATATTTAACTATTTGGAGCAAGAAGAAGATGGTTTTACTAATTGAGGAAAAACTTCAAGGAAAGAATTAGACACATATAACTATAAAGCTCACTATGATCAAATTGCCAATATAAAGAGCAAGGCTAAGGAGAAAAGCGATCATGGATACCAATTGAAATAAAGAATACCAATTGAGATTCAAGGATATGACTATAAAATCAAGCACTCTAAAATAGAGTTAAAAAGAATATAACTATTAGGAAAAAATCCAAATTAGAGCTATCCATGATGTTATGGGGTTTACTAATCATAGCATCAATCAATATAACTTAAGAAAATCATATGCTATAAAAATTTTGAAATCATTTCATCCAATCATTAAATATGACTATCGAGTGCAAAATGAATGAAATAAAATTCAAACATGAAGCCAACCTCAACTATTAACCAACCAATATTATGATCACATAAACATGGTGGTCATGATATTTACCTATATGAGCAAGAGAGGTGGCAAACATGAAAATTATGATGCTAATGGAATGTGACAAGGAATGAAAACATATTACTATAAAGTTCAATCCAATGTACATGGTCTATCACATTCTCAAGATATAACATCAATTGGATATTACAACAATCGAAAATTATGTCAATTGAAACCAATTGAATTTGAAAACATGATTAAGAGCAAGGATGTGACAAACACAAAATTCCATCAAGCATCATAAATGGATATTCATCATTTTTAATGATATAACTAATGAGCATTGTGATGAACAAGATAAATTGCATAAAAGAATATAACTATATGATCAAAATGCAAATCTATCATGATAATATTGCAATCAAAGGATTTTGAAAACCATGAGATATAACATGAAGACAAAATCAAATGATTACAAAGAAACATTGCATTTTAAGAGATGTGACTATATAGAAACAAAATGCAAATGTAACAAGACCAACAACAAGATATAACTAAAAAGAATAGGTTGGTCTAGGGAGGTTCAAGGCCTTAAGGATAGTCTAAATATCTACCTTTGAAGATTCTCCTAAGGTCTTAAAAAGGTTGTCCTTGAGAGATCACATTGAAGTCCCACCAACTCTTGGAGATTTAACTCAAAAAAGTTTTTAGAGTGGTGAAAAGATTCGTTAGGGAAATAAGGAGCTAGGAAGGAAAAAATCAATTTCGATCATAGTGGAAATCATTTTAAAGATATGCAATAAAACACAACACTAGGGTTCTAATCCAGATAAGGATCAACTCTGGGTTGTTAAGCCCTAAAATGGAGTAACCTCGCTCTGATACCACTTGTTAGTCCATGGATCCGAACCCTAGAGGGAGGGGGGGTGGGGGGTTCGGGGGGGGGGGGGGGGGTGTGAATAGGGTGAGCTTCTATTAAGTGACCAATTATGCCAAATTCTAATTTCTTAACAATCAACTAGTCACAAGTGATGATATAGAACTAAAGTGCGAAAGATAACAAAAACAATCATCATAAAGCATTCACTATAACACAAGGATTTATAGTGGTTCGGCCTCAATGCCTACATCCACTACCGGCTTGTGATCCAACACCCCACCGGATATTCACTATTTATGCTTTTCAATAGGCTAAGCAATAACCTTTACAATATGCTTTCCAAGGCTAAGCAATAACCTCTTACACTATGCTTTTCTTAGGCTGAGCAATAACCTCTACAACCAAAATGTTGGTTATCTCTCTAAGAAGTGTTTAGAATACAATTGATGGAGATACAATTATAGCTCAATACAATGCCTCTTAATTAGGCGGATATAAAAGTGAAAATCTAATTCATACACACACACAATATGAATGCAAAATGAATACACAATGTATATGTATGATGTCCTTAATCAATTTGAAAATTAAAGCTCATAAATGTATGCTAAAGGCTTTTAAAAGTTTTAGCTCATAAAAACATTTATGATTGAGGAAAGAATGCTAATCACATGCTAAAAACAACTTGTAAAAGATTTACCTATCTAGTTCAAGCAAGTTGTGAAAGTTTAAAAACAAAACATGTGATGCATAACGATTTCAATCAAATTAACAATGAAGCTTAATTTATGTATGCTCAAAGCATTTGAAAGTGTAAAATACAAAAATAGATTTGATTGAAATCAATGGACAAATTACATGTACTTAAAAAATATAACTTGAAAATCATATACCTATCAAAGCTAAGCAAGTTGTGAAACTTTAAAACTAAAGTACATATGATTTGTGAAGTTGTTGAATCCAAAACATAAGATAGATTTGAAAGTGATTTTCTTATGATGAAAAATAACAACCGAAGATTCAACCAAGTATAGGAATCATGTTTACATATAATTTCAAAGATGTTTACAAAAACATGATTTACTTAGATATACCAATTTAAGTACTACTTGGTTTGAATCAAAGTGTTGCATCCAAAACAATAAATCAATTCAAAACATATACATATTAAGGACACAACAAATCATAGTTTATCATGCTAGAAAAGATTTACCAATATTTAAAACAAAGCATGAAAACATATGATTAAGAAAAGTAAAGCTTATTTAGAGATTTAACTTCATTAATCCAATCTTTAGCTTTCCAAATGTCCCTTAGCCATCCTTAGCTCATTCCCCTTTGATTGGCCTCAAAACATCTCAAGGAGGGCCTCTGTGTTCCTCAAAATTTCTTTAGGAATGAGCTTCTTTTTATACAAAAAAAATGCCCAACGGCTAGTCCCCGGTCGACTTGGTACCTTGCCCGGTCGACCTGGCCTTCAACAGTCATGAAACTGAAAGTTTGAAAAGAGCTCCAAAGGCTCTTTCCCGGTCGACCCGCAGTGTGCGCGGTCGACCGGGTCCATGGGCTCAGTCGACCGAGCACACTGCAGGTCGACCCGGACCCAGGGACCAAATACCCCAAAAATGCATATTTCTAATAGATTTTCTTGAGGGGTCTTTGGGCCATTAAATCAAGGTTGGAAACATGATTTTAATTCAATCTAAGTTCTTTTAAAATCATGAAACATAAAAGCTTAAAATGATTTGAAAGATTTAAAACATATGCTAGCTTGATTCATAAAACTTCTTTTCAAATTAAAATGCATCCAATCAAAACATGCATGAGACATATGATTTACAAGATTTAAAACAATGCATGAGTAACTCAAGATTTCAAGATTTTCTAAATCAATGCAAGTGTGAAAATTCGAATGATGCTAAAATGATAATGCATCCATCAAATTGCAATACACAAAATTCCTAACATCAAGTGCCTTATAAAGGCAACCCAGGACCTGGGCGCACCTGTGTGCGCGCCCAAGTGCCTTTCTGGGACAAGGGCGCACCTGTGTGTGGCCCAAGTGATTTTTGGTACATGGGCGCACCTGTGTGTGCGCCCAAGTGGATTTTGGTGGGGGGAATCTTCCGAGGGCTATATCTTTTGATCCGTTTGTCGGAATTGGACTTTCCACATATCGTTGGAAAGCTCTCTGAGTGTAGCATCTTTTGGTCTATATGTCATAATGATTAGAGGTTGGGATAGAGTAGGGATATTTGAATCAATGATCCTAGCCTCTTAACTCATGCTAATCTTTTCATACTTAGGCAAACCAAGTGTAATCCCTCTAGGAACGACCTGAGTGTGTTCTATGTAGTCTGGAATGGACTTGAATAGTGCTATAGTTCATTTCTTGTATGAGTAGTGGGTTGGACAAGAGATCTTGACACGATTTGGCTCTTTCCCTCACGAATTTCTAGAGATTGTCAAACTAAGTCTAAAATTATCAACAAGCATCTTCATCGTCATTAATTCATTTGAATTATGCCATTAACCATTCAGTTATGGTTGAAATGGGGGCACCATTATATATGACAGGTGTTTAATGCTATCATAGAGGGCCAAATGAGGTGTCTACACCAGCCATCATTCGAGCTCGGTTAAACACACCGAGCGGATGCCTTAATTCAGTTAAAACCATTCATTGGCTCTTATAAGGAGTTAAACATGTTCTATTATGGTTGGTTTCCTCAGGCTATGAAAACGTGTAAAAACCTGAATAAAACTTGACTATCGGACAAGGAAATTGAGAAAAGAACAATTGTATTGATGTGATAAAGATGTACAGACATCGTCATTACAAAAAGAAAAAATTACAATTCAACTATTGCGTCCCCTGTTACCCCAGAATCGCTAGTTGGAGGAACATCAGATGAGGAGACATCCAAAATGGCCCCGCCAGGAGTCTCGGGCGGAGGAGGAACTTTGGGGAGCCTCAACGAGTGGCACAGATGCAGTGGGTGTAAACTCGGGTGGGTTCCTGTACATGGGGTGATCCTTGGAAAACCCCAATTCCTTGAGTTCGGCCCGAAAGCAGAGCTGAAACAGTTTCGGGCTCAGTTTTTTTATTTGGTCCATGTAGATTTTCTCCACGTCCACCACCCCCTCCAAGAAGGCAGCATCGGTTTCGGTCTTGGTTGAAGAGATAAGATCTGCCTTCTGTTTCCTCTCCAACTCGAGCTCGGCCTCAAGCTCAACCGACCTTTTCCCCTTGGCTTGCACCTCCCCCCTCAGCTCGAAGGTCTCCGCTCTCAGTTTGGTGAGATTGACCACTGCCAAATCCACCTGTGCTTCAAGCTCAGCCTTCTTCGTCTCTGCCGCCTTCAACTCCTCGTGGCTCGACTAAAGAGCAGTTGAGTTCCTTCTTCTCCCTCTCCAGTTGAGAAACCCTGGAGCCCTCTTCAAAGGTTCTATTCAGAACAACTTGAAGCCTCTGGACATTCTGTAAATAGAAGCATATATATATATATATAAGAAACCTATAAAAATCAAAATCAGATGCTCGGCCGAAGCTTATAGAATTGAGACTTACCGAAATGGAGTGTTGCAGCGAAGTCATCAGCAACTTCGCGTTTTCAGCTCTTGTGTGCCTCTCCATGTCCTTAGGGAGGGCACAGGCTCTGCAAAGCGTCGCAATCATGGTGGAACTGCCTGCCAACCGATCTTCAATATTCAACAGCCTGCTAGGCTCCAACTGGAGCTCTGGCCTAAATGGAGGCGACCCGATTAACTGAAACCCTGGGGGCAGTTCGGGGCCCAGTTCCTCCGAACGCTCCCCCGGGCCTTTCTTCGGATGCAGGCCTCTCCCTGGCCTCTTCGGCTGAATGCCGCTAAGTTTCCTTACTCGGGCCCTCCAGCAAGGCCCTCTTCCCTGACCGACCTTCCCTTTTGTCGGTAGAACTCGGGGGGATGACGGAGATAGAGGAAAACGCCCCAGCAGCGCTCGAGGACCCAGGAGCCTGAGCAGAACCCCCTACAGAGACAGAAGGAGCTTGTTCTCCAAAAATCATCTCCTCCAAATTTCTCGGTTTTTAGGGAGGTCAGCGCTTGTCCATGTCTTCCGAACTAGAGGGGGAATAATAAGCTTCAATTTCAAGAAGGGCGTCTGTGGCCTCGGTACCAATAGCCGATGTGGAGGCTTCAGCGCCCGAAGCAATTCGGTTGTTGGTGTTGGCCAAAGCGAGTACCACGTCTCTGGGACGGCCGGTTTTCCTCGTGTATGACTGATACTTCGGCTCGTACCCCAGCAGAGAATATGCAGCTCAGTTGTGGTGACCTCGGTAGCTTCAAATCTTGTTTAACCAGACCCCATTCCTCTTCTAGCTGTGTAGTTGCGCGTCTTGCCTTCTTCTGAGGAGACCTGCGCGAGAAACAGAAAATGAAAAGGGGTTATCTTGACGAAATTAGATAAAGGGTACGCAAGAACCCAAAGGGAGACGGTGTTTACTCGGCGGGGTCCCAGGGGACCGTGGGACTTGGATTCTCCTCGCCACCTCGGATTCGGTCGCTCTGAACTCCTAGTTACCCGAGACTAACAAATGATCGTCCCCAGCGTATTTATTTGAATTCTTCAAGGCCAGGACGAGGGCCGAACACTTCGCCTTAACCTGGAGATAATATGTATCGCTCCCCCTGGACTTGCAGAGGTCATACATGTCCTCAATGTCATGGACGCCGAAATTGATACCGAGGATCTTATTCAGTTCAGCGACGCCCATGATTATCTTGAAGTCATTGGGCATCAACTGACAAGGGCAGAGGTTCCATGTCTTCAGACACGACTTGAGAAGGGGATGAAGGGGGAACCGGACCCCACCTTCAATAATGGCGACCACGGGGAAGGGCATCCAACCTTTGCTAAGGGCGTAGCCCCCGAAGATATTCGAAGGGTCAACCGACCTCACCTGGAGATCCTCAGGGATCATATATGCTGCCTTAAGCTCTATCAAGGCCTGAGGAGTGTCTATCCAGCATCAATAGATCCCCATCGCTGGATTTAAAGAATCCAAAAAGATAGAATGGAAGGAGGAGAAACCCTAGGAGGGGGCAGAAATCCTATGGTGGGCAGAAACCCAGAAACAGGGAATAAAACGCAAGAAAAGGAAAGAACGGAGAAGAAAAACTCACAGAAGCTGATGGTGGAACGATGCTGGAAACTATCGACGACGATTGGACTCCTATCGTCAAATCTCTCTTCAAAGGAACCCCCCTCTGTCTAAAAAATGCCAAAGTAAAAGAAGAAGAAATACAACACCTCTATTTATAAGAGAAGAGCGCCATCCCAAATTTCAAAGTTGGACACATGCAATGTGTCGCTTCGGTTACTCCCCACGCCCCCTCGAAGTGACAGGGAAGCCAATCAGGCAGTGACACGTGTATTGTCGTTCCACCTTCCGCGTTAATCAGGGGCATCCCATTTACTGCTCGATTAATTACTTTGAACAGACTAAACGACGGCGGCACAATAAATTCAGCCAAACGAGGTAGCACCATATTAAAAATCGGACATCAATGATCACCAGTGGCCCACACCAGGATGAAGAGTTCTCCCATAATACCATTTAGCTCCCGACCTTGAAGAGCTAACGAGTCCCGAGGTCAAGAGCTAGGGGCAGTTGTGTGGGGGCATTTCCGTAATACCGAGATGAACCTCAGTCTCGATAAGACTAGGTTTACCTTGACCTCAGAATCTTGGATTTCGGCAATAATGCCAGCCTCAATCGAGCCAAGGTTAGCCTCAGTGAGAGCACCGACTAGTGGAGCTCGGTAGCTGTACCGACCTTGCATAGTTCGGCAGAATTGCTAAGGTGCGCCTTCAGACTTTCAGCTCGATCGACTAGCCGAGATCGACACTAGAATGTCTAATCATAATTTAATGAAAGTATGGCGGTGTCACAGAATGCGCTGACAGACAAGATGGGCGCCGGGTGGGAGCCGAATATAGATAAGGGGATAGCCTTATCAGCGGTCACACCCGCAATCATACAAGGGGTCATGGTACGTCCGATGGGACAATACTTCCACCTACCTCCACTGAGGGAACAAGGTATGACCTGATGGGATGTTCCCTTTTTACCTACCTCCACTAAGGAAGCTTCCAATGGCATTCCCTCAACTATATAAGTGCAAGAGGTGAAACCCATAAATGTATGCTCTAAGGCACAGACACCCATACCCTCTCTCTTCTCCATTTACCCTTTGCCTAGTAACCACACTAACTTAGGCATCGGAGAGCCTTCAGCTGACAGCAGCCAGAGGCCTCTAACCTTTGCCTCTTTTTTCCTCTCAGGACTCAGGTGTTCAACCTCCCTCCCAAAAAGTTTAACAGCAGATTTGCAAGCGTCACAACCGCTTAATCAAGTCCGTATTATTTTAGGCACTTACAAGTGTCATCCCCATTGTAGGGTTCTTGAGAAGTTAGCATCTATCCCTACTCTCTTTGATTGGCTTCGTATGCACCACCCTACACACGTCAGTACGAAAAGGGTTTTAAAAATACACAAGTAAACTCCAAATATCTCGGGTATTGAAAGCAGCCTAGTGGTCATTCAGTCATGTGGCTGACTCAGTCAAATTCGATTACTGTAAGCATGTTTATTTATGTGTGGTAAAGTAATATAAGTGAGATAAAGTATGTGGTAAACTTAAGTTTTAGACAGAGGTAAAAATGTTGCTTTTGCATTGACTTTACTTTAATGTACTTCATCATAGTTTTATGTGGCAAAGAAAAAAGTGGCCTATGGTAAAGTTCATGCAAAAAAAAAAAATAAATAAATAAAAAGGAAGATGGACTTTACTTCACTACTCTACCTTTTCATCCAAATATGGCAAGGGAAGAATATCATATCTAAGTCAACTTTATGTTCACCTTTACTTTACTGCTTGCTAAACAAACACCCAAGCACTCTTCTTAAACCTCCTCATCACCTTCTCAATACTTTCTTATGCTCTCTTATCCTCTTCTTCTCATCCTCTTGATACTATCTGTGACGTTTTGATTATATATATTATTTATTTTATTATTATTATATAATTGATTGTATTTTAATTGAATACGCGATTAGTCTAAGTGGGGACCACGTTAGGCTTCAGTTTGGTGAGTTAGGCTTATTGGATAAGTTTCTTGACCCATAGTTAACTCGGGCCCAGTTAAATGGTATAGTTCTTCTCAAACCAAAACTCTAGTTCTCCTCTAACCCAAACTCTTCTCTTTTTAAAACCCAAATTCTATGCTCTTTAGAATTGAAGTTAGACTACAACTCTTATTCTTATTCTTATTTTCTATTAATACTACACTATCACACTCTTTTATTTTCACACACAACTCTCTCTCTTCCAATTTTTCTCTAGGTTAGCACCTTGGGCTTTCGCAGTAGGAAATCTAGACCGTCTCCCTCAACCGCGGACCTAAGACAAGTACTTAACCATAATTTATAGATCTAATGCTTGTGTTTCTCGTCGATTCGAATGTGGAGGCATGTAGAAACCCTTTGATGCCCTTTCTCATAAGATAATGTGGTTGTGCAATTTTGTTTTGCGATGATATCGGAGATTTGGGGATGACTCAATCCATTTTCTCATATCGATTTTACTAAGATTTTGTAAATCGGGTAGTAATGTAGACATGTTGGCTGGATTTGGACTCAATGCAGTCCATTGGAAATCGTTGGAGGACCATATCTTGGAGCAGTTCCCGGACGCACAACCATGAGACCATGGTACTGTGCATTGGCTGTAGGACCAGGTGGGCCCCTGATGTTAGATCTTATATGTGGATTCGAAGGAGGACCCACGGGCGACCATAGAGATGGCAGACCCATGTGAGGTGGGCCCTATTTGGTCCACCATCCAATGACCCAAAGGGGGCTAACAACATGGAGAAAGAAAAGAGGGATTTCCATTTTTGGAGACTGTGGGGCCTAGGTGGGTCACCAATGGCAATTTGAACCATACATCTTGTAGAGAGGGCCTAGGTGACCATCTTGATGAGGGCTAATCATGGGCTCTTGATCAGTGGGACTACTATCCGAGTGGCCCAGTTTCTGTTGTTGTCGAGTTTCATTACAGAACTCGGTTCTGTTTGCAGTGAAGAAGGGATATGAGAGAGAATGATGTTCACATGGGGGATGAGAGAAGTTCTGTTGTGACAGAACATAGCATGTAAGTTTTAACACTTGGCCCCTCTAGTTTCTTGAATTTAGAAAAAAAGGCCCTATAGTTTTTAATGAATCCAAATTAGGCCCCTTGGCTTATTTTATAAAGAATTGAATTTGAAAAATATTTTGGATGGAGTCCTAGGGTTTTCTAAAATGATGAACTAAGATTATTATTATTTGCAAATTAATATTTAATGATATCTTTGATTTTAACGTGTTAAAATTATTATTTTTTTACTTTGTTATTGGATCTTTGGACCGAGTAAATACCGTCCGGGTAAACGGTATCTTACCAACGTGGGGTTTAGTACTTCGTATGACCTCGGGGAAATCCTAGTGGATTCGAGGTCAACCTATCTCTATTGAAAAACCCTTAATTTGGTATATGCACCATTGATTGAGAGGGGTGCATTGATCTTTTATCTATTACAGATTCGTGTGGTTGTTGGATACGAGACCTTATGTTTGGCTTGTGAATTATTCCTTGGCCTTTAGGTTTGCATACATGATTGAGATTGACTTGTTAGTTGCATACCCTACATTGATTGGATATGGACCGTGCTGTGGTGCGATAAACGATTGAGATATTGTAGAGGTTCAATTGAATGAATTGATTGGTATTTGATTATGGATTGTTGTGCGGCCAGCCTTTCACTTTGACTTAGATTTCTGTGTCAGAGTTTTACAGATCATTAGGTCTTTTATACTATGATATGTATATATATGTATATTGATTGGGTCATATTTGAATAACTGCAGTTGTAATTGGACGGCTGATTACTGATGTGTGCGAACACTGTAATATCCGAATTTCGAACTGGTTTATCCGGCCTACGATTACAAACCGGTTTATGACTGCCGACCTTCGAATGGTCCCGCTTTATAGTTAGGGCTGACCACCCAAAGCAGTAGTAGTGCTTCTTTGTGATTATTGTATTGCTCTATTGTGTAGTTTGGATTTAGGTTATATGTTCTTTTCATCATTGTTTCATTGCTAATCTCTTATGATAATTACTTGTCATTACTCACGTTGATCTTGTGTTTTATTTATGAATTATGCTTTCGTACTTGCTGTTTACTTTTTTTTTTGGTGTATAGGATTAGGCCCCTACCCTATCGTAGAGACGGAGGAAGGTCAAACGTTTCAAGCATTTGAGCCAGTTGTTGAATCTGAGTGGAGAGCCGAAGATGGCTATGGAGCCGTCTAAGTCCACACATGAGATATCGACATCTTAGAGTCCTTAGTTGATTTAATTCCATAATATATTTTATTTAGTTGTTTTGTCTAGGTTATTTTCGAAACTTTAACCTTAAATATTCAATAGTTATGTGTTGGTTTAATTTTGGATATTACCAATTGATTTAATGCTTCCGCTAATGTTTTATTAGGACTCATCATGTTTCGAAATTTTGTGGGTCTATATTTGGGAGCTGGTGTTGCATTAAACACAGGAAATTGAATATTTCTTCTTATTTTTCACGTCATCCCTTGGTTGTATTTTGGGGACGTGACAGTTGGTATCAGAGCCAGCACGTTTCTTGGAACTTAAAACTAGATAGAAACAATTAGGACATGGTGAGGATTTCGATCTCGTTACACAGGCTTTACGTGCTAACGGTAAAGTCTATAGTGTTGTTTGTTAGATTCTTTTTAGGAATCAACTACTAACACTCGGTTGCAGGAAATGGCACACCAAAAAACTCAATCACAGGATAATAATGGAAGTGGGTTGAACTCTAATGACGATTGCTTTAACCGACTCATGGAAGCCTTTATGCAGTCGCAAACTAATCAGATTGAGCAACAAAAGAAGGCTGAAGAGGAACGGGCTGCAGAGAGGCAGCGAGAAAAAGAGGAACGAGCTGCAAAAAGTGCACAGACTGATTTAGATCAGGCAAGGTCTCAAGCCCAAATTCTGGAATTGACAAGTTGGGCAGCTCAATCAGTGCAAGTAGTTATGCCTCCTAAAGAAGTGGATCCAAATGACCTTTATAAGAAATTTAGGAAGAGGTCTCCTCCAAAATTTCACGGTTCAGAAGACCCCATGGTAGCAGATGATTTCACAGAACAGCTTGAGCAGATATTCGCAGTTTTTTGTTGCAACCAGAAGCAGAAAGTTAGTTTGTCAGTTTACTTGTTTCGAGGAATGGCCCTCCAGTGGTGGAATTCGGTTAAAGCAGTAATCCAAGCAGACATCGTGATAAAAGAAGATGCATGGAAGACATTCACTAAAGAATTTATGGATAAATTTATTCCTAAGTATGTCAAGGATCAATGGAAGAAGGATTTCCAGAATCTGAAACAAGATGATATGTCAGTGCAACAGTATGGACAGCAGTTTACCAGATTAGCTAAATATGCTCCTACATTCATTACCCCGAAAGAGGAAAAGATCAGGTGTTTCCTAGATGGTCTTTCAGCTGATATTTACAAGATGATCAAGGATAATCAGCGCCCACTATTTCAAGATGTTGTTAAGAGTGCGTATTGGGTGGAGGGTGCGCTAAAGAAGAGAGCTATGGAACGACAAGCTAAAATACAGCAGAATCAGTTAAGGCAGTTGGCAAGTCAGAACAATAAGAATAACTCAAAGTGACAGAAATTTCTGAGTCCACCCGCAGCCAGTCCGATACTATGTTGTGAACAGTGTGGAAAGAATCACCCGACAGAGCAGTGCTACAGGCAATTAGGGGCATGTTTCCACTGTAAGCAGGTTGGACATCGAATGAAAGATTGTCCCAATGGGGGCAGTTAGTTATCAACATCTCAGGCAGCAGGGCCTCATGCGCCTTCACAACAGCAGTGGAGGACAGCACCCCAGCAGGGACCACAACAGACAGGTTAGTAGGTTCCTCAACAATAGCAGTATAGGGCTCCTCAGAATCAACAGTTTAGGAGACAAGCTCCACAGCAACAAAAGCAAGTTCAGGGTCAGCAGAAGCAGTATCAAGGGGGTCAACAGAGGCCACTTGGGCCAGCGCAAGGACAACAGAACAAACCCCAACAAGGCAAGGTGTATGCTTTTACCCATGAGAATGCAAATGGTTCAGCAGACGTCGTGAAGGGTACCGTTTTAATCTCAGTGAAGAAGCAATAACCATATCTCCTTCCAGAGTTATGCTAGTCATTTGGAGGACCAAATGTCCTAAGGGGGAAAGAATGTGACGTTTTGATTATGTTATTATATAATTGATTGTATTTTAATTAAATACGCAATTAGTCTAAGCGGAGACCATGTTCGGCTTCGGTTTGGTGAGTTAGGCTTGTTGAATAAGTGTCTTGACCCATAGTTAACCCGGGTCCAGTTTAATGGTGTAGTTCCTCTCCAACCAAAAATCTAGTTCTCTTCTAACCCAAACTCTTATCTTTTTGGAACCCAAACAATATGCTCTTTAGAATTTATGTTAGACTACAACTCTTATTCTTATTCTTATTTTCTATTAATACTACACTACCACACTCTTTTATTTTCACACACAACTCTCTCTCTCTCTCTCTTTCTTCCAACTTCTCTCCGGGTTAGCATCTTAGGCTTTCGCAGTAGGAAATCTAGACCATCTCCCTCAACCGCGGACCTCAGGCAAGTACTTAAACATAATTTATAGATTTAATGCTTGTGTTTCTCTTTGATCTTTGATTTCGAGTGTGGATGCATGTAGAAACCCTTTGATGCCCTTTTTCATAAAATAATGTCGTTATGCGATATTATTTTGTGATGATATCGGAGATTTGGGGATGACTCAATCCATTTTCCCATATTGATTTTACTAAGATTTTGTAAATCGGGTAGTAATGTAGACATGTTGGCTGGATTTGGACTCAACGCAATCCATTGGAAATCGGTGGAGGACCATATCTTGGAGCAGTTCCCGAACGCACAACCATGAGACCATGTTACTGTGCATTGGTTGTAGGACCAGGTGGTCCCCTGATGTTAGATCTGATTCGTGGATCCAAAGGAGGACCCACGGGCGACCATAGAGATGGCAGACCCGTGTGAGGTGGGCCCTGTTTGGTCCACCATCCAACAACCCAAAGGGGGCTGACGGCCTGGAGAAAGAAAAGAGGGATTTCCGTTTTTGGAGACTGTGGGGCCCAGGTGGGTCACCAATGGCAATCTAAACCATACATCTTGTAAAGGGGGCCTAGGCGACCATCTTGATGAGGGCTGATCATGGGCTCTTGATCCGTGGGACCACTATCTGAGTGGCCCAGGCCCATTGATTGAGAAGGGGTGCGTTGAACTTTTATCTATTAGAGATTCTTGTAGTTGTTGGGTACGAGACCTTATGTTTGACCTTAGAATTGGCTTGTGAATTATTCCTTGACCTTCGGGTTCGCATACATGATTGAGATTGACTTGTTAGTTGCATACCCTACATTGATTGGATATGGACCGTGATGTGGACTGTAAATGTTTTCTCCCATGATGTTTTTCAAATCGTGTCTGAAGGGAAAGGAGGGATGTGCATGGAGAAGGAAAAAAAAAAGGGGGTTGTGTGGTGTTTGCGCAGATTGGGGAAAAGGATGTGCCTGGAAAGACACCTAGATGTGTACAAATAAGGGATGTGGAAGTAGGGATGTGACAATAGCAGCTTTCGATGGTAAATCTACCTCGGGCCCACTTGAGGCCATGATAGAAAGGGGAGAAGGCATAGTGCATACATTAGGGGTCTAACTTGATCATAGGCAGTCTAGGTGATGGTTTCATTGTCCTTTCATCACACCATAAATTCATTACGCCAGTTAGTGTGTATATATAAATATTGTAATTTATTTATGAGAAATACATATTGTGCATTAATATACTAAACTGTGAAAAGGCTAACATTTTGAATATATGAGAAACGGTCTTGTGAGAGGAAGCCGTATGTGAGTAAACTTTATAAGGTCCACCTGTATTCATTCTAACCATAAAGGGTATGAGGGATTGAAAGATTTTAATGGAAACTAAATATGTGACAGAAATCGACCCGATCCAATCACATATCAAATGGAATTGCATGGGGTTGATCTCCAGCATATACCTAGTTCCCATTAGGATCTTTCAATCCCTTCCGCCCTTCATGATTAGAATATATCTAGGCGGGCCCTATAAAGTCAGCTTATTTACCACACCATATATATAGAGTGGTTATTAGGTGAGCCCAATGCGCATGTTGCGCATCGGAGGTGGGGCCCATAGGGATCCATCCGAGTGGACCGAAAATCTTCCCAATTTACATCGGTCCCGTCGAGTTTGCACCCTTCCAAATGGACCGTATGCAATTTGATTAATTATACATCGATCAAAATGGATTGAACTTATGGGCCTAAGATGATAGGGTTAAGATGATTGGATATGGCTAAGTTTTTGCAAAGATGAGGGGCCCAGGCAAATCTCCAAACCCCACTAAGGTCCAGCCCCGGGTGGGGCCCCATTTGGGAAGCACAGGCTAACCCGCATGGAATAGCACGCACACTAGGTGACTATATATGTCCCCTATGCACCTCGTTGTGGGGCCTACCTGGGGATGCGGCTGGTGGGTTTGGAGGATCTAGAGGAATACCTTCAACTGAATTTATGGGATACTTAACAGATAATGGGATTCTATCTTAGTTGTCTACTTCTGGAATGCATCAACAGAATGGAGTAGCAGAAAGAAGGAACATAACTCTTTTACATATGTTTAGGTGTATCTTGAGTTTCTCAAGGTTTCCCACATCCTTTTAGGAATATGCTTTAGATACTGCGATATACATACTAAACCTTGTACCATCTAAGTCTGTACCTAAGACTACCTGGGACTTGTGGTATGGGCAAAAGCCTAGTCTGCAACATTTGGATATTTGGGGTTATCCGGCACATGTGTTGAAGCTAAAGACAGATAAGTTGGAATCGAAGTCGGAAGTATGCACTTTTGTAGGATATTCAAAGGGAACTAAAGGTTGGTTATTCTATAATCCTAGAGAGCATAAGGTTCTTGTAAGCACCAATGCGGTTTTTCTAAAGGAAGATTATATAATTGACAAGAGAACCTTAGATTGAGATGTCCCAGAAGAGATTCAAGAGCAAACAATTCCAAGTCCAGTTAGAACCGGACTTGAGGAGAATCCACCTTTACATGATCCTGTTGTTACACCATAACCTCGTCTAGTGGAAGGATTGTTAGGCCACCTAACAAGTTCTTTTCTCTTAGTAATATCTTTGCAGGGCTTAAAAGCGTGGTTTTGGTTTTCATTCTGAAATTTCTTGGCCTGGGATATGTTGGGCTTGGGTTCCCTCTTATCATTTTTTGCCTCAGTAAGATTGGCTTTACCCACATGTTCAAAATCCTTACTTTTAGATTCACGACTAGTGATGCTCCTAGATTCTGAGTCGGACTATGAGATCTTCCAACTTTCTTTCTTTTTATGTTTCAAAGTGATCTCAAAGTCCTTCCACGATAGTGGAAGTTATGAATTATACAACCAATACAAACTGTTCGGGTAAATCCATTCCTTCATTTTGGACCTCATGAATAATTTTCTGAAAATCTTTAACTTGTGCTATCATAGATTTTCCTTCTTCCATTCGAAATTTCCAAAATTGCTCAATTGCATAGTTTTTGGCAATTGCATCTTCAGTAGCATATTCTTTAATCAAAGCTTCGTATAAACCCACAAGGGTTTTAAATTTAGAAAACACATCATACAAGGAATTATCCAAATAATCGAAATCATAGAACTTCCATTGTCCATTTTTATATGTTCCAACGGGCCCATCTCCAAAAGGTTCGGGATAATCAGTCAATAGAACATATAGAATTTTCATAACTTTTAGGAGATATTCCATTTGCATTCTCCACATTTTGAAGTCCTTACCATCAAAATTGAATGCCTTTGGATAGTATTCCCGAGTAGTCATTTTTTATTTATAAACAATTTATCTATGGAAATATGCCTAATTTGTTAGAAAAAATTTCACGGAAATTGTAAATAAATTAAGTTTGGAAAATAAATCTTTGAAAGGAAAGAAATAACTGAACATTTGGCAGAAGAGTAATGTCTTTGAAGACCCTACACAGGTGCAAGGGACTTGCGAACGTCTGCCATAGAACAAGGCGACTTTTTTTATCAGATGATCTCGATAACTCGTGCACTCGAATGGATGAAGAAACTCGATTCCCAAAATTCACAAGTCTTGCAATAGATATTCCAGAACCTCAAAATGAGAAGACTTCTTGAAGGAGAAAAGAGAGCATAGAAAGCAGATGAGAGGCCGTCCTCCTATAAATTTACTCGCAACGGATAACCGCGCAACAATCCCCAACTAATGGGCTCAAACGGAAAACAGATCCGATTTAAAAGTAATACACACGCATACGGCCCCGCTTGCCATGGCACGAACAGCCTGCGTGTGTTGTCACCACTATCTAAACCCACTACCGAGAGAAACACCATAGGGAGAAGTGAAATCATTAATGAATACCTCTTAAGAGTTCTCCACAATCGATATGAGACTCCAATAATATAAAGAAAAGAGAAAACAAGTAAAAGCCAAGTGCTTTAATGAACAATGAGTAATATGCTTTACTTTGGGGATGAGCATTGCCTATTGAAGACGACAAATTGGGATCAATTTTATTAGTTAGTTTCTTTCGGATTAGTTTAGCAGAATATTTAGATCATTCAGTTTTATAATAAGACATTAGTTGGTTTTGATTTTATAATATTTGTTAAACTTTGAATATGAGTTAATTAATATTATTTAAGATCCAATTATTTAAGCTATGTATATTATGTGATGAAAAAAAAGTAATATTTTGCTACGGTGGCTTGACCCATACTTGTTTCACTAACTCACATCACAATTCATTCAGTTTTTCATGTTATTTTAGTTTTTGCTAAAGAATTCATTATGTTTTAGGGCTTTTATTTGATTGCTTTGTAAATACATAAGAATTGAATACAAAGATATTCATGATCAAATGAATACTGTCGAAGGATTATTAAAGAGGTAAAGTGAGACCAGGATATAAGGGTGCAATGAAGATGGGTACTTGACTTTCGCAGGATTTCAATTACCATGGTAATGGCTGATATCCATTTCTCATCTTCTCTTGATTCTATTAGTTATACATCCAAAACTCTGTTATATGCCTTATAATTAATTTTGAATGCTTTAGATTGACATTTTCTTTTTCTTTTTTTTTTTTATTGATATTACATGAGAGAGAATATCAAACTATCCTAATACATTTGCCTGGGGGCCTCAATGTTGCCTGTAACCACTTGGGCACTTCAAGCTTCTTGGTTTATATTATCTTTCAAAAGTTAAGGCTAGAGGTAGGGTTGCAAACGGAATGGTTAGTGGACCCGAACCCATTTCTAAATAACAGTTTCGGTTCCAGATCTGGTTTTTTCTCGAAACTTGTTTTGTTGGTTCCAGCCCCGGTTTCAATGGAAAAACCCATATCCGATTCCGAAACCGGGTCCACCTAGAGGACTGAAATCTAGTTTTAAAATCGATTCTAATTTCTCTTTATCCTTAATTTCTTCTTAAAATAAGCATTTCATTCAAGTTATAACAATGCATCAAGTCTACTTCCTTCAATATTATACATAAAAATGTCCAAAGGAAAGTTTATTTTGAGGTACAATTTGCCATATGAAAGACTCATATGCTGGATCCTGAGTCCATAGGTCGAAACTATATGGACCAGGAATTGGACCCATTTATCAATCGGAACCTAAATTGGGTTCCAAACCCGGACCCGGACCCGTTTGTGAATCGAAACCTAAACTAGGTTTTAGACCCAGTTTTTTGCGGTTCGAAACTTCTAGGTAATCAGAGATGTCCATTTGCAACCTAGCTAGAGGGGAACCTAGCTAAAACAAGTATTGGCGGTACTTAGGGCCTATTTAATCTTGTTCCCCTCTCTCTCTTTGTGCATCTTATCCACTCTTTTCAAGCCTCTCTTTCTCTTTCTTCTTTGTATATCTCTCCACCATCTCTTTTTTATGTTTGGGAACTTTACTTGTAGAGTGGAGTGAAGTAAAGCCTCAAATAGTGAAAGAATAAAATATAAGTGGGTTATGCTAATATTTTATCTTTAATTGTTTGGTAGGGAATCTTTTTTACTTTTGGTATAAAAAGTCAGTGTTTTTTTGTCTTATAGTGGAGAAAGGAGGTGGCTTTTTGACCTTTTTTTTTTTTTAAAGGAGGAAATTTTGAAAATGTGTATTTTTTATGTGACCCATTGTCTGAAAACTGGAGGCTTTACTTCACTCCACTCTACTAGTGAAGTTCCCAAATAGAATGCTTCCTTTAGTAAAGTATTGTTAGTACATAGTGGGCTCTACTCATTAAAAGCCCAAACGGTTCGGAATGAATGCCCAAGTCTTTTATTGGAGGTCTCCGAATCATATTCCAACATAACTTGTTCCTATCATTAGATTAAACATATATGATCAACACAATCTTATTCATCATATAACATTATTATTCATAAGTTCAATCTTGTGGTGGGACTAACTCCTATCAGAGAAAAACTTGAGAACCTCCCCTATAAATTCATTTTGAACGATTTAGATTTTCAATAAGTATATAGGCCCCACCATAGATTTCACTCCCCTCTCACGAGTGAAACCGTGAACTTAAACACTAGGGAGACATGATCCTATGTCGCGTCAATGATAGGATTTCCCAGTAATGGATGCCTAGAACTCCACCGTAGGGCCACATGAGGATAATCTGAAGTATTCATCCTGAGTCCCATCCCCTCCAATAATATACCCCACAATTTTGGTTCAATAGGAGGGCGTCCCACTTGTCTAATCGAGCGTATGAAGGAAGTGTGATTAACCACCATATGCTCAATCAGATCGTATGACCCATTCCTACTGAACTAAAATTTGAGGATATACCATAAAAGATGATAAGATTATAGATGTGATAGAGGATCGGACGCCCATACTAAAAATGAGAATAGTGATGGCCATGGGCAGACCTACATACAAGCTTTTGTGGGCGGTCGCCCCCGTAGGACTGGGTCCACTTTCGAAGTCTATATAAAAAAGTGTTGGTTTGCTTTCAAAATCTACCTAAAAGTCCTAGGTCCAACCCCAAGCCTCAAATGAAGATCTTTGATCTGCCGCCAAATCCAACTACCTATTTAGGTGCCACCCCGTCAAACGAAAAAAATCTAGGGTCGGACCTAGGGGTGTTCATGGGTCGGGTTCAGGTGAGTTGAGGTCTATTCAGGCCCGACCCGACTCCTAAAATATATGTCCAAGCATGGCCAGTCTGAAAATGAGTCAGCTAGAGCCTAGCCTAAGTTTACTTTATAAACATAAAATAGGATTTCTTTTTTATTCTTCCAAGTGGTGGGAACACACATGTACATGTGGCATATTAATATGCCTTCGAGTCCCCTCATAAACGGGCAGGGCATATTAGTATTACTCTTTAGTAATATTTTTTTTTAAATATTTTACCGGGTTAGGCTTGGGCTCTCTACGACTAAACTCAAGCCCGGCCCATCTCATAAACGGGCCTAAATAAAACGACCAAGCCCAACCCAAGCAAGAAAACCTTTGGCCCAAGCCCTTCCCGAAGTGGGCTGGGTTGAATCCATGAACACCCCTAGTCGGCCCATACTAGAAGGCATCTACTGTTTTTTTTTTTTTACAATTACCGTACGGACGGTCTTAAAGCTGACAATTGCCCCATAACAGCCGGAAAATATATATTTACCGCAGAGCTTATCGATCCGTAGGATATCACAGGCTGCGATATCCTATGGATGTAGGATATCCCACAATTAGAAGCGGGAAGACTTGAACAGTCCTGTTTTTCTTTTAATTTTTTTTATCTTGACTGTGGGACCACCAAACACCATTTAAATCGTTAGATAGTTGTATGAGTGTAAGAACTAATATCGCACCAAATTTGAACCCTTGATCTATCAAGGTTATTGAGAAATTTGCAAGAAAGTCATGTTATTTTGCAAATTATAAGCCACATTTTTTTTGTGCAAGTTTCTTGATAACCGTGATAGATCAACGGTTCAATTTTGGTGCGATATTCGTTCTTACACTCATACAATTATCCAACGGTTTGGATGGTGGTTTGGTGGTCCCACATTCAACGAAAACAAATAAATATACGGATTGTAAAAATGATTCTGGGATATCCTACATCCCTCGAATGTCGCAGCCTGCAATATCCTACGGATTAAACAGCTGTGTAGTAAATATATATTTTTAAACTATTATAGAGCTATTGTTAGCTTTAAAACCATTCATACGCTAATTGTCTTTTTTTTTTTTTTTTTTATAATGGCATGGAGGTAAACACATAGCGTTAAAAAAATGCGAGCCATGCGCACTTCGCGTTAAAAAGATGCCTGTCAAGAGAAAGTTTGTCGGCATCATTTGAATGAGAAAGAATTGCTTGTCCATTACAACACCTTTTTTACAGCAAAAAATCTACTTGGACAAACTTTCTTGGACAGAATCTTGGACAAACCATATAGTTTGCCTTCAGCACTGCTCTTTTGACAGAGTACATCTTCCTTTGAGTTTTGTAAATAACCCAAGCTGCACAAAGTCCAATATTTCATCTTCTATTTATTTTTAATATTCGAAGTTTTACTCTAATCAGTATCATATACACTTTCAAAATAATCATGCTTCAAAGAGGTTATTTCACTCCCTTTAACAACCACATCTTTTTAATAATTAAATTGCAGTGGATCTAACTCCAATGGATGTGAAATTTGTTGAAAACGATCAGAAAGAAGAGCTGGAAGTACCAACCATTTGGATTGATAATCTGTTCCCATTGTGAGAACCATGGATGGGGATCGGACACCCATGCCAAACTTTTCGAGTCCCTCACTGGACCAATGCTCTGGTTTGCAGTGGAAATTTCCGCCGAGTTACGAATGGCTTGACGTGACCTTAGAAAGCGACTTTGGCCGACTGACAAGGAAAGGGAAATTTCGGCGAAATTTCGCAAGCCCCTTTCCAAATTGGAAGTCGCACACCAATGACAAAAAGAAAAGTCGTGGAAACCGCGGTTTTGTCACCCAACGTTACTTTAACGTTACTTTATTGAAAGGGCAATTTGATAAACGTTACTTCCATGAAGAAAGCAGAAAAGAAAAGGGACAATTTGATTAACGTTACTTCAATGAAGCCTTACTTCGCATAATCGCATCATTCTGCCGCGACTTCTTTTGCCGTATTCGCAAGACATGTGAAAAGGAAGCTGATATTGGCATATAAGTTTCTCTCTTCTCCGTGTATATATATATATATTTTAAATATCTAGTGAAATTACCTTTTTACCCACCCTCGCCCTTTCTATCTACCTACTTTCCCTTTCACTTGCGGCTAGTGGCAAATTGGACAGCCGGGCGGT
>QPKB01000010.1:10816712-10832060 GCA_003546025.1 Camphora micrantha
GGTACCAAGCCTATTGCTATCATCAAAACCTTTGGTTTATTGATGGATTGAGAGCTCAAAGAAATCGATGATTAAGCGACCACTATAAATTTGGCTTTCAAATCGAGGGCTAGGATTATCTTATAAGGCTGGTTTTGTTGGTGCCTCCATGTGTACGAAGACCTTTCTATATACCCGCACCCAACTACTAGAGAGGGCATCTTAAATGGGCCCCTTGAGCTTAGACTATATATTGCTCATGGTTGATGTCTTCTCGTTGGAGAAACATTGCCCTCAAAATAATGGGTTAGAATTATATGGTTGGCTTGATATTATATATTTTACCTAATTCATGTGCAAACCACACAAAAAAAATAAATTAGATTAAAGATTTAAAGAAAGTACAAAATAAAGATAAAAGCACAAGAACAAAACACGTGAAGGTATAGGAGCTAAATACATCATAAAATACAAATTACAAAGGAGCAAGCAAAAATGAACATCTCTCTCTAACCCCAACTTTGTCAAAGCATCCGCTATGGCCATTTGCCAACGATACACATGATAAAAACCAACATTTATAGATGAAGATAATGTCTTGATTTCATTGAAAATGAAATTGAAATTTCCAAGGGCCCTTATCTAAAAAAGACATCCACAATTATTACATTTGAAGAATCGCTTTTCCACCATATATTTTGATAATCGTGAGATGCGCAAATCCTTATGGCTTCCAAAATAGGCCAACACTTCCTGCCTCATTGGAACGAATCTTTAATGCCTATATGTTTGAAAACATAACAACACCTCTCCCTTGTAGTTCCTTAAGGACGCCACCAACACCTGCAAGACCTGGCCCTATCGTTTATCTCCTTCCAAATTGACTAAAAATAAAGAAGAGGATCAACCTCCAAAAGGATTAAACCACCCTTCTAAAAGGAACATTTATTTTAATCAACATTTAATTGATTGGGTGGTCGGCATATACTAAGCAATATGAGCATTTACTTAATTACCATTTAATTGATTGGGTTCGGGTTTATAACTAAATGGTTAATTTTAAATCTCTACATTTTATTTTTCATCTCTGCCACTACCCACTAACCTATTTCTTCTTTCTTATATTAACACCCATGTATATGATTATTCATCTTTCTCCCTCCCTATCAGGTACATAGTATTTTTGTTCTCTTTCTTATGTTTGTTAGTAAATTAATCGTGTATAAAGAGGGGTATATATGACTAAAAAGAAAATATCACTTGTAAGATCCGTCTTCAGGCTAGTTAGATTTGGAAATTCGGTTTGGATTTTGCTTTTTTTTGGATGTTGTTGGGGGATTTCTAATTTTTATTAGATGAAAGTTGGGTTTGAAAATTTTATGTCTATATTTTGATGGATTCAAGATTTCTTCAATATTTTAATATTTATTTTTATTGTGTTTCTCAAAAATCTCTATATGTGCAAAGAAATAGCATATTTTAAATATCTTATAATTTTTTTAATATTGTATGTATATTTTATGCTTATGAATGTATTTGAGTGGAGTAGCAAAAATAGCAAAAATATAGATATGGAGAAAGCAACAAAGTCTTGTTTGTTTCTTTTATTTTACTTCAAATTTTTGTATGTAGTTTTGTGAATTAAATATGTTTCTTTCTTTTAGGGATTTGTGCAAGATGTTGGTTACATATTCTGAGGATGTGATAGTGGTTGTCTTGGTTATTGGTTTTTTTAATGAATGTTGAAAACTGTAGCAGGTGCTTTGTTTTTGCCTACTAGGTTGGCCTATTGGCCAGCTGTTATACTATCAATCCGAAAACCCAGGGATTTATCACAAATGTGTGTAATGCCGAAGTGCCAACACCACTCAACCATGGGTATGTAAGTGTAACAGGTGCTAATTTTTTAGGTGGATGTTAAGAACATATGAGAAGGCATGGAGTGATCTTTTTTTTGGATATCATAGAGCTTTTGACTATGGCTTCTGCTTTCATGGTTTTGTAGGCATTGAATTGATGTCTATGGACAAAATAGTGAAGAAGTTGCAAAGAACTGATGGATATTTAGTCTCTCTTTTTTAAATGTTTGTTTTCTTTTACGGTGATCAAGATAACAAATCTAAGTCTCTTAGATTTGAGTATTTGTTGTAGGAATTGTTTTCTGCTTTGGTGCGAATCAAATCGAGCCCTAGGTTCGGGATGACTGCACGACGGAAGTGATGGAGACGAGAGAGAGACGTTGACGAGAGCGAAGACCGGGAGAGGAAGAGAGATCGTCCGAATCCTGCTTTGATGACATGCAAGACCATTCCAGGAAGGAGGACGAAGAAGAGATCCATTCTGATTTGGGGCTTTATCGATTTGGGCGGGCAACTCACTCCTCATTTTCGTTTTCCCTCCTTTAGTTATATCGGGGACATGACAAAAGTTGGATCAGTATGTGAATCAGACGGCCCAGAGTGGTCCTTACATAAAATGGTAAGGCGGGTCCTCACTAGACCGTCTCCCATATATATATTTATAGTTTTCTCAATCCAGTCTCTCCAAAACAAATAAGCTTTTGGTAAACAACAAGAACTAGCTCTTGCTTATCAAGAAAGCCATTAAGTTGTTGTATCAACACAGCTATTAAGAAGATTACCCTTTCCAGAACTATTGCTATATATATTTTTGCTAGATTGTCTGTTTGAAGGCTAAAGAAAGAACAATGAGGACTTGTACGACTGAAAAATCCAGTCATGACCCTACTTGCATTATAGCTATAAGCAATTAATGATGTTTGATTTTATTTCACTTGATGTGTGGCTAGGAAGCCCATCTAAGCATGTACTGCAGTTGGGGACTTTTGATGGCTTGGTTCTTAATGAAATAAAGTCGCTCTTTTGTGCATAATGGTTGGGTAAATGTCCAAAAACTCATGCCCACTCCGAACCCCGACTAATTCACTATTAAATTTGTATTATGCCCTAATAGAAAAATATCATATTTTATATTTCTGATAAAGTTTTAAGATTTTTGAATAGCTTTTATATTACCTGTGCTAAGCACGGGTGCGCTTTGCTAGTAAAAACTGAAGGCGACTGCTTAACCATGTTAAAGAAACCCAAAGGCAAGGAAAGGGTAAGTTTGGATGATTAAAGTACCAGACTAATTATATCCTGCAAGGGAGCCAACTGCACCCCAATGTTAGACAAGGAAATTAAAACTACCTGAACCACAAACAACTACTACAGGAGGAGCTTCTGAAATTTCTCTGTCGTGCTTGTTCAGTTTTTCATATGATTCCAGAACCAGACATGTGGAAGACAGAAACAAATTAATTGTATATTTTGTACAGACTAATCCTGAACGTTTATTTTCGACTGAAGTTGTATGTCACTCTAATCAAAGTGGGGCCTATATCGGGTTTGATTATATGTAAACCAAATGAATTGAAATACGAGTAAATATACATGTGAATCGATCGTAGCTCCTATTTTTTCGAATTCCATGCAAATGCAATGAGCTTAAGATAAATTAATCTCATTATACTGTATGCCCTTCATGAAGCAATCAGGGGGAAACACACCATTGGAAGATCACAAACACACCTAAAATGTGATTTATTATATTGGAGTCAATCAAGAATTTGAGTATGAGCATAAGAAATCTGACAAATGGGTAAGAAGATATGGCGTTTGAAAGGAAATTGAGGATAATGTCATTTGGCCTACTTCTCTTTTCTCTATATTAACCTACTTGACTTGAGATGAGATGGTAGGCCTGTCAATTGAGCCTTTAAAATGGGTACCCGGCCCGGCCCGGCCCAGCCCAAACCGAAAGCACATGGCTTTTAAAAAGATTGATCAATGCGTCGGGCTAGGCTTGGACAATGGTTTTAAAGTACGGCAAAAATGAGACTGGGAATGGACAGAACAGGCCTGGCTCAGCTCGTCCTCAAGCACATTTCACTCATTTTTAATACACCTGTAGGTGAGGAGAATTGTGGTGAAGGAGAAATTGAAGTAATCTATTGAGGTGAAGTCTTTCGCTTCATGATTCATGTTTGTTTTGAACAAAAGTGTCATTCTCATAATCTTTTAGATATTATAAAAATATCTTGTTCGCTGATATATATTTACCTCTTCTAAGAGCAAATTAGGTGATGATATAGTTTTATGACAACATAAGTTCTATTCTTGATTTTAGATTTTTGTTCATGTAAGACGGTAATGCTATCTCATTTTCACTAAATTTTCAATCAAAGGAAACTTATGCAAAACTTAAGCTGCAAAGGGTGTTAAAGAATCCTCCAACTTTTTTTTTTTTTTTTTTTTTGCTATCGAAGAGTTCTCAAACCCTTTGGGCTGGACTAATCCCTTCGGGCCCAGAGGAAAACCGGGTAAACTCCCTTGTAGCCCCATTGTGGTAGTGTAATTTCAAAACCTATAACCTCCGGGTGCAAACGTGATCCTAGGCCAACTGAACTATAAAAAAGTCAAACACCAATTTATGGGTTCCATCACAAAAACAAAACATATAGATAATATATAACATAGTCTATATAATTTGGATAGTGCGGACTCTAACCAGATTATCTCCTATTTGATTATAGGAATTATGAGAACTCGCATATGTTACAATTATGAATTCTCCTAGTACTTCCTCACAAATGCAATTAGATGGATTTCACTCAACCATTTCATCATAACTTTTCCAATCCAATTGTTCAAATCCAAATTATTTCCATTTGGTGGGCCATTTGGCCTGCAAGGAATGGGTTTTTGCTCAAGGGAAAAAGGCTGAACCCCTAGAATTGTGATTTTAATGACAGCTTTGCATTGGTTGCTTTTGTGGTATATTAATGATTTATGAGGAGGATTGTGGCCCTTTTTTTAAAAGTTCTTTTTTAAAAAAACCAAGGCATTTCACTCATTTCACCAATAGGAATTATGGAGAAAAAAGTTGAATAAACTTGTTTAGCTTATATTCAAGATCGTGGCTAAGCTTTGGCCAGGCTCGAGCCCACACAGGACGAGATTTGACGTAGGCCCATTCAATTTAGAGCCGGGATTGGACAACCCCCGGTAAGCCCGTCCAAATATTCAGGACGAGATTGGACAGCCTAAGCCTAGGCTCGGCCTGACCCATTGACAGGCCTATGAGATGGATCTTAGCATTATTAATATTTTTATACTTCAATATCTTTAACTCAAGTATATAACCTTGATATTTGGAATGAATTGGGTTTGGCCAATATTCAGTAAGTTGGTACAGGTTTAAATGGATTGACCTGAATTAGATTTGGATTACAAAGGATGGTTTGGGTTGACCAGCATTGGGTGAGTTTTGGAGTTACTTGACCTATTTTTAGAAAAGGGGTTGGATATGGTTTTGCTTCAACCTGAAGATACCCCTTTGTCAATTTAAACCATTTTACATGATTCGACCCATTTGGCACCCCTAGTTGTTGATCAAATATTTGATATTTTGAGATAAGTTTTGGTTAGAAGTAAACACAATATTAATTTCGTTCATTGAAGCTAAATATAATATTAATATACATTTACTAGTTTTAGTTAAGGAACTCCACGTTTTTTGCCTTTCGACTTTCAATGTTTATTTTATTGATTGAAGATAAACACAATGTTAATACATATTTACTAAAGGACTCCAAGTTTTGCCTATTTGACTTTTGATTTTTATTTCTTTAGAAGATAAACATGTATCAATTTCTTTCAATAAAGATATACACTAAATTATTATATATTTACTGATTCTAGTATAAAAGGACTTAAAGTTCTGCCTTTTGACTTTAGTATTTCTTTCTTTTGTTGAAGATAAACACAATGGAATGTATATTTACTAATTCTGGTTAAATGACTCCATGTTTTGGTTATTGATGTATTTTATTTGTTTATTTCGTTGAAGATTGATACAATATTAATTTATATTTATTAATCCTTGTGGAAGGACTCATAATTCTGCATGTTGACTTTGGTATGTATTCTTATTTTTCAAAGATAAACACATTATTAATTTCTTTTATTGAAGATAAATGTAATATCAATGTATTTTTTCTTAAAATTCATTTTAGATGACTCAGAGTCTTTCTTTTTCTCTTTTTGTATCTATGACTTTTGGTGAAGATAAACAAGCTATGAATGTATATTTACAAATTCTTTTTTTTTTTTTTTATCCCAGCTAAGGGATTGAGACCTTATATGACTCGTACATGCAAGGTGATGGGAACTCACATATACAAGGAGACACGACTCACACATGTGAGGTACTAGCAAATCACATGTGAAGGAGGAGTGAAATTGCTTAAACATCATGAAGTAATTCAAGCCATCGGTAAAGATCACTTGGGATGATCAAGCACGTCACTGTTAGATTCACAAACTAAGAGAGACTAATTATTCATAAGGAAGTCTGTAAGATCCTGGTCCTGTTTATAATATTTTTATTTTGTTTTAATTAGAATATTACTATTATTTTAATTCAATGTATTTTAGTTATTTAAGTGGTTAGAGTTAAGTGAGGCACACGTTAGATTAGTCCTGAATCAGTTAGTTGGTTTAATGGGTAGATGACCTGACTCGCAGTTTGACCTAATAACTTAAGCCCAGAATATTATTTTAACCTAATCCGGATTTTAAGAGCGCACATTTTATCTCTCCCCACTTATCTCTGCAACTCCTCCCGGTTATTCTTCCTTTTTCAACTTCCCAAGCCATTGCAGCTTTAGTATCTAACAAATCAGAATCAAGATCAGAGGATGCCATTATTCTTGGTTCAACTTTCTTATCTCGGGTAACCCTATCCTCAAACCATTAGGAGTAGATCTATATTCTTAGGTTATCTTCTTAATATTTCCAATGGTAGGTTTTGGCTAGGAATACCATAGATTTGTTCGTTTAAGCATTTTTGTTTCATCTTCTATGTTAGAATAGCGTTAGGATTGTGATCAAACCGTGGTAATCTTGGATTGGGTATTGGTTTAGAATCTGTTGCTTTTTCTTCAAACCCTGGTGAAAGGCAAGTACATTATAATGATTTGTTATTGAATATGTTGTTAGGAATTTTGTGTATTGCAATTTGATGGATGCATTATCATTTTAGCATCATTTGAATTTTCACAATTGCATTGATTTAGAAAAATCTTGATATCTTGATTTACACATGCATTGCTTTTAAGACTTGTAAAAATCTTGGTTCCTGCATGTTTTGATTTTTAAAACTTGGATGCAATTTGTTTTGAAAAGAATCTTTTTGAATCAAGCAAGCCTTTAGTTTTAAAAAACATTCAAATCAACTTAGGCATTTTAGGATTCATGTTTTTAAAACTCTTAGAATGATTTAAAACATGTTTCCATGCTTGATTCAATGGCCCAAAAGTTCCCACAAGAAAATACTTTAAATATACAATTTTTAGGAAAAAGGTCCAGGCCAGTCGACCCGCAGTGTGGCAGGTCGACCCGGCCATGGACCAGGTCGACCTGCCACACACTGCAGGTCGACCGGGAAAAGAGCCGTTGGTTGTTTTTTTTCAAACGGTCAGATTTTTTACCGTTGAAGGCCAGTCGACTGGGCACAGGGGTAGGTCGACCGGGGACTAGCCGTTGGGCACTTTTTGGGTATTAAATGAAGCTCATTCCTTTGCCAAAGAAAAAAACATCTAAGCCATCCTTGAGGTGTTTGGAGGCAAGAAAAAGGAGAATGAAGTAAGAGAGACTAAGGGGTCATTAGTAAAGCTAAAGCTTGGATTAATGAAGTTAAATCTCTAAGTAAGCTTTACTTTTATTTATCATATGTTATATACTTTGTTTAAATTATTGGTAAATGATTTTTAGCATGATAACCATGATGTGTTGAATCCATTCTTCTCTTAATCTTTGATTTAAGTTGGATTGGATTCTTCACCCTTGATTTCAAACCAAGTTTTGTTTTAAAACTTTATAAAACATGTTTTTGTCAAATCCTTTGATTTCTTTTTATAACATGTTTCATTTACTTGGTTGAATCATATTGTTGTTTTCATTCATTTGAACCTTAGTTAAACTTTTGTTTTTGAAAACAACATCGCACATGCATCACATGTTTAGACATAATTAATTTCATACAACTTGTGAGCTTTTGATTTTCATATCATCAACAAGTTAGTATTTTGTACATGTGATTTGCTTTTCACTTCAATCAAATCTTTGTGTGTTTTAAACTTTAAAATGCATTAAGCATACATTAATTGAGCCTTCATTTTAAACTTGATTGAAGTTTTCACACACACACACTTCATGAGCATTCATCTTAGCATTTCATAGAGTGTTGTGTGAGTTGAATTAAACTTTCTTATCCGCCTATTTTAGAGGCAATTAAATTGAGCTTAAATTGTAATATCTTAAAGTGTTTGTGTAGACATTTATTTGAGAAATCATCTCTTGTAAATGTTATTGCTTAGCCTAAGAAAAGCATAGTGTATAGGTTGTTGTTTAGCGTAGAGAAACAATACTGTTAGGTTATTGCTTAGCCTTGGAAAGCATATTGTTAAGGTTATTACTTAGCCTTTTTGAAAAGCATAAATAGTGAAAATCCGGTGGGGTGTTGGATCACAAGCCGGTAGTGAATGTAGGCATTGAGGCCGAACCACTATAAATCCTTGTGTAGTGGTGTTTGCTTTGTGGTGATTATTTTGTTTAAGCTTCCGCATATTATTTGTTAATCATCACATGTGACTAGTTAATTGTTAAGAAGTTAAAATTGGTCATAATTAGTCATTAAGTGTAGATCACCCTATTCACCCCCCCTCTAGGGTTAGGATCCCGGACTTTCATATGTATTGAATATTTGATTCATGATACTTTGCATATAGGTTTGGTTAATTGCCCATTTTAAATGATAATATGGTTAATTGCCCATTTCAATTGGTTTTGGGTTATTTGGTATTTGGGTAATGGAAATGTGGATTCATTCCCCTCTCTAAATGAATGTGATTTTTATGGATTTTGGGATGGATTGGACTCTCTTTTGATAAAGGGAGGAAAATGGATGAAAAGGGGAAAAACCTCAATTTCTGTGACTGTACACGAATTGGCAACGAACTGAACGTCAAACGTTTGAACGATGACAATGAACGTTCGAACATTCGAGTTCAGACTCGTTTGGGCCAAAGGGCGAAGGCATCGAACGTTCGAGCGTGCCTCATAAAATGTTCGAAGGTTCGAAACCTTTCACACCTAAGCCAAACACCCGAGACCCTGAACGTTCGAACGTTGGTCTTGTACATTTGAATGTTTAGTGCACTTGGGCCATTTATGAATTCTTGTCACTATTTTGGCTAGGTATTGTTTGGGGATTTATAGTATTGTGTATGGAACTTCATATGGATTTAATAACCTTAAATTATCTACCTGGACCTCACATAAGAACCGTCTTTGGGCATACGGTATCTTATTGACGTAGGATTTAAATACCTGACATGATTTTTAATGAATTCTAGCGAGAAAGGGTCATTACATCTCTATTGGGAATCCTTCATTGGATCTATGCACCATGAATGTTGAGAGTTGGAACGTCCCTAGCTCACCAGCATTTATCATTGTGTGTTGATGGTTATATGAATATATGTCCAACCTTAGGATTGATTCGCAACTATGTCTTGACCTTCGCAAGCATATCTTGGTTTAGGTTATGTATTCATTTAGATGCATACTCTAGTATGTGTTATGGACTATGAAGTGGCTTGACAAATTATGTATAATGATTTGACTATGATAT
This sequence comes from Camphora micrantha, assembly GCA_003546025.1. NCBI lineage: Eukaryota > Viridiplantae > Streptophyta > Magnoliopsida > Laurales > Lauraceae > Camphora > Camphora micrantha. The sequence continues at coordinate 10,826,448 of QPKB01000010.1, forward strand.
GGAATATGGAACGACCAGCACTTCACTATGACTTGGGATTCTTGTGTCGGAGTATTATTATTTGGGTATATTATGCATATATGTTTATGTTTATATGGGTCATTTATGGACGACTGCAGATCGATATATGGACAGTTGATCACTGATATGGCCGGATCACTTATAATCCTCTTTGACTATGAAAAGGTTATCCTGATATTTTGATCGGTTTACGACCATCGACGTTATGGACGGGCGTATCCAATTTATTTAGGACTGACCACCCACAACGGGGACACTTGTCTCCGTGTGAATTCTATATTGCTCCCTTTGTATTGTTTAGATTTATATCATACGTTCACTCTCGTTACTATCTTTATCATTGCTTCTATATGATCTCACTTGTCTTTACTCAACTTGATATCGTATCTTAATTTCGAATTATGATCATGTTCTTGCTATTTTTTGTAATATTTGGTGCATAGGTACCGATCCCTACTTTATCGATGAGACGGAGGAGGATCAAACGTTTCAAACGTTTGAGCCAACTGACGAACTCGAGTGGGATGCCGGAGATGGCTTTGGAGCCGTCTGAGCCAGCATGAAAGAGAACATCATCCTAGCAATTCTTTAGATAAACATTCTTTCTTGATAAAACTTCCTTTAGTAATTGTTTAATTTCTTCTGTAACTTTAACTATTAATGTTTATTTGATTTTTGTGTTGGATTTCATTTACGAACATTGATTACCAATTGAATAAAGCTTCTGTTGTATTTAATGAAATTTATTTTGACTCACTACAGTTTGAAATTTTATGTGGGTCCACTTTTGGAAGCTTGTGTTGTATTAAATGCAGGAAATTTGAATTTGATTTATTTTCATTTTTTTTCCCCAATTCTTATTATTTATTTATTTGATATTTACTGTTTAATAATGTTCCTTTCAAAACTAATAATTTTATGGTAGTGGATCAAAATCCTAGGATGAGCTAGTCTTGCTAAGAAACATCTTTTATATAAGTAACCTAAAAGCATACAAATACTTTTTCATGTCGAGGGCACCAAATGAACGGCATGGATCACTTAAATTTGCGGCCAACTTTCGCTTTTTCTGCTGAATTAAAATCCCTTTGTCTTTCTAATGTATTTATATTTTGCTAATTTGTCAAGTTTCTTATGTCAGCAAGCTATAAAAACCCGAATGGAACTCTCCTAACAAGCTCCTATTACTTAACAAAATATATATATATATATATATGGGAGTGCTACACAGTGCTCGAATGCTCCTTGCACCCATTGGAATGTATTATGATCATTGAAGTACATTAGATGAAAAGATCCATATGAGGCTTACTTATATGTAAAATCTTGAGCCTATAAGATCATCATAAGCTTTTGATCCATAGTTCTAAAACTTAATCATTTAGAGGCATTATTTTATGAGTAAATTAGACAAAAGTCCCTCAGATTGATCTTGTAAGGCCTCAAATCCAACAACTTTTCCAACAACGCGTATAGTCCATACAGCTGAAAATATTTCTACGAGTGGTCTCCAGATACACCACATCACATACTTACATGACTAATTTATCCCTTCAACTGTTTAGATATAAAATTCTAAATTTTAAAATTTAAATCTTCCATTCTTCATCATTCATATGGCTACGTTTTTTCTCATTCTTTGTCCCGGAGAACCCCCTTTGGCAGAAGAAGATCGTCGATCCTCACATGCCGCTGCGCCATTTGTCATTGTCAGAAGGAGATCTTTTCTCATTTTGACTTCCGTGCGTACAAAAGACAACTTATTTTTGTCTTTAGTGCCATTAAAAGAGTTCTACTTGGTCTTCCCCCATCTGTCTCTCGTTCTATATCTTTCTTGAAAGTCATTCCAGCAGGTTGAAGGTGTTGAAAGTCATTCAAGGAGTGCTATCTTCTGGATTTGCGTAGGTGGTCCCCGCACTGATCAAGGGAACATAGACAAGATCTCTGGTTTGCGTCATTGCCTCATTGCCTAGGAAAAAAAATCCAAACATAGGATCGGGTTTCGTTTTTTCTTCCTTGGTGTGAACCGGATCGAGACAAATGTTGCAGTAAGAAAACGGTGGGCTCTGTGTGTGAATAAGATTACCATTGCCGGAGAAGAAGATCGGAGGATCACCGGTACCTGCGATGCCCATTGCCAAATGCCACGCTTGAATTCGTGGCTAATCTCACCAGTTTGAAGTTCTGCATAGAATAAAACACAGGGAAGCAGACAACTATTCACTGAGTTTTTAATAAATTTATCTGAGTTTTCTAGTAAATTTATCTAAGTTTTTTGATAAATTTATATAAGGTTTTGAAAAATTTATCTGAGTTTTTGATAAATTTAACTGAGTTTTTGAAAAATCTATCTGATTTTTTTTGCAAATTTATTTGTGTTTTTTAAAATTTATTTGTGTCTTTTGAGATTTATTTATGTCCTTTTAAGTTTATTTGCTTTTTTTTGAAATAAATTTTAATTGTATTTTGGAAAAAATACTTGATTTATTGGAAATTTTTCCGAAATTTGGAAAGTTGGTTTATCTTAATTTTGGCAAACATATTTGCGTTTTGTAAAATTTAATTTAATTTTTTTAATTTTATTTACGTCTTTTGAATTTTATATGGATCTTTTGAAATTTACTTGCGTCTTTTAAAATTTATTTTGGATCTTTTGAAATTTCTTTGCGTCTTTTTAAATTTCTCTGCATTCTTTTGAAATTTATTGCGTTTTTGAAAATTACTGTCTTTTTTTATTTATTTTCATTTTTTGAAATTTATTTGGATTTTTTAGAATTTATTTGAAAATCTCATTATTGAGATTTCATTTATCGTGGCCAATTAAATGGTAGTTTACCATTATTAATGGCATATCTTACTAATCATGGGATATAATTTAAAGAAAGGGTAAATTAGAGATTTTACGTCTTTAAAATTGGAAAAAAAGACCTATCACACTACGAAAAAAGATTGTGAATCTAAAGCCATAAAGTGAAGTGTTGAGGGACCTCTCGTCGAATGTCCGTTATTTTATTATGATTTCATTCAAATGGTGAGAAAAAGTTAGATGAGTGTCAAACTTGGACTTGTGACTATTCATTGGGAGTAGTGTGTGTAAAAAGACTTTATTTACACGACATGGGCCTTATGACCAAAATAAAAAAGACACCACAAAAGTGAGCGTTCTTAAAGTGGGGCGTTTTTCTTTTCACACACACTGCCTCCAATGAATAGTCACAAGTCCAAGTTTGACACTCATCTAACTTTTCCTCACCGTTTGATTGAAATCATAATAAAATAACGGGCATTCAACGAGAGGTCCCTCAGAGAGCATCTCTCACTTTATCATGAGAGACAAGGTGGGGGCCCTCACACATACATATATATATATATATGAGATAAGGTGGGGCCCTCACATCTATATCCAATGCCAACAATTTAAATATGAGGCCCCCCACCTTATCTCTCATAATAAGGTGAGAGCATCCGCTTATATATATATATATATGGGAGATCCTCCTATAAGAGATATCTCTCACCTTATATGAGATATAGGGGTGGGAGCCCTCACATTTAAGTTATTGGCAATGAATATGGATGCGAGGGCTTCTAGCTTATCTCTCATTATAATGTTAGAGATGTTCATATATATATATATAATGGCCATACTATTAATAAAAAAAAATTCCTATACACTAGCAATTAGCAGTACCGCGTGGGCCAGGGATTAAAGTTTTAGCATTCTACTTGTCTTAACGAGAGAGATTATATATGAGATTTGAGACTTTTAATGAGAATGACCCTTCTTTTCTTTTTACTTCTTTTTTTTTTTGTATAAAAATGAGAAAGACCTTAAGACAGAAAAATTAGATCTATGCAATATCAGGCCCAGCATGACGTGGCACGCTAAAGTACTGTATATTTAAAAGAAAAATAAAACCTCTCATACTATTGATGTGACAATCTTAATAAGGGGTCTATATCACTCGCAACATTCTGTACATGCTCAAATTTAAACCCTTCCAATCTCTTGTAAGGACCATTTTTTTCGCTTGTACAATGTGGACTGCGCATTCACACAGGACCCCGTGAAATTGAAGGGGCATTCTGCCTTTCCATAAATGGTCCAAATGAGAGAGTAGGAAAAGAAATATTCCAGATCTAATTTACACCCCAAGTCTATCTTGACCATATCTTTGCCTTAATCTAGAAATAGCTGTATCTAATTTATTGCCATTATCATTCATAAGTCCAAAAAAAACAGACGAAGCCTGTGCTCTCTCTCTCTCTCTCTCTCTCTCTCTCTCTCATTCAGAACTCAAATTTCTCTCTCTCTCTCTCTCTCTCTCTCTCTCTCATTCTACTTTCTCTCTCTCTTCTCTCACCTCTCTCTCTCTCTCATACTACTTTTCTTCTTCAATTGCTAATACTGTTTTTTCTCTTTCTCTTTCTCTTCTTACACTCTCTGCAAATGGCTTGACCTGCACTTCCCAGACATTCTCCAACAACAAACTCTTCGCTTCCTGCAACGATCTGCCCCATCTCGAGTCCACTCTCCACTGGACCTACTCCTCCTCAAAATCCACCCTCTCCCTCGCATTCGTCGCCCCTCCTGCCAAATCCAACGGCTGGATTTCGTGGGCCATCAACCCCACATCCACAGGTATGATTGGGGCCCAGTCCCTCATCGCCTTCCCACAATCCGACGGCTCGATCACTGTCCAGACCTTCAACATTACTTCATATGGCCCTGTCAAGAAGTCTCCGATCGCGTTCGAGGTCTCCGGCGCGTCGGCGGAGTACTCTGGAGGATTGATGAAGATTTTTGCGACGGTGAGGTTGCCGGAGGGGATGACGAAGGTGAACCAGGTGTGGCAGGTGGGTGGGTCTGTGACGAATGGGGTTCCTGATAAGCATAATTTTAAGGCGGATAATCTGAATTCCAAGGGGACGTTGGATTTGCTTAACGGGGAGAGTGGGTCTAGTAGTGGTGGAGATTCCAGACTTAGAAAGAAAAATGTGAGTATGATTTTCTTCTTCTTCTTCTTCTTCTTATTGTTTTTTTTTTTTTTTTTTTTTTTTTTTTTTTTTTTTTTTTTTTGCTTTTCTTCATCTTTTGTGATTGGAGATTTTACATGGAATGTTAGACGACCCTTTTGGGTGAAGAGAACAGTTAAAGACAAGAATGTCTTTTCCCTGAAAGTTATGTTTACCCTGTTTGGATTCTTCTTTTAACCCACTTTTGCAGGAAACAGGAGAGACGGTTTTTTATTCTCTACAGTTAGCACCATGTTTCTAAATTAGTGGTTTTATTTTGTCCTTTAGTACTTTTCCCCATTTGAATCACAAATAGCCGGCCGGAGACAATTCGAGGCCTAAGGCGACAATTCTAAATGAGACATTTTTTGTATTTTAATAATATTATAGATATTTTATTTAAAACTTATTTTGCTTGCTTTTTTGTAATGCAAAATTACTAATTAAGTTTTTATATATAAGTTTTGCTAATCTTAAGTTCACCTTGAAAACCCATATGAAAACTTTGGATCTATTTTTAAAACTCACATGGAAATCTTGGGTTACAAAATCCAACTACCTATTTGTAGCCTCCCC
>QPKB01000010.1:10832160-10882186 GCA_003546025.1 Camphora micrantha
TAACGATGAAAGTAAGCATTGTTTTGAAAGTTCAACATAAAGTGAAAATTCCAAAAGGAGTGGGTTTGACGAGCAAGTACCTAGAAATAGGCTTTGGCCTTGCAGGCGTCGCTCTGACCCAGTGGAGGAAGTCTTCAAGGGTAGTACCGCTTCAAGAACTTGCCGTTGATGGGCAGCATACATCTATCACCTTCCATGTTTAGAAGTGCGTATGCGCCATTGGAGAAGACTTGTCGATGACGAAGGGTCCCTCCCATTTTGGTTCAAATTTGCCTTTGGATTTGTGAGCGAAAACCATCGGCCTTTTTACCGCAAGAACCAAGTCACCCTTTTTGTGGGCGCGTTGCCTGACCTTTTTGTCGAAAGATCCAGCCATGCGTGCTTGGTAGAGCTCAATGCTTTGGAGTGCCTCGAGCCGTCTCTCATCGAGATTGTCCAGCTCTTGGAGTCTTAATTTGACATTGCTTTCTTGCGTCATGTCATTTTGTAGAGATACCCTTAAGGAAGGAATTTGTACCTCTAAAGGGACAACAGCTTCGCATCCATAGACCAAGGAGAATGGCGTGCTATGGGTCGGTCCTCGAACGGTGGTTCGGTAGGCCCACAAAGCTTCGGATAGTTTGTCGCCCCAGTCCCTTTTGTGGCTAGAGACCATTTTCTTGAGAATTTTGCAGAGTGTCTTGTTGAAGGCCTCTGCCAGTCCATTCGCCGCCGGATTGTACGGAGTTGAAGGACAACTTTGGATTTTGTATTTGTCGCAGAACCTGTAGAATCTGTGATCACGGAATTGTGGTCCGTTATCATGGACGAATCTTTTAGGTATGCCGAAGCGACAAATGATGTTGGTGCGCAAGAACTGAAGGACTGATGAGGTCTTCATTTCATTGAGCGCAAAAGCTTCTGACCACTTGGAGAAATAATCCGTAGCGGCGAAGATGAAGCGATGACCTTTGCTTGACGGAGGGGAGACAGGACCTACGATGTCCATACCCCAGGCTTCGAAAGGCCATGAAATTGCTGTAGGATGTAGCCATTCTGGAGGCATGTGGACATAGTCTCCATGAACTTGGCATTGTTGGCAGCGTTTAGCAAATTGCATTGCGTCAGCTACCATGGTAGGCCAATAATAACCTAACCTTTTTATCTGATCGTAGAGCTTTGGACCAGCCTGATGAGCTCCACAAAGACCAGCATGCACCTCTTGAGAGTTTCTTTAGCTTCTTGTTGTGATAAGCAGCGTAGAAGTACTCCATTGTAGGATTTTCTGTAGAGCATCTTTGAAGGAATGTCCAGATGAAAGTTTGGGGTTCGTCTTTGAACACTTACCCGTTCTTTTGGATCTTCAGGCAGGATTCCGAACATAATATAATCAATGAACGGATCCCTCCAGTCGCCGATCGGAGGTCTGAGGATGGAGATCCGACTTCCAACCAGTTGGTGGCACTCAGCAACTGCTTGGTGTGTATTGAGGGGAGGGAGAATCCTTCTCTCACACACTGTAACTTGCATGTGTTCTCCTTCTTGGACCGCCATAGAGGCGGCGAGTCCAGCCAGGGCATCTGCACGGATGTTTTCGCCTCTACGAATGTGGGTGATATGACAGATGTCAAATTTTTGCCGAAGTGATTGCGCCTTGTTGTAGTAAGGCAACAGATCAGGCTTCCTGATTTCAAATTTCTGATTCATCTGGTTGACGATCAGTTGAGAATCCCCGAAGGCTTCTAGCACTGTGATGCCGGATTCGAGGGCGAGTTCCAATCCTACAATCAGGGCTTGGTACTCAGCTGCATTGTTTGAACATGGTTCCAGTAGCGAGAAGGCGTGTGGAATCATGTATTTGTCGGGACTAACAAAGAGGATGCCAATCCCTGATATTTGATTTCCTTTTTCACTTGTCCTGGTTGCACCGTCGAAGTACATATCCCAGGAAGCATTTGATAAGGAAGCCTCCACGTTGTAGACTGACTCGTCTGGGAGATCATCCCTGAGTGGAGAATCTTCAGGCAACGGATGCTCTGCAAGAAAGTCTGCCAGAGCTTGACCTTTGATTGCTTTTTGTGGTACATACCTAATATCAAATTGTGACAGGAGGATAGACCATTTTGCCAGTCGGGCATTGAGGGAACCTGCTTTTGTGACAAGGACCTTCAGGAGATTGATCCTCGAGATCAGGTATACTGTGTTGGACAGCAGATAGTGACGTAGCTTTTGTACAGCAAACATCACTGCAAGACATTCTTTTTCGACTGGAGAGTAGCGATGCTCTGCACCTACCAGCATGCGGCTGAGATAGTATAGAGCAGCTTCTTTTCCCTCGTGATTTCCTTGTGCAAGTAGAGCTCCCAAAGAGTGGTCGAGGGCTCTTGTGTACAAGATAAATGGTTTTCCAGTTGTGGGGGCAGCCAGTACTGGAGGTTTGGTCAGGTATGACTTGATGTCTTGGAACGCAGTTTCGCATTCAGCATCCCAGACAAAGTCCACGCCCTTTTTCATTAGGCGGGAGAATGGACGGCATTTCCCTGACAGGTTGGAGATGAACCGTCGAATGTATGCCAATCTTCCTTGAAGCCCTTTTAACTGTCTCAGGGTTTTTGGGGATGGCATTTCTAGGATAGCCTTGACTTTGATGGGGTCAAGCTCTATTCCCGCTTTCCGAACTACGAATCCTAGGAACTTACCCGAAGAAGCATTTTAGGGGATTCATTCGCAGTTTGTGCCTGCGTAGTCGGAGGAAGACTTCTCGAAGATCTTTGAGATGGTCTTCTTTCCTTTTGCTTTTGACGGCGAGGTCATCAACGTAGCATTCGACCGTCTTATGCTGCATATCTTGGAATATCTTCATCATAGCCCTCTGATATGTCGCACCAGCATTTTTCAGACCAAATGGCATTACAGTGTAACAATACACGCCAAATGGGGTCCGAAATGATGTGTGTCTTTCATCTTCAGGATGCATTTTTATCTGATTGTACCCAGAGAAACCATCCATGAATGTCATCCGCTCGAATCCACAGGTGTTGTCGATCATCACCTCCGGTATGGGGAGCGGAAATTCATCTTTAGGACATGCATTGTTCAGGTCTCTATAATCAATACAGACCCTAATCTGCCCATTTTTCTTTGTCACTGGGACGATGTTGGCCAACCATTCAGGATGCTGTTCCTCGCGGATGAAGCCAACGTTTTTGAGTTTCTGAACTTCTTGTTCAATTTTGTCCATTATGTCAGGACGAAATCTTCTTTGGCCTTGTTTGACAGGCTTGATATCTTTTTGTAGATTGAGTTTGTGAACTGCTATTTTGGGGTCTAAACCAGGCATTTCAGCGTAAGACCATGCAAAACAATCAACAAACTCACGAAGAAAAGCGATATACTCGGGTAACTCATCATCCTTTATATTCTTGCTTATGAATACAGGACGTGGGCTATCTGGCGTTCCCAAGTCTATCTTTTGAACAGAATCTTCTGTTGGAAGACTTGAAGGTGGTTCCTCCATAATATTTTCGGAGGCTTCCAACTCAACAAGACCTTCCGGAGTTTCAAAGGTATTCTCAGACCAAGGCTGTGCTTCTGACCATGGGTCTTCTTGATCGGCACTCTTCTCAAGACTTGCTATGAGATGGTCCCAATCGCCCTGTTGAAACTGGAATCGAAGTATGGCACTTTCTTTTGGAGATGATGGTTCTTTCTGCACCAGAAGACTGTGCATTTATCATTGACAATTCTCTTCTCATCAGAGAATCGTACCAATTGGAGGAGCTTCCTGGATCCTTGACGGGTAACTCTTCAAAGAAGTATCCAGGGAGATCAATTATCTTCACAGACACGAGATGTTGAAGGCTTCGTTCGGCCAGACGACTTTGTAGCTTTGGGTCAACTGTCTCATGGAGCATCAGGGTCGTAGCCCAGTCCGTATGAAGACTTTTCTATATGACGATAGAGTTTCCAATCCTCCTGCTGGCTTTTGTCAGGGTGGGCTCCCAATGGTACGAGGATACCGTGGCCACCTCCCAAGCCGATTGGATTTTGAGCGTCGTAGCCCATTTTCTTCATGATAGCTTGCGCCATTGGACTATACAAGGATAGTTGTGGCATACCTTTGTTTTGGAAAGGCTCAAGCGAAGAGTTTGATGAAGAAGCCGCCATCCTGTGGAAAAAGATCGGCTTTTTCTTTTGGTGAGGTTGTCGGAACAACGAAGGAAGCTGATGCTGGATCGCCTATGCCAGCAGGTGTCTCCAATGGAATGAGAGTAGGTTGAGCTTGCTGAGTATCAGCTTGGCTTGACGAAGTGTCGTTTTCTGTCTCTGAATCCGAATCTGTGTCTTGCATAATAGACACAAAGGAGATGACAAACTTGCCCCCAGGCTTTTGTTTAGTCTTCTTTGCCTTGGTAGTGATCACCAGCGGCTTTGAAGACTTGAGGGAGACAACATTGGTTGATTTCCTCGATTTTGCCGGATGGTTGATTTTCTTCCGGTGATTGCTGAGGAGCCTTGCCTTTATCTTTCTGGAGACTATCGGCAAAGGATGCTGTTTCTTTCTCCTTTTCTTCGTTTTCATCTTTGTACATCTGCGAGTCTGCAAAATGGACTTCTTTGCCTTTGAAAGGCTTTTTGTCCGCAAATACCCGATGTACCAAGCCGTCGTTGCCAACAAACTTGATGCACTGATGAAGAGTTGAAGGGACAACACCACTCTCGTGTATCCAAGGGCGTCCGAGAAGGATGTTGTAGCATGAGGGGGTCTTTATTGCATATACAGTGACTTCAGAGATAAGATCACCGATTTGCAACTTGAACCTAATCTTGCCGATAGGCCTCTGAGTGCTTCCATCGTATCCAAAGATAGACACGGATGTATGACTCAGCTTGCTAGGCGGGATGCCCAGCTCTTCGAGTGCCGAAGTAGAGATGAGGTTGAGGGCAGAACCTGGATCGATCTGTACTCTGTGTATCGGCATCTCTTTGATGTACCCTGTAAAGTATAAGGGCCGGTTGTGCTTTGTTTCACCTAGTAGGAGGTCTTCCTTAGTGAAGGCGATAGTTGCACTTGCTGCTTTTTGAACTGAGAGGCAATCATTGCAAGATCCCTCAGTCTTCTTCTTTTCTCCTTTTGAGGAGGTATTTGATTTCTTAACCCTATAGTCCATTTCAATTTGTAGACTTGTGGGGCATGCTTGTCGACATCCACATTCAGTCTTTGCAGTTCTGAAATAAGACTATCACGAGTTTGGGGAGACATTCGTAATAAGTCTAGGATGTGCAGACGTGCAGGTATGTGTCTAAAGTGCTCAATCAAGTCATACTTGAAAGCCTCCTTAGGGCCTGCATTTTCATTAATGTTGCCACTCGGGGCGCTTACATTCTGTCCCGAAGGATTTACATAAGAAGAAGAAGTTAGATTGTAGTTTTTGTGGTAATCCCGGCCAGAGCGGGTACCTTTACCAACTTCGAGAGCTTCTGGAGACGGTTCTTCATTCGGAAGTCCACCCTCGGGATCAAGGGGCTGATCCTTTTCATTTGCTGAAGATGCTTCTGTGTCAACATTACCATCCTCAGTGACTGCATTGCATGGAGCATTTTCCGGGAACAAGTCCTGAACAGCGTCCAGCAATTTGTCTTCTTTGTTTACAATTTCATTGGTAGAAACGTCTTCAAGGTAGTCATCCAGAAGAGGTCTGTACTCTGATGTGACAGTTTCAGAAGCTCCAGAGGCGCTGTCGTCTCGAACTATCGCATTGCAAGCAATAGGAAACATTTCCGTAACGGATTGTTGGGAGTCAGATTCATCCTCTGATGTAAGGGGATCATCCACCCAGCAGCTTTCTTCATTTTCAGGAGTTACTGGAGGGGACTCCTGTAGATTTTCCGGGATCACCGGTTCTGGATTGCGATGAAGCTGATTGATGTGATCTTGTCCTCGCTCTATGGCAAGATGTTGCAAGATCCTTGCATATTCTTCGAGATCAGGCATAGGGGCCAGATCTTCTTCTTCATCTACTCCTTGTAGTTCCTCCTGATCGGGTTCTACCGGAGCATTGGCAGGTACTGTGTCAACAGCATTTTCCTGAACAACCTCTTGGTCTCCTTCATTATCAGACCAAGATCCCTGTGGTTGTAAAGGGTTATACCAAATCACCAGCATGAGGTGGGATTCGGGGATCCATTCCTCGTTGGAGAGGTATTCTCCTGTTTGGAGGGATTCCTCCCATTCATCGGTGTCACTGGCGGTGTCACTGGACTCGTACCCATCCATGGGGAATCCAACTACTGAATTGCAAGAGTATGATGCCCCCTGCATGTCTTCAGTCTTTAGTAGTGATGGCATGAAATCACCAAGGGTGAATTTCCTTGCCGGCCTCGAAGTCTCGGAAGGAGACTTTTCTGCTGCCCCAGTGTGAAGGGGTAGGGGAAGTTTCTGTCTTTTCAGGAACTTCTTGTTTTGGTTGAGCTTTCTCCTGCTGTTTAAGCTTGCGGAGTTGTCTCCTGGCTTGCCTTCGCTGTTGAGCGGTCGGCTTTGTTTTGACGATCTCCCAGTTTTCATCTTCCAGGAGATCGGGATGTACCCATATGGGCTGTCCATCTGGTGTTGGGTACGGGACTAGCTCTTGGGATGTTTGAGCCATTTTTATCACCTTGAAGGAAGTAGTGACCTTCTTCTTTGGTGACTTTTGTGTTTGTCCAAATGACACCATGTTGACGGAGGCAGACCCATAGTTTTTTGTCAAAGGTGATGACTCCGTTTTTCCACATCTCGTTGATCTTTTCTCTCACAACGAAGCATTGGTTGAGAGGATGCGAGATCATCTGGTGGTATGGACAGTACCGGGGATCGTTGGTTTTGCCAACATCTCCTGGTCTTTTGGGTTCAGGCAGGGTGAGCTTCCCGTTTGCCAGGAGAGCCTCGAAGATTTCTTCGACATCTTCATCGAACGGGTATTTCTTTTCTATTCGTTCTTTGAAGGCATCAGAGAGTTCAGGTCTCTTACCTGCACCTTTGTTTTCAGCTTTCTTTGGTGGCTGCGGAGCTGACTTGGTTTGTACATTGAGAACCTCCGTTTTCTTTTGCTTCGAGGTTGCAATGGCGGTCGGCTCCTTCTTTGATGATTTCTGACTGCTGAGGTCTTTGATCACCGTTTCAGCCTCCATTGATGCTTCTAGGAGTTCTCCCAGATTCTTTGATTTGTTGCCGATAATCATGGAGCGTATTTTTGCTCTCATGTTGTTACGGCAGATGTCGACCAGCGACGCTTGTGGCAGTACGTCTGAGCATTTGTACGCCATTGCCTTCCACTTGTGAATGTAGTCGTATGTCGACTCATTCTCTCCCTGTTTTAGGCTGCAGAGTTGAGCCATAGTCACAGGATGATCCTCACCTCTGAAGTGAGTTAGGAAGCGTGTCTCCATCATGGCCCAGTTTTGGATAGAGTCCTCCTGAAGAGTGGAGTACCAATCAAAGGCCGTACCTTTTAGGGTACTTGCGAAGAGACGGATCTTGAGGGCGTCTTGATCCGCGATGGCTCCCGTCAGGATTTTGAAATGGATGACATGTTGTCTGGCCGAGCCCTTCCCCGTATATGTTTGGAGAGTGGGCTGTTTGAATTTGGTAGGAAACGGTACCGAGTCCATCCATAAGGGATATGGTGGCTTGATTCCGTGTTCCTTTAGTGAATCCTCTTCCTTTGCTTTGGCGAGGATATCGTCAACGTCCTTCTTGGTAAGGGCGCGTGACTCATTTACCTCCTCTTCGTGGTGACTTGGAGGAGCTTCATTATTCGGTGGACGTTGGAGGGTAAGAAGTAAGTTCTCCATGAGAGCTTCTATCCTCTGCTGTCCTTGCTCCAGCTGCTGGATGCGTGCGGCTACGTCATCTTGCGGCGGAGGTTGCTCAGCATTTGTGACTAAGACGTTCATCTTTCGAGAGTCGAATGAGGATAATCGTCTTGGTGACTGAGCTGGAGCTCATTCTTTTGGATGAAGAGCTCGAAGAGTGATTGCTCCGGTGTCCTTGACTTGAAGGAGTGGGAGAATCTTCTCTATGTCTTCGCGCCCGGGAGACGCTGCGAGTCACCGGTCGCTTGACATGGATTTTTGTTGCTGACTTCTGGCGCCTTTTGGTTTTGCCAACCATATGGACAGTAGCAACTTGGTTGGGTGCTTCTTTTTCAACCCATTTTTTAGAGACCTGGAGCGTGGAGTGCTGGGCTCTTTGCTTCTCTAGTCTCTTTTGCCGATACGCCGCGCGGCGACGCATACGACGAGCGATTTGAGCTTCAGTTAGCTCGGGCTGTGCTCTAGCCACGAAGGAGGTGGTCCCTCGCGCGCAGCAGCCGAGCTTGTCTTCTTTATAATTTGGCAAGGACAGGATCTGGATGCGGTCCTTAGCCTGTCGCAGCGAAGCTTTAAATTTGGCGAGCTCGGCCCCTGTTGAGATGAAGGGCCGAGTTGCAGGAATACAGGCCTTGACAGATTCTCGCTGTGGCCTGATGATGCACGACTTGATCTTGGGCTTATAGGAATAAGCCGGCTCGTGCTGGGTAGATTTTGTTTGGTGGAGGGCTGGTTTCTCCTCTTTTGTGTACGAGAGAGGGTAGAACCGGTTCTCCTTGAGCGGGGCCAGGTATGCTGGCCTTGCAGATCTTTGAGACCTTCTTTGTTTTGGAGAAGGTCTTGGAGACCAAGTCTTGAGGTAGACCTGGTTTCTTGCAGGCTGAGGTTTCGCGGAGCTGTCGCGAGCTTCAGTCTTCTTGGCGGTTGCCCTTGGTGTCACGGTAGTGACGTGCCCAGGGGCGGTTCTCTGCTTCTTGGCAGGAGTTGTTTCTTTTGCGGGAAGTGGGAAAGGTCCCAGCGACCCGAAGATGATGGACCGGGGAGAGGAGGTCGACCCGGTGTCTTGTGTGTTACCAAAGGAAGTGACACTTCGGCCGCTGGCGAGGCGCTTAGGAGCGCATTTGTTTTGCTTCTCTTGAAGCATCAGTTGGTACTTGTTCTCATCGAAGGTGATTGTCAGCGAAGCTGCCATTGTTAGTTTTGAAAAACCTTTCTGAAACAAGACCGGATCCATTAGTAATCACAAGAATGTGGTGATCATAAATGGAAATAAACTATGGTTTTTTCTTTTCAATTTGCTCAAGGGGACAAGGCCCGGCCCAAGCAAGATGAAGAAGGCAAAAAGCCATAGAGTATACAATTGTTCTAAACGCGAGTATGAAAGGCTCAGAGTGAGCGTTCCAGTGACTGCTAGAAGCAATTGTGAACCTTAATTCAGATTACCGAGGAGCGAGGCTCACTCGAGGTAAAACGATATAAGGTTGGGAGTACAAATGTGTCGGTCGCGAATACAGTAGACCCAAGAGGGCGTACTAGTACCGCTAGGCACAGATGTTGTAAATCGCATCCTTGAAATGGACACGAGATGGGATTTTTTGAAAGGTCAAGGTTGGGTTCATAAAAGAGAGCAAATGGCACTCCGATCCGAAAACGTGCTCAACATTTCTGCGAGCACAGAGTCCGAAAGGGAAATAACCAGAATTTCTCGAATCTGGACCCAACAATGACGGAAGTTTTTTTTTTTTTTTTTTTTTTTTTTGAAAAAAAAAAGTCAGGATCAGATTCATCAAAGAGAGCAAATGACGTTCCAACCCAAACACGTGCTCAACATTTCTGCGAGCACAGTAATCCGAGGTGGAAGAGGTCAAGATTTCTCGACTTTGAACCCAACGTGACAGAAGTTTTTTTTTTTTTTTGAAGATTTTTTTTTTTGAAAGTCAGTATCGGATTCATCAAGGAGAGCAAATGATGTTCCAATCCAAACACGTGCTCAACATTTCTGCGAGCACAGAGTCTGGAAAGGAAGAGATCAAGATTTCTCAAATTTGAACCAAAAATCGACGAATTTTTTTTTTTTTTTTAGGGTTTGAGAATACATCGAGTTCTCACGATTCGTTCTTATGAAACCAATGTTGATAGATCAGCCCCCAGGTAAGGGTAGGATTACTTAATGAACCCGTTTGGAGGACCCTTACCTAGAACAGCCTAGCTGTCTCCAAACTCTGGACAAGGCTTTTCTTGGATCAACCTCGATTAAAGAACGCAATCGGTAAAACTTTCGTGTTCTCAAGTGCCCCCCCCCCCCCTTTTTTTTGAATTTTTTTTTGATGGATTCATCAGAGAGAGCGAATAGTCCGTTCCCAGTCTGAACAGGGGCTCAAACAATTTCTGCGAGCCCTAAGTCAGAAAGGAAAAGAAAACCAAAATTTCTCAAATTTGGATCCAAAAGAAAGAAGTTTTTTTTTTTTTTTGAAAATCTGACAAGTTTGAAATCAGATTTTTTTTTGATGGATTCATCAGCGAGAGCGAATGGTCCGTTCCCCGTCTGAACAGGGGCTCAAACAATTTCTGCGAGCCCTAAGTCAGAAAGGAAAAGATGGATTCAATTTCTCTGCGAGCCCTAAGTCAGAAAGAAACCAAAAGTTCTCAACCAAAATTTCTCAAATTTGGATCCAAAAGAGAGAGAAGTTTTTTTTTTTTTTTTTTTAAATCTGACAAGTTTGAAATCAGATTTTTTTTTTTACTTGAACTCGTCAAAGAGAGCAAACGGTCCCTTTCCCAATCTGAAAACGTGCTCAAACATTTCTGCGGGCACTGAGTCCAAAAGGGAGGAGATCGAGATTTCTCAGATCTGAATTCAAAGAACAAGAGAAGATTTTTTTTTTTTCGAGAAGGAGAAAGATTGGAAATAGACTTAAAGAAAGAAATTTCCAAAACAAAAAAAATCCCATCTCATGTTTTTTTTTTTGCAAGATTCAACATCGGCCACCAACTAGAAAGGTGCCAAAGAATCTAAGTTCATGTTCTCAAATGAACGTGTCCCACCGGGTGTGCCAGCTTGATGGACCCGATTCCTTCCCTCTCTCCCGCTGCCTCCGCCCCGGGTCTTTCGGGGTACGGCGGAGGGGAGGAGAAGAAAAAGGTAAAGGGTTTCAACATCTTTCTTTTTTTTTGTACGGGTATGCCAATTTCACTTTTCTACTTGGAGTTTAGAAACGGTGATCCGAAGATTCACCTTCACAAGTAGAAAGGGGAAATGAAACTTTTTCTAGTTTCTATTGCACACATATTTTAAGAAAAGAGACAAAAGGTTTTTTTTGAATGCCGTGAAAGGCGATTTCATTTGTTTGCCGTGAAAGGCGATTTTGCCGTAAAAGGCGATTTACAAGTCTTATCCATTATGAAAGACAAGAATTGTGATTTTTGTCTCTAAAAGAAAAATAAAGTACAATAGAAATCAAGAAAAGGAATCTGACTTCTCATTCGATTGTGGGGACACGTTCAGATCGACGGTCGCGAGTCATGTATGGGCTCCTCCATCGTCCATGCAGATGAGAACACGATGCTTGAATTCTTGGCTTGGCTTTCTAACCTCAGATTTTTAAAGGACAAAGACCAAAAGAAGGTCTTATATCCGATAAAAAGCTAAGTAAACGGGCTGAAAAGCCACGTTTTAGCCATGTTGGTAGAAGAAGGG
Source organism: Camphora micrantha (assembly GCA_003546025.1). Lineage (NCBI taxonomy): Eukaryota > Viridiplantae > Streptophyta > Magnoliopsida > Laurales > Lauraceae > Camphora > Camphora micrantha. Next base: position 10,843,688 of record QPKB01000010.1, read on the forward strand.
AGGTCCTTGGGGGGGTGGCCCCCCAAGGGTGCTTCAATCACCTTTTGGTGGTCTTTGCAGCAGAGTTGCAGGGCTTCTGGATTTTTTTGTCTTCGTCGGGAGGAGAGCGAGAGATCCAGATCGCACCCTTTTTTTTTTCTTTGGAATGCCCTCCTATTTATAGGCCTTTGGTAGCCATTTAGGAGGGTTTATGAGCATTGAATGTATTAATGCTCATAATGGGAGGAGTTACAAGTTTTTAAATTACTTGTTTTGTAACTCCTTTTTCCTTGAATTTGATTGGCCGATGGAGAATAATGAGCCTTTAATCGCTTTTAATCCCCATCATGGGAGGAGTTTCATGGCTTTAATGCCATAAATCCTCTGACTTGTAACTCTCATTTGCTTGCTTTTGATTGGGCCGTCCAAAATAATGAGTTAATGACCGCATTAACTTGTCATAAAACGGGTCATTTAACCTCATTAATTGGTCGCCAAGTCGCTCGAAGAGTCGCGGGCCGTGCCGCGTCTTTTGGAATTCTTCTTGCGATGATCGCCGGTGGATCCACATGTTGTTTGATGTCGGATGGCGATGCAATTTTAGACATTGATTGATGTCAAAGTGCCGGCAGCATCTGTCCTGTCGATTTCACGATCGGGCGGGCAGAAAGTGTGCTTTCTTTGTCAGCCGGTTGGCGATTTCGAGGCATCTAATGATCATCCAATGACTTCGGCGGCGAATCCGTGATGTTTGACGAAGATCGACGGATTTCATGCACGAAAAATCAGATTTTGGAAAAATCACAGGGGCCAATCAACTCGAAACGCGAAAAGGACCCGAAAAAGGGTCTTCCGGCGAAATTTTGGGTCGCCGGAATTTCCATGGTCGCCGGCGACCATGGGCCTTGGGCCTTGGGTTTTTTTGGTCGCCGTCCGGTCGCCGTTTCTTCGCCGTTTTTCGATCTTTTTTCATTCTTTTTTCTTCTATATTTTTGCTGACATTTCCCCTCATTTATTGGCCTGATTCTCTTGAAGAAAACCCGACGAGAAGCCACGCAAATCGGAGCACAAAGTTTCCTATTTTTTGGAAAGCCGAAGACTTTGTTGTGCGGTTTTGCCGATTTTTTGTCAAGCGTTGAAACTAGGCCAAACGATGTCGGAATGACCTGAAATTCGACGTGGAGCTTCTTGAGCAGTAGATAGGACCAACCATAGGCTTTGGTTTGAGTCTTGAAGCCTTTTGGGGCCCCGCAAACGCTTGCCTTGATTTCGCCATGAGAGAAATGCCGAGCTTTGACTTGTGGTCAACCGATGTCCGATTGACCTGAAATTTGATAGGGAGCCTCCTGAGTAGTAAGTAAGACCAACCATGGGCTTTAGTTTGAGTTTTGAAGCCTTCTGGGGTCCCGCAAACGCTCGCCTTGATTTCACCTCGAGGAAAATGCCGAGCTTTGAAACTAGGCCGAACGATGTCCGTTTGACCTAAAATTTGACAGGAGACCTATTGGAGTCATTTTGAGATGATCCATTAGCTCTGATTTGGATGCCATGATTCCGGGATGCTCCGCCGCCGGTAGACCTGTTTTTGCTTCCTGAGAGTTGATGAAGGGTCAAACGTCGTCCGTTTGACCTGAAATTTGGCAGGGGGCCTTTTGGAGGTATTTTGAGACCATCCGTAGGCTCTGATCGAAGTTTTAAAGTCTTCGACACTGTCGCTGCCGGGAGCTCTTGTCTGGCTGTCGGAGGAGTGAAGTTAGGCCAAATGATGTCGAAATGGCCCGAAACTTCATGTGTACCCTTCTTTTGACTGCTTTGAAGGATCTTGCAGTTTTTGTTTGATTCTGACAAGATCTGGTGCTTGAAGTGGCGCCTTCCTATTTATGGCAAGATGTGGCTCCATGTAGCATTTGGTGTTGAAGGGACATAGTGACATTTTTGGTGTCAACACAGGGCAGTACTGGATCCATGTGGATTGGGCCCTATTTGGATCACCATCCGTTTAATAATGTTAATGCAGGCGTGAGATTGAAGAAAACAAGGTTGTGGGTCGACATTTGCACTGGGACTGTCGCGACCCCGGACTGGGTCCCCACAATAAGGCGGGCCTAATCCAGGATCGGGACTCTAATGATGATGTATGATGTAGTGATGTATGATTGATTGTGCATGAATTAAATTTAAACCAAACCCAAACTCAAAACGTATACGAGTCCATCAAGAAGGATGCCACTCGTACACGCGATTTCCCACAGGTGTCCGCGGTGAGGATATCACATCGACATGAATATTTCTTTTGTGTGCGGAAGCGTGTAGCAAATCTATTTCATACATTCATGTCCAAGATACAAGAGTAAAGCATATTTCATACTAGTATCAAAATGAGCAGTGATCATTAAAGCTATAACCACAAAATAAGGTTAAGGTTTACAACAAAGCTAGCAAAAGCTCTAGTTTCAAATCCAATGTTTTCGGGAATGATAAATCACATTTCTAGAAATTCGGGACAAGTATCGGGATTCGATGTAAATCAAGTGAATAAGGACCCCGTATGTCTATTGTGGTGATCACTTGGTACTCCTTGAGTTTAGAGACATTCCGGGCTCTTTATGCACCTTAGGGATTCAAACCCTAATCGTATTTTAATTAAGCAAAACCTAATAGGGATGGGATCCTAAGCACAATGTTAATCTAGTAGTACCTTACAACCTACTCATTCGTCGAAGGGAAACGGATTCGCGATACCCAAACAGTCCAATTTCGCGTTTAGATAAAAGAAAGGATATCCCGTCGTTCCGTGCCGTTCAAGATTGAATTAGGTTAAGTACCGATACGACCGGATTAACCATGAGGAACTGTCGGTGCAACCATCCTCAAAAGAAGTCAAACGGGTCCACAAAAGGGTCACTAAGTTCCATTTAGAGTCCACCTAAACATAGGGAAAAAGGTCCATTTTACGTCGGGTTTCCAGTTGGGCCGGTCGACCGTGTATACAGGGGCTCGGTCGACCGGCCAGGGCCAGGTCGACCGGGAGTTGTAACTTTAAATAGGTGAATAGTGTTTTGGTCAGGCTCCAGAGAGCCTGACCTCTGTGTCGCCGGTCGACCGCGCCCTTGGCCGGTCGACCGCGTGCACTGCGGAACAGAGGATCCCGCAGTGCAGCAGGTCTGCTAACTGGGGGCTTGTTCCAGTGTCGCCGGTCGACCGCGCCCCTTGGTCGGTCGACCGCGTGAACTGCGTAACAGAACCCAGGTTCTGTTACAGCAGTTCAGTGACCTTTTCCATTTCTTCCATTCCTTTCCACATTCTTTCCAACATGTTTAGCAATCTAATACTTGGATGAAACAAGCTATCAAGACTCACAAATATGCATTTATTTCAAATCTAACAAGTCATTAATATCTCAACATTTTAGGTGAAAACATAAATGCATTTCCTTAAAACTCATTCAAAGATAAAAGAGTCAAAACATCCACTTGCCTCAAGTCTTCAATCAATGAAAAACAAGCTCTAGCACTTTTGCAAGTCAAGGAAACAAGCTCTACCAAAAACCCCTAAAACAAACCCTAAAATGGGTCAAAACAATGAGGGAGAAGAGAGAGCTTTCAATATTGAAAATGTAACTTCTCTAAGGCTAGAAGAACACTAATCTAGAAGATTAGGAAAAGATCTTACCAATAGGTTCTCCAAATGAGCAATGCAAGCTAGAAGAAGGTCTTGGAGAGATGGGATTCCTTCGAAAATGGTGTCAATGAAGAGCCCTTGAAGTGGAGAAGAATATCATGAAATCTTTTGAGATGATGGTGCAAGTTTGGTGATGCTTGATGATGGAGAAGCAAGGAGAAGAAAGGAAACCCTAGGCTCAAGAGAGTTGCTAGAAAAAGAGGAAATGGGGGAAAGAGCTCTCTTTTATAAGCTACACAAGTGGGCTCCACCTTCTAGTAACCTAAAAAGGCTGAAATAGTGGTTTTCGGGGCTCCGGATGAAATCGAGGAAGAAGGAAGAAATGATCGTCGAAATATCTAGTTTCTAAAAAGTTTATGTTTCGCAGGTTTCGGGATTAACATTAATTTGGTACAGATTTGGAGTAAAAGTACTGTTTTGCCCTTGGAGCTAGAAAAGTCAAGTTTCGGGGTTTCGAACGGGAATGGGATCAACATGAAAGTTGAAGGCAATAACGAGATAAACAAAACGGGATAAAATACAAATAAAGAAAACCAAGATAAAACCTCAAGCACACATAAAGCCATAAACAAGGAACCCCCAAAGGGCCCCACTAATACCGAAGGCACTCAAAATCTTCAAAGCTATTTCCAAGCTATTCCTAAACCACTAAACCAAAATCCACAAAGCAAATCAAGACTAACACGCAACTAACTAAGCACTAATCGAGATCACTCGGGTCGGGGTCTTACAGGGACCCACTATCTGATTTTATTAAAGATTAGTACCCCACATATTGAAGGGGGCCCAGGGACGACTTGAATGGTGGTGGTCCCATGTGGCCTGGGCTCCATCTGTCCAGTTATCCAGAAACTTTAATTTTGTTAACCATGAGGTTGCACTGTTTGTGTTTTTGAGACTGCGGGGCCTAGTAAGGATGCTTGATGATGAATCCAATCCAATAGGATTGAAGCTTATCATTGGGCGACCATGTCCATGAAGTCTGGTCTTAGATTGGGATCAGTGGGGCCCACTATTCCATACATGTAGATTGCATAGGCGTATATATATTTTGGACTGAGTCTGGGAAGACTGAGACTTGAATAATACCTGGACTTTATGAGAAATTACAAAATAACCATAAGACTTGACAAAACTTGGAATATGTGTATTATGAGTAATTATATGGAATATTTAGGCTATGACTAATTATAAGGATGGTGATTAATTCTTTAAACGGCGACCAATTAATGTTATGTTTATAATATAGTGCGGGCCACCTTTATACCACTCATTACTATTATGATAAGAAATGGGGCAGTAATTAGTGAGATGTGCATAGGTTGGGCCCACGCTACTTTCATGTAAGTTCAATTATATTATTTCATGTTCATATCCTGGATGTTATGTGTTTGTGAGATATTGTGCACTGGGTCCCAAACGTGGGATGTTGAACTTAGTGTCCGGGCCGTTATAGCGGCTAGTCCTTAGTGGACGTGAATTACCATTGAGTTGGCTGGTCCTTTGTGGACGTATCTGATAAGACAGGGTCATGGTGACCGGTATGCATATAAACGATGGGCCTTTAAGGCGTAGTAATGTGCATGGGCACGAATATGTATATGGATGTACTTTGATGGTATTTCTTATATTGATTTAAGTATGTTGATCATGTGATATTATGTTTTATGTTATTTGTATAATTAGGAATATTCATTCACCAGTAATACTGATGTTGTATTGCCCCCTTCAGGTAACAATACTGCGGGTGGGCCAGAACAAAATGACGATTAGCACGTAAATTTCGACATGCGTGGCTGAAGGAGAGAACGAGAAAAAAAATTAAATAGATGATAGTTTTATTAGTCCTTGTTAGGAGTAGACACTTAATGTTTTAATCACATTATTGATTTGAGCCAAGACATAATATGTTGATTATGCAGAGATTATTGATAATTATAATTGGAAAATTATTTTTTAAAACTAAATGCCTGATTTCTTATGGATATTATTTGATGTATACATGTTGAATATTGCTATATGATCACGATTCGGATATTCGACAGGGCGTCGGAACTCGGGCCATGATAAAATGGTATCGGAGCATAAGGTTTTGGGCAAATAAAATAATTTGTAACCCATAAGTCACGTGGTAAGGACGTTGGGGGTGTCAAGGATAGAGATTAAAATAAGAAGTATTGTTAATGATCTTTTAGCTCACAAATTCTTCCCTTTTACAGAAGGAATAAGACAATGGACAATGTTACTGGAAATGATAATGCAAACAACAATGTTCAGTCAAACAATGGAACTATGGAGATGCCAGAGTACGTACAACAAATGTTTGAAAGCTTTATGAAGGCATATGCGCAAGTCCAAGAGCAGATCTCCACTATTTATCGCCATCAAAGTGAGAATGGTGAGGGACACCGCAATAAGAGAGATGGTTTGGGAGAAGGCAGTAATAATGGGGGCAGGAACCATGAAAGAGATACCTTATACAAAAGATTCAACGAATTTCGCCCCAAGCTCTTAAAAGAAACAACTAATCATTGGGATGCAAATAAATGGGCGGAACACATGGAAGGCATCTTTGAAGTCATGGGATGTACTGAACATCAAAAAGTCATACTTACAGCATTCAAATTAGAGGCGATGCGAAGGAATGGTGGAAGGCAGCTAAGAGGTCATTCAATGGACAACAAACAGAGATTACTTGGGCCTTCTTCAAACGGGAGTTTATAAAGAAGTTTATACCAGATCATATTAGGGCTCAGAAGAAGAGAGAGTTTAAAACTTTAGTGCAAGGAAATTTGATTGTAGCCAAGTACGCTCTTAAGTTTATTGAGCTGTCACATTTTGCTGAAACATTAGTGGCTACAGAAAAAGAAAAGTTGGAACGATTTGTGAACAGCCTTAGACCAGACGTCAAAAAGGATGTGAAGCTGCATGAACCAAAGACTTATGCTGAAGCCCTGAGAAAAGCTTTCATCTCAGAAGAAGCCATCGAAGATATAAAGAGACAAACTCAAATGATGTCCACTGAAGGGAAAATAGATAACTCTAAGCACCAGTTCCCCGATAAGAAATAGAAAACCGGAACCAAACCGGTCTGCAACCATTGCAGGGGATCACATGAAACAAATCAATGACGGAAAAGATCTGGAGTGTGGTTTGGGTGTGGGAAGGGAGGTCATAAGGTAAAACACTGTCCGGAAGCCAGGGAAAGAAATCAGGCCAAATGAAAAAGCGGATGTTACGGTTGTGGTCAGGAAGGACACCAGGTTAGAGATTGCCCCAGTAAACTGGGAAAGAGTCAAACCCAGACACAAGGACAAGCACTTCAGCAAAATCAGTAGGGCCGCCAACAAGAGCGTCCACAACATCAACGTTATTATCAACAGAACCAGACACATCAGCCCCATGGAAATCAGCAGAACCCACCTCAAGGACAGAACTACAACTTTGGCAGGAACATTCAAGGAGGGAATCAAGCAGGACAACAGCAGAACGAAAGACTTTTTGCCATGACTCACCATGATATGGAAGCGGCCAACCATGTGGTCGAGGGTATGGTTTTAATTTCCAATTTTGAAGCTAGTACTTTATTTGATTCTGGTTCAACACATTCTTTCATCTCGCATACTTTTGCTGCTAAGATAGAAAACTCCCCCTTAACTTTGACTAATGCATTAGTAATGTCTACACCCACGAGCGAGCAAATATGTACTAGAACCATATTTTATGACTTTATAATAGAGATTGGGCAAGCCCGGATGCCGGTTGATCTAGTATAGTTACGTATGGACGACTTTGACGTCATATTGGAAATGGACTAGCTTACTAGGTATCGGGCTATTTTAGATTGCTTTAACAAAGTAGTGCGGTTTAACCTTGAGGGATTTACTCATGTTAGTTTGGTGGAAAAAGGAGACCTGTTCGGTCAATGGTTATCTCAGCCATCAAAGCTGGTGAGTTACTGCGGAATGGGTGCAAAGGCTTTTTAGCCTTCATTTCGGAGGATAAACCGAAACCAAGTATAGAAGATATCCCCATTGTTAAGGAATTCCCCGACGTGTTTTTGGATGACCTGCCCAGGTTACCCCTAATTAGAAAGGTCGATCTTAGTATTGAAATAATGCCGGGTACAACCCCGATTTCTAAAGCGCCCTATCGTATGGCTCCTGCGGAACTGAAGGAACTCAAAGATCAATTGGAGGAACTATTGGACAAAGGATTCATCAGACCTAGTGTGTCGCCATGGGGAGCACCGGTGTTGTTTGTGAAAAAAAAGGATAGAACCTTGAGAATGTGCATTGATTATAGACAATTAAATCAGGTAACTATCAAGAACAAGTACCCTCTGCCCCGAGTTGATGAATTATTTGATCAACTGCAAGGTGCGAAATATTTTTTCAAGATTGATTTAAGGTCCGGCTACCATCAATTAAGAGTGAGGGAGGAAGATATTCCCATGACGGCGTTCCGGACACGGTATGGCCATTACGAGTTTTTAGTCATGCCTTTCGGATTGACCAATGCGCCAGCTGCCTTCATCGCATTGATGAACTAAGTTTTCTAGCCCTATCTAGATAAATTTGTAGTGGTATATATTGATGATATCCTTACTTACTCTAAGGAGTGACAAGAACATGGCGAGCATCTACGTACCTCCTTACAGCTGTTGAGAGACAACCAGCTATATGCCAAGTTCAGCAAGTGTGATTTCTGGTTAGAGCAAGTAACCTTTCTGGGTCATATTATTTCAGGAGACAGATTATCCATAGACCCTACTAAAATAGAAGCGGTTATGAATTGGATGCGACCCACAAATGTTTCAGAATTGCGAAGTTTCTTAGGCTTGGCAGGTTATTATCGAAGGTTCGTACAAGGATTTTTTAAGATTGCTGGACCGTTAACCAAACTCACAAGGAAGGATGTTCAGTTCATTTGGGACGAGAAATGTGAAGATAGCTTCAAAACATTGAAGGGTAAACTGACATCGGCACCAATACTCGCCCTTCCCGCTGGAAGTGGAGGATTTGTTATCTACTGTGACGCGTCATTACAAGGGCTAGTGTGTTCTCATGCAACGTGGAAAGGTGATTGCGTACGCTTCCAGACAACTAAAGGTCCATGAACAAAATTATGCTACGCATGACTTTGAGTTGGCAACTGTAGTCTTTGCATTGAAATTTTGGAGACACTGCCTTTATGGTGAAGAATTCGAAGTATATATAGATCACAAGAGCCTCAAAATATGTTTTTTCTCAGAAAGAGCTGAACTTGAGACAACGGAGATGGATGGAGTTCCTGAAAGACTATGACTTCTCTATATTTTATCAACCAGGAAAGGCGAATGTTGTGGCCGACGCCTTAAGCAGGAAATCAACACTGATGGCTTGTTTGACCGCCGAATGGAGACTGCTTGAAGAGATCAAGGACTTAGATGTTAATCTATGGCCTAATGGTGAAAAACTACTATTGGGAAGTTTCAAGGTTCAACCCGAGTTAATTAAGCGAATAAAGGACCATCAGCAAGACGACAAGGCTTTGGAGGAAATCTTCGCCAAATTGGACAACAAACCAGACTTCCCAGTCATTAGTGGCATATTATATTTCTGAGGTAGACTTTGTGTACCAAATATCCGTGAAATTAAAGATGAAATTTTGAAGGAAGCAGATCACACAAGATATACTATTCATCTGGGAAGCACCAAGATGTATCAGAACTTAAAAATTAGATTTTGGTGGATCGGCATGAAAAACGATGTTACTGAGTTTGTCGGGCGATGTTTTACTTGTCAACAAGTGAAGGCTGATCATAGGAAGCCGGGGGGATTGTTGCAGCCGTTGCCTATACCATAATGGAAATGAGAACATATCACTATGGATTTCATTTCAGGGTTTCCCAGAACCTCAAGACATAATGAAATAATCTGGGTAATTGTGGATCGGTTGACCAAGTTGGCGCACTTCATACCGTTGAAAGGAAAAACTACGATGGAACACTTAGCCAAAACATATGTTAGGGAGATTGTAAGATTGCATGGCGTTCCAGCATCTATCGTATCAGACAGAGATACCCAATTTGTTTCACAATTTTGGAAGAGCTTACAGTAGGTTATGGGTACGAAACTAAATTTTAGCACAGCATATCACCCCCAAACGGACGCGCAAACGGAGAGAACCAATCAAATACTGGAAGACATGCTTAGAGCTTGTGCTATAGATTTCAAAGACAGTTGGGATGAGTAGTTACTGCTGGCAGAGTTTGCTTATAACAATAGCTATCATTTGAGTATACAGATAGCTCCTTTTGAGGCACTATATGGGCAGAAGTTGTCGTTCTCCGATTTGTTGGGAGGAAGTGGGCGATAGACAGATAGTAGGCCATGAATGGGTGCAAACTTCTACATAAAATATTAAGAAAATTAGGAATTAATGAAAGACTGCTCAGAGTCGCTAGAAGAGTTATGCAGACAAACGCCGAAGAGAATTAGAATTTATAGTGGGTGATTCAGTATTCCTTAAAGTCTCTCCAACGAAGGGAGTGATGCGATTCGGCAAGAAGGGAAAGCTCAGCCCGAGATACATTGGACCATTCAAGATTACAGGACATGTGAGTGATAGGAATGCTTACGAACTGGAATTACCATCACAGCTAGCTGGAGTCCATAAGGTGTTTCACATATCAATGCTGAAGAAATATGAACCAGACCCGTCTCATGTACTAGATCTCGAGCCAATGGACTTACAGCCAGGTTTATAGTATGAGGAGAGACCTGTTGCAATCTTAGACACCAAGGAAAGGATGCCCCGGAGGTGAACAGTTCGACTAGTCAAGGTGTTATGAATATATCACGATCCAAAAGAGGCTACATGGGAGATCGAGGATGAAGTCTTACAGAAGTATCCACATCTTTTCACCATAGGTATGTTATTTAAATTTGGAGGACCAAATTTCCCAAGGAGGGGAGTGTGTAATATCTTGAATACCTGGGCCCAGGATTAGTTTGGCCTAGGAAGGACTCTTAGTTGTTAAGTGGTTTTTGAATTAGAAGTGTTAACGTGCAAGTTTTTAGAAAGGAAAGATAAGGAGTTGTTATACAAGCGTGAAATTGAAGAAAACAGGGCTGTGGGTCGACATCTACACTGGGATCCACTATCTGATTTTATCAAAGATTAGTACCCCACATATTGAAGGGGGCCCAAGGATGACTTGAATGGTGTGGTCCCAAGTGGCCTGGGCTCCATTTGCCCAGTTATCCAGAAACTTCAATTTTGTTAACCATGAGGTTTACTGTTTGTGTTTTTGAGACTGCGGGGCCTAGTAAGGATGCTTGATGATGAATCCAATCCAATAGGATATGGAAGCTTATCATTGGGTGACCATGTCCATGAAGTCTAATCTTGGATTGGGATCAGTGGAGCCCATTGTTCCATACATGTAGATTGCAAAGGCGTATATATATATATATATATATATATTTTGGACTGAGTCTGGGAAGACTGAGACTTGAATAATACATGGACTTTATGAGAAATTACAAAATAACCATAAGACTTGACAGAACTTGGAATATGTGTATTATGAGTAATTATATGGATTATTTAGGCTGTGACTAATTATATGGATGGTGATTAATTCTTTAAACTGCAACCAATTAATGTTATGTTTATAATATAGTGCGGGCCACCCCTATGCTACTCATTACTATTATGATAAGAAGCGGGGCAGTACTTAGTGAGATGTGCATAGGTTGGACCCACACTGCTTTCATGTGAGTTCAATTATATTATTTCATGTTCATATCCTAGATGTTATGCGTTTGTGAAATATTGTGCACTGGGTCCCAAACGTGGGATGTTGGACTTAGTGTCCCGGCCGTTATAGTGGCTAGTCCTTCGTGGACGTGAATGACCATTGAGTTGGCTGGTCCTTTGTGGACGTGTCTGATGAGACAGGGTCATGGTGACCGGTATACATGTATACGATGGGCCTTTGAGGCGTGGTAATGTGCATGGGCACGAATATGTATATTGATGTACTTTTGATGATATTTGTTATATTGATTCGAATATGTTGGTCATATGATATTATGTTTTATGCTATTTGTGTAATTAAGAATATTCATTCACCAGTAATACTGATGTTGTATTGCCCCCTTCAGGTAACAATACTGCGGGTGGGCCAGAATAGAATGACAATTAGCATATAAATTTCGACATGCGTGGCTGAAGGAGAGAACGAGAAAAAAAAATTAAATAGATGATAGTTTTATTAGTCCTTGTTAGGAGTAGACACTTTATGTTTTAATCACATTATTGATTTGAGCCAAGACATAATAAGTTGATTATTCAGAGATTATTGATAATTATGATTAGAAAATTATTTCTTAAAACTAAACGCCTGATTTCTTATGGATATTATTTGATGTATACATGGTGAATATTGCTATATGATCACAATTTGGATATCCGACAAGGCCCTAGAATTCGGGTCGTGACACATAAGTTAAAAGGCGGGATTCAAGCAAATGATGTGAGGAGCAAACCCCCACACCTGTTGTCAACAAATTCTCAAGTGCGACTTACGACCTAAAATCCACAAATTAGGTTGAGAAAATAAAATTAAAGAGACAATCAATAAAATTCGACTTCTTAAATTTTAAATAACCTTTAAACTCCACCACTCATGGACTATCACATCCTTAAAGTCAACTCATATGCAATATAGACTTCAAAAATTAAAAAAGAAAGTAACTCACAAAATAAATACTTTATTGAAATAGAGATAAGTAGCCTAACATAACTATGTTACACTTTTCGTAATATTGAAAGAGCAAAAAAAACCAAGAAAAAAAAAAAACCTTGATAATACAATTCAAAGTTACGATTTTATGATAATCATGGGATTTTCTTTTATTATTCGGTAACATAACTTGAATATACAACTTTGTGGTTGAGGCAATGAACACCTTCCAATTATGTTTAATTAACATTTAACTGACCTAACGAAATATAAAAAAAAAAAGTGATGAAAATTAAACAATAGTAGAAAGTATTACACCCGAAAAAAATACAATAAGAGCGAAAAGCATAGTACAACTAGGACAAAATAAGAAAACGAATTAAAAACCTATGTTTTCAAGAACTTAATTGAAAGAGGGTGGAAAACTTATTAAAAGGAAAACAAAAAATTAGGAATGGAAATGTATATTTTTTTAGTCAATGAGAATGGTGACAAACGAATATAAAAGGAAGACGTCAAAACCAATAAAAATGAAAAATAAAATTAAAAACAAATAACTGATGTTATTTTTTAAATTTTATCATGAAAGTGGAAAGTGGGGTGAATGTTTAATTTCATAAAAGAACAATATATTTGGAGAAAAAAAATTAATTTTACTTTGGTATAGTGAACACTTAAAAGAATGGAAACCCGAGAAAGGTAAATCAAGACCAATAGATGATTAAAAAAAGGAATTAAATTAAATATTTAAAATTTCATAGAGTTAGAAAAAGTAAAATTAGAAAAAAAATCATTTTCTAAAAAAAATATTCAAAAGGGAAATAATGAGTCTCGAATTATTAAATGATCAAAAGTTCAAGAGGTATAACTCAATTACTATCACCTAAGAAGGAGAACTTGTAAAATCATAATTGAAGAGATATAAATTGAGAATAAAAATAGAATCTCTCTCTCTAGAATGAAAAACAAGCAATGAGCTAACAGTGTTGGATCAAATACAATAATTTGATTGTATTTGAAAAATAAAATGACAGTGTCAGGAGAAAATGAATAAGAAAAAAAAAATCAAAAATCTACTTAAAAAATAATAGCAACATAGATCTATGTATTTTAAAAAGTGAAGATAATAATCTCGTAACTTGGATCTCACATAGATTCGAGGTACCAATCGATGGATAATCACCTCGTATCAAATGAATAGACATAAAACAAACACAAGGCCACCGAGCGAACAACTATGATCATTTAAAAGAAATACAGAGATATAAATTGTTTGGAATATATAGATCATACAATTAACATATCCAACAGGCAATCCATCAATCAAAATAATAAAAGATATCATTAACCTATTTTAGCGTATTACTTGTTTAGAACTACAAACTCGTTCGTATCACCAGATCCATGACTTCGCACCATTTATAACAAAACCTAATCCTTATAAGATCAGATAGAAAGGTATTAATAATGATCAATCATTGAAAATTGATTTGAATAAAGACACAAAAAGTGCATATACACAAAAATGTATGATTTGAATATAAATACAAATAGCAAAAGTACAAGATAATTTGAGTGAGCTAGTATAATAGATGCCAAAGTAATGAATGAATTACTATAAAAACGGTAAATGAATGAATCTACATACATGAAAGAAAAAAAGAGATGGAGAGAATATACTCCTATTTGCATTGGTCATGCACTTACTTTTGCTAGATATTCTCAATTAAATAAGTCTCCTATAAGAGGAAACTTATCAGCATCTCTATTGTTTCTAAAATTTATCAACTTATAAAAAGAATTTTAAATTGTGTGGACCCCACTATAAAATCCAATCAAAGGTCCATTTAGGAATCAATTTGATACAGGATTATGATATTCAAATTGCCAGGATTAGGAAACCTATAAGAGAGTGATAGAGATGTGAAATAGCAATAGGAAAGGGAGCCGTCATTTGATAACATCTTTGTCTATAAAGAGTCCACGGAGATTTGGACTTCTTGCAAAATAGGAAAGGGTAAGAATGCATCTAATATCATGCCTAGAGATATAGGAATCTAAAATAAGATGGATATGAGATTTGCAACAAAATAGAAATTGAGAGATCCTCTAAATGATCGGCTCGGCTTAACTAAGGAACATGAGCAGGGCCCATTAGCAATACCCTCATTAAAGGAAGGGTTAGTAATTGAGAGAGTATTGCTTGTCCTAGAGTTTGGATAAATAATGGATGTTTCTACTGAGAGATTAGATGGGCCCATTGTGGGCCCATTGGGGCCCAAAAAGACATGATGATGATCCATCCAAGAGTATGTTATCCATCCAACAGTCCAGATCACCTTGTTTGTGAGTACCGCAATATCTAGCCTAAGATGTCAAGGTTTATAACTCTTCTAGAAATGATAGTGTAATCATCACCCTAACTAATAGGGGATTAGTGTTAAGCATTTTCGTTTGAGAGGTATTATGATGAAGTTAGATATGGAAAGCAATTTGATGCTAAAATTATGCATGAGATATGGTTACTATCAGGAGCTTCTCTAAAACCATGGTTGAAAAAACTCTTTGAGTTGACTCTTAACTATTTCGAGTCATCTCATTTTGACGAATGACCGAGTCAAAAATAGGGAAGACTCGGCCGAGTCGTCTCATTTTAATAAGTAGTTTACATTACAAACCATTTAATAGTCAAATCTAATTTGAAAATAATTAAATTTTATTTATAAGTAATTATACATAAGGTTTGGAGTCAATATCTTAAAAATGATGGCTGGAATGTAATTTGATCTTTTATATTGGTATTTGGACTAACGAATTATATGATATGAAATATATTTTTTATTTTTCTTATTATAATACTTTTCTTGGATATAAAAATTTATTAATCTGAATTGATTATTATGAATAACGTAAATAAATATATTCTATATATTTTATAAGTAATGGATTCATTTCTAGATATGTTTGAATTTTTTTTTAAAGCACGATTTCTCACGAGTATCCGCATTGACTCTATCCGAGTCAGTTTCTTAGCCTTGGACGAGTCGAGTCCGAGTCACAAGTTTTCCAACCTTATCTAAACCATCTTAGCATTTAAAATCTTCATAATAAGGTCTATTTAGATTTGATCATAAGAGGCAAGAATTTGGATTTGATCATGATTAGATATCCAATTGGATTTAAACTTTTTAATAAATTGATAGCGTTAAAATTGGATCAAAGTTGAAATCGCAATTGAGGCTCAATTGAAGTTCAAATCCTCATAGAGTTAAATGGGGCTTTGGAGCATGCCCCATATGTCTAAATTTGTCGCTCTACATATGTCTAGAGATAGCCCCACATATGTAATTTTTTATTGATAAAAAAAGAAAAGGAAACATTGCGGCAACAAATTGCGCCATCTTCTTTCAAAACTGCTACGCACTGATTGTCAATCAAACTTCTCATCGCCAGTCCCTGTGTACTATATAAACTACTGCTTCTTCATCTGCCAAACATAACTAGTATAATCCTTAAATTGCTCTATATTTAAATCTGAACGCTTAATCTCTAAATCCTAATTCAAACCCTAAGCCCTAAACCACCAAATTTTAGCATATCTATAAATCCAAAGATAACCAAATCCATTTGACCCCACTATGATTTAAAGATGGAATTTCACTCCCATTATCCAAAGGTTTAGAGGTTTTGAGAAAGTAAAATGGGAAAGAATGGGTGTCCTCAAAATTTTCTTGTATTCAATTTTTTTTCACACGCCCACCAATCACCTTGAATTTGCAGCGATCTCCATTGAGCATTGATCTTGACATATAAATTTAGTGAAACATGATAATTAATGTGATTTTGAGTGTCCAAGACTAAAATCTAGGTTAGGATTAATTTTTATCCATCTAATGCTTTTTGGTACTTTTGATCAACATCTTAACATCTTCATTGCCCAATCTTCAATAACTATCATGCATCTAATTGAATTCCATGAGTTGGTGTTATTTGGTAATGTGGGAAAGTAGCAAATTAATTCTAATTTTCTTTTCAAATGTTAAGTCTAGCAAAATTTTAGCCCCACCCAAACAAATATCCTGGATCCGCCACTGATGTTGCCTATGTGTATCTTGTTGTTGTAGAGGATGGAAGAATCCCGAGTGAGAGACGGCCAGAAGAAATGAAAGGGTCTTGTTTGAGGTTTGTTTTGATGATGGTTGTTTATAATTATGAAAAACCCCTACAAAGTTTTATATCATGCAAATTATGAGCATACTTTAAAGTTAGGATTTTGACCTTACAATTGTACTTAGACCTTAATTTGTTTCAGAATAATCAAAGTTTAAATGCTTCTCATAAAACTGTCCATACAACAATGTTGTGCCACATGACATGGCACAATGTGTGTGACGTCACACCCTCCTAAAACATCACACAACAGCTATATTAAAAATACTTAAACTCCTACAGTTAAAGGGAGAATCTCAGATCTGAAAGGCATCTCTACGAGCAAAATCCCTCATAGAGTTCGAGTCCTTTTTGTTGGAAGTAGGTGGGCCTTCTGGATGGATTATTAAGACTTTTGTTCCACTTAACGCAGGGATTAAACACTCAAAAGGCCAAGAACCCCATCCCAAGATCTAAAACCCTAATCTCATGCATTAAGATCAAAGATCTATCAAGAAGACATATCAAGAAAAACAAACAAGCGTAAAAGATCTACTAAAACAAATAGGTTGTAGATCTATACTCTTGGAGTTTGGTTGTGCTCAAATCGAAAACTTTGATTTCTTGATTCCACAAAAACCCTTTTCGCATATTAGATCTCCCTAGTCTTTGTGTTCTTCCACGCTATGACCTTCTTGCAGAGAACTTTCCAAAGAGAATGGTGTGATCTCTAAGGAAAAGAAACCCTAGGCACTTTATAAGGAAATCAGAGGAGAGAAGAGGAGAGAGAGATGGAGGGCTTGGGCGTGTGAGAGCATAGGACGCCCAGTCCCCTCTCCTCATATATATATATATATAAGCTTTGGTCCACCTCCTCTTTGTCCAAAATTAGAAGTCTCACTTCTATTATTAGTATATGTCCTGCTCTTCATTCTTTAAGAGTTCTAATTGGATTAGTGACCTTGTTTTCTTAGGGCTAGTATGGGGACCACTAGGGATTCCTTAGAATCTGGCTCCAACTGAAAATCTAGACCCCACATCTCATGTGAAAATCGAACCCACAGTTAATTGAAAATAATACCACTATATAAATGCAATTAAACTTTCGTCTCACGAATATTCACAAGAACACCCTACTCTACTCAATTACTAAAAGTAGGCCCCTCCAATTATATTCATGGATCCATTGGAATTAATATGTCAAACCAAGTTTGATCAATCTCTTATTATTCTTGTGACCCAATTAATAACAGTAATCATCAGTACCATCTTATTAACTCTTAACCAAGATGAGTGTACACTTACCAATGATAAAATCCATTAATTGACACAAGGGGATGTTTCTCTCTTAGAGGATAGATTCTGTCTTGAGAATTATATGTTCCCACAGTCCCACTACCGCATATCTAAGATACCAAGGTGTTGACCTATATTTGGCCTAACTCATTAGTGACTCAAAGTAAAATATATAGTAGAAACTCGAGTCCATTAATCTCTCAGAATTAAGAGCATATTGCTTGAAAATTATGAGAGCAGTCCTTAATTAAAGATAGATTTGCAGAAGGTGTTACTTATAGTCCTTCAGTATGTCCAATGTACTAGCATGACAATCTAGAGTCTTACACTCTCATCGTTGAGATAAACCATTCTATCTTATAGTGACTGTGGTGCTACAATATTATAAAGATGAGATGTCCAATCTAATCACTGATTGTGAAATTCCTTCAAATATATGATTTGTGATGCATATATCATTTCATTTTGTATCAATTATGGCCTGAAGACATCTCCAGGAGTCCTTTTCAAAAAATAATAATAATAATAATTAGTAATAATAATAATAGTAACGCAATATGTAGAGGGCATTCACAAATACGAGCAAAAGAGAAATTGAAAATCAAAAAATCCAGCTCCTTAATCTGGTCGTCTTCTCCTAATCACTGCCGACGTCTCCATCGATCAAACAGATTTGATTAAAAATAGCTTAACTGGTTTTCTGGACATCATCTTGTTACTATGATTTCCCTTTCTGCTTCCACAAAAACTACAATTTTATATTCCCATTGTGGCGGATTGCCCTTTTTTGCGCCTTCCCCGGGCTGTGGGGAATCTTCTCCTTTTCTTTTCTTTCGTTTTGGTGCTTGTTTTCCTTCATTTGTGTGCTAAGCCAAGCCAACAATGCTCTAAAACATACCATTCTTTGTTGTAATCTTGGTTATCTTTGTTTCTAATATACCATCATTTACCTTAAAAAATATCCTATCTTCCTTTTGTGTTGAGATCAGTTTCCTCTCCATCCATACCTTTTGCCCTTATTTTCTTCCACCAATTTGACTCTGATCTAGGGCTTCCTCTCATCGGGTTGATTGCTGTGGTTGTGGTGATATAGATGGAAAAGAGACGGTTTGAGAGCTCTTTTCTTTCAGGCCTATTCCTTTGTCTTGGTTAGCAATGGTCTGGTTTTCGGGCACTTTCCTTATGCTATGATTCCCAATTATCCTCTTCCTAAATTTCCTTTTTCTGGTAGTTGTTGCTTGGATTTTCATTTCGATCATTTGACAGTGGTTTGGTTCTATTTTCCGTTCACGGAGCAGGGAGCTTTTTGGCAAGGTCGGTGTTGGTACCAGATTGTTGATATTTGTAAGTCGCCCCTTCCTCACACAATTTATAGAGGAGGTGCCAAAGTAACTTAAAAAACACGTGTCGCGTCTGTATTGGCTGAATAAGAAGACAGTATTTTAGTCGAATTGACTCTTTATTTTTCTCTATATAAAGAAAGCCCCAACCCCTAAACCCAAACCATCTTACCAAGGAGACGTGTCTCAATTTAGTTGTTTGTAGTTTCTCAATTTGCTTCTTTCTGGTTTTCAGGTATAACTAGCATGGAAGTCCGTGCGATGCACGGATTAAATCTCATGCAAATTGGCTATTTAAGTAAAATTATTATTTTATTCATCAATTGATAAAAAGGTGACTAAACATTCAATTAATAGATAATTTTATTATATTATTAGTGTTGATAGCTGTCTCATTACGGATCTTCTTTTACGACTAAAATATTTGGGCTTCATGAAACATTCGATTTTGTTGTAGCTTGATCTCTATGTTTAAGCATACCATTGGTCGGGCCTTAAAAATAATTACATGTGCAATCTGATCAATAATAGAAGTTTTTGCGTGCACCCATCAAGATGGATAGGGTACCTGACATGAGATATATTGAGCAATCCAATAATACACCTACGTGATTGAACTTCATGAATACAATGTAACCAATTTGTGATACGTCAAACGAAAAAGAAGAAAACACTCTTGGTTAAATACACAGATTCCACATTTGAATTGCCAAAAAGAATTAAGTGAATAACAATCGTTCTGCAATAAGTCTGATCGAACTAAATGTGTAAATTGATTTCGATGCATGCATCCCATATGACATGCTAGAGTAAAATAAAAGTTTGATTTATTTTTTAAGAAAGTGAAATTAATGAGGAAGAGACTGGCAAAGATGCTAATGGTGATGTGGGCCCTGATGATATTGGGTAGCTCTCTTTGGTGGGACCACATCTACCTAATTTTTATTTCTACAAATCACTTCAAAAATCATCAAACAAAAAAAACAAAATACAAACAGAGCAATGAGAGAGAGAGAGAGAGAGAGAGAGATCAGAACCTTAGAAATGTCTCCTCCATTTGGACCATCTATTGTGGGGCCCACCACATAAATCCTCACGACCATATACCGACAACTCTCAACTGTCCTGAAATAAAAGTAAAAAACTAACAAAAAACAGTATAGACTTTACTGTGCATAGGTAAAGCCTATCTAACGATATCAAAATCCTCACCACGTTCTAGTTGTTTCTATCTAATTTTAAGTTTCGAGAAACGTGCTGGCTCTGATACCAACTGTCACGTCCCAAAATACAGCAAAGGGATAATGCAAAAAATAATAATAAATATTTAATTTCCTGTGTTTAATGCAACACCAGCTCCCAAATATGGACCCACAAAATTCCGAAACATGGTGAGTCATAACAAAATCATTGCGGAAGCATTAAATCAATTGGTATCAATATCCAAAATTAAACAAACATATAACTACTGAATATTTAAGTTTTAAAGTTTTCAAAATAACTTAAATAAGACAATTAACTCAATTTATGCTCATTATTAAGAATTGCTACTAAAATAGTTTCACTACGTCAAAAGAAGAAATTCCCAACACATGAATCGTTGTGGACTCGTGTCCATCACATTTTTGTGTCGGGTTATTTGCACTTGACGACGGTCTAGGGCAGCCCTCTTATCTTTTAAGTTGAAAAAAGGTAAAATATCCCGCGACAAGTACCCCCACCAAAACCAACACTCGTCTCCCTCCAAAAAAAAAAAAAAAAATCCCTCCCCTCCCCTCCCCACCCCTCGCCTCCCTCCAAAAAAAAAAAAAAAAGACCTTCTCTCCCTCCAAAAACCGAAACCCCTCACCTCCCTCTAAAAACCAAAGCCCCTCACCTCCCCTCTCTTCCAATAGATGATTCCTCCTCCATCAAGGTCACAAATGGCCGGACCCTAACCCTTCTCATCTCTCACAGGGTATTCGCATCTCCTCCGTCTTCATCTCTCCAGCATCTCCAAAGCAGTGAGCCCATCCTCTCTCTTCCCCGTCTTCATTTTTCTGGACCTTGTCTGTCTGTCTCTCAAGCATCTCCAAAGCAGTGAGCCCATCCCCTGTCTTCTCCATTTTAATTTTTCTGAACTTCCTCATCTCCAAAGCAACGAGCCCATCCTCTGTCTTCTTCGTCTTCATTTTTCTGGACCTCCTCTGTCTTTGTATCTCCGACATCTCCAAGGTACAAATTTTTAGGGAATTATGGATTTTCTGTTCGATTTTTCTCTTTATCTTTTGTGAGTTTGAGTTCTCAACTGAATATGAGAATTTGGTGAAGATTGGATATGGGTTTCATGTGCGTATTCATGGGAGTAAAAGTAGATTTCAGTAAAAAGATTTACTAAAACTATATGAAGAAGATTTCTTCATGTTAGGAAATGGGTCGTTTCCTGACATGAAGAAATCTTGTTAGGAAATCCAAAAGTGGCTTCAAACTGCTAAGGTATGAAATCCTTTAAAACTGTTGGTTGTTATAAATTAATTGATCGAGCACGGGCTCATACACACTAGTATATATTGAGTGTCAATTTTCTTTTTTTTTTTTTTTTTTTAATCTAACATAGTTCTTGATACTGTATCTCACAGCCATATGCCTGATATGTTAATATGTACCATCTTGAAATCAAAATAGCAAACCCTGTGTGTTTATCGCTGCTTTGTCTCTATATTTTCTTTCCTAACTCAAACAACTCCTCAGTGATTTATGATGATTATGAACTTTGTTTGTAACACACCCTTTCTTTCTTTCTTTTTTTCCTTTTTTCGATTATAGCTCTTCCTATGCAAGTTTTGAGTATATTTAACTGATTCATGTTATCTATGAGAGTTCTGAAATATACAGATTTATTAACATACATACACAAATTTACACAGTGTCACAAAAAGAGGGGATGGGAGCATTTGGGTGAAAAACACGACTCTGGTGGATTGGTATGAAATAGTATTAAATTCACACCCACCTAAAGGGCAAACGCCAAGAATAGACTCCCTAGAGTTTGGCAGTTTCTTCATTTCTTCCTCCTCTTACCCTTTCATCATCTATGCACACAATCATCATCATCAACTCAAATCAAAGAACCCACACCTCCAAAACTAGGCTTATTACTCAACTCCCTCATGTCATACACCCATAGGCCCTAGCTAAATTTTTTGCTGATGCAATTTGTTGCTTCTTGTGTGTGTTGTTTAAAAAGCCCTGTAAAAAACAAGGTTTTATATAGGGAGAGATTTGATTTCTACAATGCCCTTTTCTTTCTTACACCTATCTGTTTCAAATATGTGAATTGCTGGTGGATGGAATATCCTACAGTTCACAAAGCGTCACATCATTGATTTATGGCACTGCGGGCATGGATAGTTAGGATTTAGGAAACTTGACAAAAACCTATGGCACAATCAAACATGTGTTTCACTATTACAAATTTGAAGTTGTTGGTTCAAGTCACTTTACAGTGAAAAGAAAGAAAAAAGTTCATTACACTTAACTCGCTAGAGGTGACTGAGAAAGGCAATGAGAGTCGGGTAAAATGTCTGCATGTAATGTTTCCGCACAATAATGCAGATCATAAGGTGGTAGCCGTCAGTTCAGAATAATTCAGTTGGTGACACTTAAAACTTATGAGGACTATCACATGGTGACTGGATTTCATCCGGCCGGGCTGGTGATATATAGTTTTGAATTACACTTATACTTCACCAAAAAAAGAAGATGCATGGAGCCTGTACCAGAAGGTCAACCAGTGACTGTGCCATAGGTTCTTGTCAAGTTTCCTAAGGCCTAACTATCCATGCCTACAGTGCCATGAATCAATGATGTGATGCTTTGTGAACTGTATGATATTCCATCCACCACCAATCTGTAGTGTTCAATCCCAGGGCTATGGCAAGGGTTCTGCAATTAAAAAAGTATTTCAAGGTTGAGTATTGTATTATATCTACAAAACCCTCTTATGCACACACATTTGTATTTATTTAATGTTTCTCACAGTTGATTTTTTTTTTCTTACAATCTACAAAAGATATTGTACTCATGATCTTTTATTAAGATTATCTTTATTCCTATAGCTCCATGATTTCTTGGCCATGCATAAACTCTTTACATATTTCTTACGTATTTCTAAGGTTGATCACCACTGTATTTTTGGGCCATATGATTGCCTTATGCCATAGTGCCACCTACATTAGGCATGGACACAGAGTAAAATACATGGGCAGATTTGTTCTGTTTTTGGTGAATGACAGCTATATTTTGGCAGCCATTTGATGGGAATTTTATGAAATCTTGAGGAAAAAATCAGGAAAATAATTGTTTTTGGTTTTCTAGATTTTGTGATTTTTTTTCTTGCAATAGAGTTTAGATTTGTAGTTGAGAGGATGAATGACAAAAACCAAAGAAATCAAGAATGCCTAAGTATTTCAAGCCTTCTAAATGGGTGAATGGATTTAAGCCTTGTTTCTTCCTCTTGATTTTGCTTGACGAGTGTGTGTGGAAATATTTGGATGGAACATTTTATGTCACATTACATGCGTGGTTTTCCATTTGTTTTTTAAAACCATTATTTCTCAAGTGGGTGTCTCTAACAATGGCTTGGGTCTCAAGTCTCCTCTATATGGTAGTGCCTAACAATCAAAATATTTGAAAATCAATGTGGGTTTGGAGGGTCACGTTGAAGCTGTGGCTAGAAAGAGGGAGCCTAACTATGACCAAGACTTGAGGAGAAAACCCACATTGATTTTCAAACATTTGCATTATGCAGCCTCTTACAATGATGTATGTCATAAACCTGATGGCAGCCCCTTAAGAGAAAGGCTTGGCTCAGTAACTAGGAAAGAAAGCCATGCACTTATTTACTACTAAGAAATTCAATTTATTTATGTACTAAGAGAGCACATTCTCTTAGGCCTTAACAGTATTAGCATGCTGTTTTTTTGCTAAACATGTTGGCCCTGTCTTAGCATCTTTCATTTTTCTGCCTCGTGCTATGAAGTCTATCTAGAATGGACCTTTTGAAATTCATACAAGCCACTCAACAATGGAGGCAGATTCTTTCAATGCCATTAAGTGAGCACAAGAAAGCTCTACCCCTCCTTGGAGGTTGGCCAACCCTGAAAAAAAATTAGGAAGATGGATGAGTCATCAATTGTGTCATACCATCATATTCCAAGAAATTGGAATAAGAAGGCAGATTCTTGGTCAAAAGAGTATTGAGAAGTGCTTTAGTTGTGAGACAATTAATGCCCTTGTATTAGAATATGACTTTCTTTGATAAAGAGGAGTTTAATGCCTTCATTCCCTTGATTCATTTCTCACTAAATGAAAGGGCATTAGATGGTGGTTTCTATATATACACACACATTTATCTTATCTACATAAGTTAATGTGATTCCCCTTCTGGATGTTATCATTAATATAAATGAAAGAAAATTGTCCATGTATGTGTGTGTGGATATATATAAATAATATATATATATATATATGATTTTGTGTATTCTTGTGAGGTCATTTTTAAATGGTTTAGGACACTAAAGAGGTGAGAAGTTTAGGATATAAGGCATAGATATAGATGGAACCTTGATTCTGCTCCAACGTTTTTACTAGAGTAATGATATGAATATTCAATTTCCAAAGCATATAAAAATAGAGATGTTCCAAAAAGGATGAATTATGATGTGTTATTTTTTAATTTAATTACTAATGGTTATTTTCCAGAATATGGCCTCGAACAAGGAGTGGATGATTGCACCAAGGTTATCTATTTAATACGTACAGGGGGTTGAAGAATTCTTAGAGTTCTTAAGAGCTAATAAAGATGGATTCATCATGTTGGAAAGAAGTTGATCGTAAAAGTTCCGGGTTTGCTTCCGAGGCACATAATGTTAGATTAGGACTTGCAATAGATGGATTCAATCCCTTTGGGACCATGAGCAACACTTATAGTTGCTAGCCTGTTATGATTGTTCCATATAATCTTCCTCCATCCGTTTGCATGCGTAAGAAACTCACAATGCTAACATTGTTGATTCCCGGAAAGAAAGGTCCAGGGCATGATATTGATATTTATTTGCAACCATTGATTAAAGAGTTGAATGAATTGTGGTCCACTGGAACCATAACATATGACTCTTACAGTAAGAGAAGGTTCACAATGAAAGCAATTCTCCTATGGGTAATACATGATTTTCCGGCATATGGTCATTTATCGAGTTGTAGGACTGTAGAAAAGCTTGGTTGTCCGGTGTGTGGTGAAGGGACAAATTCATTGTGGCTAAACCATGGAAAGAAGTGTGCTTACATGGAGCATAGAAGATTCCTACCAAATCTAAGACATCCTTTCCGGAGTCAAAAACCACAATTTAATGGAAATGAAGAAAACAGGAGGCATCCAAGGTGTTTGAGTGGATTAGAAGTGTTAAACAAAGAGGTCTACTGATGAGTGTGATTCCACTGCATGGTCGAAGAGATCAATCTCTTTTGACTTGCCATACTGGAAGGTATGTTTGACATTCATGTATCTTACATTTACAGTAACATGGTATAAAAGGCTTGCATACTAATAAGAATATATAATTTCTTTAGGATCTGCCCATTCGTCATAACCTAGATGTGATGCACATTGAGAAAAATGTGGCAGAGATTCTAATTGGAACAATCATGAATGTAAAGGGAAAGACAAAAGATGGTCTCCAAGCCCGCCAAGACCTAAAAGAGATGAAGATTAAGAAAAAGTTGTGGCCCGTGGAAAAGAACGACAAGTTGACCTATCCAGATGCTCCTTACACGCTATCCCGATCAGAGAAAGAATTTATATGTAAAACCTTATACAATTTTAAGATTCCTATTGGGTATAGTGGGAACTGGAGACATAATGTTAGCCTGTATACTTTGGAGCTAAAAAACCTTAAGTCCCATGATTATCACATTCTCATGCAACAACTATTACCGGTGATGTTGATGCACGCATTTGAAGGTCACAGGCCATTACGTGCTGTTATTCAACGATTATCGATATTTTTTAATTTCTTGTGTTCAAATAGTATCAATCGTGAAGAATTGGCGAAGATGAAAGTTAGCATTGTGGAAACTGTGTGTTCGAAAAATACTTCCCACCCTCATTCTTCGTATCTATGATGCACCTCGTTGTGCACTTGGCAAAGGAGGCACAAATAGGCGGGCCTGTTAAATATCGATGGATGTATCCTTTTGAGCGGTAAGAGAAATTTATAGTTAAAGTTATTTTTTTCTTTTTTCTTCTCCCTTACTTATGTTCACCGTTGAGATCTTATTAAATAGACATGTGACAGGATGATGAAAACATACAAATGATACATAGTGAATCATACCTATCCAGAGGGTTCTATTTCAGAGTGCTTCCTTTTGGATAAGGCAATGATGTTTGTTGTGAATTACATGTCCGATGGTACAAAAGGAAGCCATAAGCAAGGATGGGAAACGTGGCTGGACAATGTGCCTTCCCGATCGATAAAAAGGGAAAGATTGAATATCTTGAGAATGTGCAGTACCAGCAAGCACGTAAATGGGTATTGCGCATGTTTACAGAGAATGTCGTTTGGGAAGAGTGAGAAAAACCTGATTAATCTTTCTGTTCTTGGCTTTCAAAAAAAAAACATACAACACATCTAACGTCAGTAGTCAATTTATGTGCATGAAATATGATGGCTACGTATGGGAACACCCATCACAATGTCAACATTGGAGACGGCCCATAAGAACAGAAAAGCCAATGGATTACATTCCTTGGCTTAGACAACAATTACAAAATGAGGAAAATAGTGTCTTGAAAAGGATTGCTGATGGACCTAAGTTGAAAGCTGTTTCATACATCGCATATGCAAAAAATGTATTTGTTTTTTGTATAGTGGATTCAGAAATGACAAAAACAACACAGAACAACGGGGCCTCCACAAAAGACATTGCCAAGTTTAGGTCTAGTATCAAGGACACTAGACTTGTAACTCAGCAGGTCACTTACTATGGCATCATCAAACAAATTTTAGAACTAGATTACCATGACTTCAAAGTAGTGGTATTCAATTGTGATTGGGTGAGTCTAGATGCAAACGGTCAAAGAGTTGATCTAGAAACAAACTTAAGATATGTTAATCTAAAAAATTTGCAAAGAAAAACAAAAGAAATGGATGAGCTGTTTATTCTTGCTTCTGAAGCTTATCAAGTCTTCTATTGCAAAGATCAAAGTCAGCCTATGGATGAGTGGCATGTTGTGTTGGATATTCCAAAAAATCTTAATCAGGACGTGGATTCTTGTGATGATTCATTAATCTTTGCCTCAAGAATGAATGAAAACACTTCAACGACATCATTACATGATGACATCATAGAGGACAATTTCATTGGTGATGATGAAGAAAACAACTCTCAGTAATTTAAGGTGACAATTTCATGTCAATAAGCTTTCTTTGAAATAGATTCATTTGCTATGGTTCAATGTTTTTTGAATCCATCCTACTTGCCACCTTGGCAGCTGAAAATAAGATGGCTGAATTGTATTTCTCACCCCTTTATGCAAATTTACATTTCTCATATGTTTAGAGAAGGGACTAGGCCAGCAAACAGGTTGGCAAATGAGGCTTTGCAGCACCCTTCTTTGTTTTAGTGGGCAGCTGCCCCTACTTGTATTGTTGCAGATTTGGCAAGGGACAAGTTCATGAAAACTCATTATTCAAACTTTACATTTGTGGTTTGCAGGTAGTATGGCAGATGATGGATCATCATGACATTGTTCTTCGGTGCCAGCATCTACACCATCGGATTGTAATTCCCGCGATAGTACGTATTTCTAAGCAACCACTTTTAAAGATATTTCTTTTGTATCTTCTTAATAAACTAATGCTTAAATTGGACAATTTGAAACAGGTGTGCTTATCCCTATTACTTTTGGCGAGAACGACCGGCCTATCGGACAAGAGGCTGCCCAATTGAGTTCTTTAATAGGGCGTCTGGTGAAGACCTATGTGCCCCCCGTTTATGTTGTATGGACGGATGTACCCATGAGCTCAAAGAGAAAATTTGGAAAGAAGTTAGTGTGAGTACTTGTGCAACTTTTAATTTAAAGTAGTTTCATAATTTGATTATTTCATTAAAATCATAACCTACCACTACATAATCTTTGCAGGGCACCTACACCATAGGTTTGATCCATAGACATCATATCATGCAAAGAGCGAATAAATTATGGAAGGATTGGAAGTTCATTCTCCGCCGTGATCACATATACAAATATCTCACAGACGCGGAGAGGAAGAGTGATGTCCCGAAGTATGTTAAGACAAAAGACTAGCTTAGATTTGTAGACATATCCTCAACTGAGGCAGCCCTAGCTGCTAGTAAGGTTGGTAGGATTGCTAGGTCGAAGATGAAGAGGCCACACACAACGGGTAGGAAGGGTTTTGCTAGGGTGGGCGCCGAGTTGGTGAGTGTTATTTGTCTTGCATAAGACATCTTCATTTCACATTATCTTTCCAAATATACCCAATTGTTACTTTCTTTTTATTTATAGAAAGCATAGAGGCCGAATGAGCCCGTCACTCACACGGATGTCTTCTTGGCAACACACAAAAGGAAGGATGGGTCATCATCGAGCCCCGAAGTGGTGAGAACCTTTCACTTTTAATCTTTATGGAACCTTTGAAGCTACTAGTAAACCAATATTCCTTTGGGTGGTTTGAAAACTTATTTTTAGTTTTCTATTGTTAAACCAACAATCTTTCTAGCAATGTGGGTAACTTACTGTTGTCTGATATTTGGATGTGAATGTTGTCCGATATTTGGATTCCCATGGACTGTTAAGAGGTAGAGTAAGAAGAATATCTTTTTCACTTTTGTTTTTTCTTTTCATTTGATAGCAATGAGAATCTTGCAGTTACATAGTTACTACATTAATTTCTAGTTAATTTTTTTATTTGCCAAATTTCTAGTTAACACACCATCATTCTATAACACTGAATCCCATTTAATTTCATCTTCTTCTCAGTAACTCTGCCACCCATTATTCTATAAACCATATTGGTGGGACTAGTAGCTTAGGTTAGTGGGTTTGGTGCTATTTAGTAAGGTGGGTCTTGGATTTTGAAATTCTAAATATGGTTTTAGGACAAATGGAGTTTTGCTTTGTCATCAATTTTTGTTGAGAGTGTGTGATCAAATGTTGATTTCTTTAATGGGATGATAATGATGATATCTGTTGTTAGCCATCTTTCTTGTGGCCAGGATGCTAAGTTTGGTTGTTTGATTATTTATTACAAATGGTGGAATGATATATTGATTTGTTGGGAAATTTGAACTTAGGAAGTTAAGTCTTCCCACCTTGCCCTTTGGTTTAAAGACCAAGATCTTGTTGCACTGGCTGGGATCTAATTTCAGGTGAATTGGGCTTTTTCCTTTTCATTTGATTTTGAAATGAATTCTAAATTCACATACTTGGTAAACTATTTCTATGGTTTGAAGCTTTTTCCCTATTGAGTTTTCTATATAGAAGGATCTTCGATCTGTAAGTGCATGCATGGATGAACAAAGAACATGAAAAACGCACTGACACTTACATAGATCTGTAAGTGCATGCATGGATGAACAAAGAACATGAAAAACGCACTGACACTTACATAGATAAGTTTTGTACATTGAACCCAAAAGTAACTATAATTCTTATCCTTCTCCAAACTGTAAAATGGAAAGAACATTATGGAAAATTTTATAGTTCGAAGATCGTAATTTTTCACTCGCAGATAGAGAGCCTTATTAAGGATACAATTACAAAAGATACTACATTTGATCTAGCCATTGTATCACAAAAAAACTTGCATTATTACTCTTTTCCTTGCATAAAAACCATTTAATTGCCTCTTATTTATCATATAATTTGCAGGATGCTGTTATTACAGCACGTGAATCTGATAGATCCGTGGTGGAAAGTGATATAGACAATGAAGCGGTTGCGAAGGTATATTTCTTTTAAATAGATCTGTGGTAAAAAATTAAATAGATAATTCCACCTAATGATAATGTGTAAGCCATAGTTCCTTATTTCTCTTGGTCTGGCAATTATAACTCTGTACTTGGATGACTAAAATGATTGTGAACTAGGAGAGAAATTTGATCGTTTCATTTATGAACCCGCTTATAAATGTCATTCTAATCTAGAAGTGTTATTCCATTAATACTTTGAACTTAGATTAGATATCACAGTAGATCCATAGAGACTAAGGTTCACAAACCACATGTTTGTTAAATTGATCTGTGTGTTGCTAGGATCATCTTCCTTCCAGTTTCATGCTTAAAATAAGTATTTCATTGAATCTTGATTTTGGTTGTCATATTTTTAATAGGTCTTTGGTCGTGATGGCAAGGGACGTGTACTTAGCTTAGGCATGGGTGTGTCGAAGACAGCCATACAATATTCGGCTCCTTATAAGAGAGCCTTGGAGGAGGAACATGAAGCCAATACACACCTTCAGACTCAAGTGAAATGGTTGAAAGAGGAAATTGATGAGATCAAACAAGTTCTTTCCCAAGGTGGGATGCAACATTCTTCCACTTGTTATGAGATTTCATCTCAGGCATAAAGTAATTTCTTTTACATAATTGATTAGTAATTTAATGAATTATTTAAATTGATGAGATACATTGATGGGCTACTAATATCATGCATTTCTATTCCAACGGTGAGGAAAAGTTAGATGAGTGTCAAATTTGGACTTATGACTATTCATGGGGGTAGTGTGTATGAAAATACTAGATTGATTCAACATGGCCCCATAACAAAAAAAAAAAAAAAAAAAAGGGGGGCAGAAAAAAGGACATTTTTAAAGTGGGGCTTTTTTAGAACTTCCCCTTTATAATTTTAGCTCATAATATATATATATATATATATATACTCTTTTGGTGGGTTTTTGTTCTTCTTCGAAGAAGTTATATTGCACTTTGATTTTGTGACATTCACTAGCTTGAGAGTTGGTATTAGATTTTTTATAATAAAGATTTATGTGGGAAGGGAAGATGAAATAGGACGAGTTGGGGCTTAGAATCATTGAATTCACAAAGCTTGGGGCTTTCATACTGCTCATCTGAGATTGGGAAGAGTTCTTTATTGGACAAAAATGAGAAGTAGTAGTATGCTTCCTGCATGGCTTTTGTCATAACTATGGAGGTGTTGATACTCCCCTGGTTTTGTTATTTAAAGAAATTCTTAGGCTTTTGATGATGGACTCAGAGTGTAATTGTTATGGTTAGTGCATACTTGAATTTAGAAATGGGGCTTCTGATTTCTAGGCTTTTAAGCAATTTCCTATGTAAGTGGTACGATCATCGCATGCACCTTGTGTGAAGCACAGTAAACAGAGCTTTATTACAAGTAATAATATGTACAAAAGAGATGTGTCTGTTAAGATCTGGGTATCATTTTAATGCTATGAATTTTTTCGTAAGAACTAGAGAATGGACTTTCAAATTTCATTACTATGCATTCAGAAATCAGCTCTTCTGATTGCATGCACCTTTTGTGAAGCACAATGAATAGAGCTTTATTAAAAGTAATAATATGTACAAAAGAGATGTGTCTGTTGAGAGCCGAGTATCATTTTAATGTTATGAATTTGTTGGTGAGAACTAGAGAAGGGACTTTCTACTTTCATTACTATGCATTCATAAATCAGCTCTTCTAATTGCTTTATTTATGTTTTAAGTTTGGTGACGTTTTTGAGTATGTATTTTGTAGAAATGTATACTTTTGTGTGATGGTTTTTTTTCCCAATTTTATGAGCTAAATATTTCTTTCTTTGAGTAGGCTCAGGATGGTTCCCCGTGTGAGGAGGTACGCACGGGCACAAACCAAAACAACACCTCACATACAAGAGAGGGTTCGTGTAGGTTGCTTTCATATTTGAGGAAGGAGATTACTGTTGCGGTTGGCCGTGTGTTGGGTTTGTCGATCGATGAGGGGGGGCTGCTATAGGATTGTTATAGATGGAATCTTGAAGGCTGATGAATTGTTGTTGGGCGGAGACACGACTTTTGGGGATTTGACTTTGGGTGATATTATTTCATGGCCGATTTTTAGAACTGTGACCGACTAATTTTACCTCAAACAATGACATATGTAAATGATTTTGATTTTTTGTATTTACTTTCATATGTGGAACCGTGGTAGTGGTCATATGAAATATGTTTCTTTGTTTTTTTTTTTGTTTTTTTTTTGTTAATTTTGTTGTTTTTCATAACTAATTTGATAATGTAAGTTTACATATTAAATGGATGGATGAACTTTTAACTACTGGTGTTTTTCACTCACTTGAGCCCTTTTAATGGATGGAAAATGGATGGCTCTATAATTGATACTCTATTCACTTTTTTAAAATTAATTGCAGGTTTTTTAAAATAATTAAAAAAAATGTTTTTTTTTAAAATTCTTATTAAAAAAATCGACGGTCATGGCCCGTTGTTTTATTTTTTCCACTAATTTAGGAAAAATAAATGCAAACGGCTAATGTCCGTCGGAAACAGCGACTGTCCATACCTGTCGGTAATTTTTTAAATTTACCGACGGCTGTAGCCCGTCGTTTTTATTAAACGACGCCATTTTTTTCAACGGTCATCTCGACGGCGTTTGCAATCATTCTTTTAATAAAACAACGGGCTATGGTTGTCGGGAATCTGGCTTTTTGACGTAGTGTTTCTCCAATGAAAGTCACTTCCATGCGGTTTCAGACGGCTTCGTAGCCATCCTCGGCTCTCCACTCAGGTTCGTTAACTGGTTCAAACGCTTGAAACGTTTGACCATCGTCCGTCTTCACAGTAGGGTAGGGGTCGGTACCTATGCACCAATAAACAAAGTAAACAGCAAGCACGAAAGCATAATTTATAAATAAAATACAAGATCAATGTGAGTAACGACAGGTAATGATCATAAGAGAGTAACACCACATAATGACGAAAAAAACGTATAACCTAAATCCATTCTACACAAATAGAGCAATACAATAATCACACAGAAGCACTGCTACTGTTTTGGGTGGTCAGCCCTAACTATAAAGCAGGAAAACCCGTTAGAAGGCCGGCGGTCATAAACTGGTTCGTAATTGAAATCGTAGGTTGGAAAAACTGGTTCGAAATTCGGATATTACAGTGTCCGTACACATCGGAGATCAGTCGTCCAATTACAAATATGACCCAATCAATATACATATATATACATATCATAGTATAATAAACCTAATGATCTGTAAAGCTCTAACACACAAACCTAAGTCAAAGTGAAGGGTTGGTTGCACAATAATCCACAATCGAATACAAGTCAAATCATTCAATTAAACCTCTACAAAATATCAATCAATTGCCATGCCACAGCACGGTCCATATCCAATCAACATAGGGTAAGCAACTAATAGACCAAGATCAATCTCAATCATGTATACAAAACCGAAGGTCAAGGAATAATCACATGCAGGTCAAACATAAGGTCTCGTACCCAACAACCACACGAATCTCTAATAGATAAAAGATCAACGCACCCCTTCTCAATCAATGGTGCATATACCCAATTAAGGGTTTTCCAGTAGAGATGGGTTGGTCACGAATCCACTAGGACTTCCCCGGGGTCATACCAGGCACTAAACCTCACGTTAGTAAGATACCATTTGCCCGGACGGTATTTACTTGGTCCAAAGATCCACTTAATAGAGTTCAAAAATATAAATTTTAACACATTAAAATCAAAATATCATTTGAAATTAAGTTGCAAATAATAATAATAAGAAACAACAATCCTTAATTTATAAGTTTAGAAAACTTAGGTTCCATCTTAATATATTTCCAAGAATATAAATCTCAGGAGTCCAATCGGTTCATTAAAGCTACAATAGGCTTTTCCTAAATTTCAAAATCTAATGGGGCCATATGTTAAAATAAAAAGGCATGTAATGTTCTGCAACCACCTAACCTCCATCATCCCATGTTAGCCCACGTCATCAACCTCGTTCCCACACACGTTATCATCTTATTTCTTCCATTCTCAGGAACTTATTCACAGACATGAATTCTGTTCTGATGCTCGACGCCAACAACTTGGGGCACTTGGATAGTGGGTCTTGCTGATCAAGAGCCAAGATCAGTCTCCACTAACAAGTTCGCCAAGCCATACACATCAATGTGATCGGGCCAGATTTGTGATCGGATCCCCAAATGGGTCCCGCTACTGCATACTGCCCAAACAAAACTCTCAACTTGCAACTTCGCCCCAGGTTCTTAGAACCAATAGATGGTGAGTTAGATGGGACCCACTCCTCACGGGTCCACCACCTCTAAGGTTGCCCGTGGGTCCTCCTCCGGATCCACGGAGCAGATCTACCATCAAGGGGCCCACCTGGGTCCCACGGTAAAAAACAAGCAAAAACAATTCCAAACGGCTTTGTCTGGCAACCTGTTTGAGGTATGGTATTCATTGGTTTCCAAAGGGAAAACTTTCTACTCTAAGACACATATGTATATGTACGTAATAATAGAGTTAAAAAAAAAGGGTTTTGAAATCCAAACAGGGGTGGGTAATGGGCAACAGAAGTTGAAAACACCAACTCAATATAAGAAAATCAATTCGATCATCTCCAATTTCCGATCTCTAACACTAAAATAATTAACATCATAGAAAGGGCATCAAAGGGTTTCTATATGCACCAACACGAAAATCAAGGAGGAACACAAGCATTAATTTACAAATCATGATTAGGTACTTGCCTGAGGTCCGCGGTTAAGGGAGACGGTCTATAATTCCTATTGCCAAAGCCCAAAGTGCTAACCCAGAGAAAAGTTAGAAGAGAAAGAGTTGTGTGTGAAAATAAAAGAGGGTGGTGGTGTATAAATAGGGAATAAGAATAATAGTTCTAATGTAACTTAAATTCTAAAAAGAATAGAGTTTTGGTTCTAAATAGATAGGAGTTTGGATTAGAGAAGAATTAGAGTTTTGGTTTGAGAAGAACTATTCCACTAAATTAGGCCTGGGTTAACAATGGGTCAAGATACTTATCCGACAAGCCTAACTCATAAACCTAAGCTTAACGTGATCCCTACTTAGACTAATTGTGTATTTAAACTACAATCAATTATATAATAATAATAAAATAAATAATATATATATAATCAAAACGTCACATTTTCTCCCCCTTAGGACATTTGGTCCTCCAAATGACTAGCATAACTCTGGAAGGAGATGCGGTTACTGCTTCTTCACTGAGATTAAAACGGTACCTTCCACGACGCCTGCTGAACCATCTACATTCTCATGGGTAAAAGCAGACACCCTGCCTTACTGGGGTTGGTTCTGTTGTCCTTGTGTTGGCCCAAGTTGCCTCTGTCGACCTCCTTGTTGTTTCCTCTATTGACACTGAACTTGCCTCTGTTGCTGTGGAGCTTGTCCCCTAAATTGTTAATTCTGAGGGGCTCTAAACTGCTGTTGTTGCGGCCACGCCCGAGGAACCTGCTGACCTATCTGTTGTGGTTCCTGCTGAGGTGTTGTCCTCCACTGTTGTTGTGAAGGCGCATGAGATCCCGTTGCCTGAGATGTTGATAACTAACTACCGCCATTAGGACAATCTTTCATCCGATGTCCAACCTGCTTATAGTGGAAACATGCCCCTAACTGCTTGTAACACTGCTCTATCGGGTGATTCTTTCCACACCACTCACAACGTAGTATCAGATTGGCTGCGGGTGGACTCTGAAATGTATGTCGCTTTGAGTTATTCTGATTGTTCTGACTTGCCAACCGCATTAACTGATTCTGTTGCATTTTAGGCTATCGTGCCATAGCTCTCTTCTTTAGCGCACCTTTTGCCCAATATGCACTCTTAACAACATCTTGAAATAGAGGGCATTGATTATCCCCGATCATCATGTAAATATCAGCTAAAAGGCCATCAAGAAAACATCTGATCTTTTCTTCTTCTGGGGTAATGAGTGTAGGAGCATATTTAGCTAACCTGCTAAATTGTTGTTCATACTGTTGTACTGACATATCACCTTGTTTTAGATTCAGAAAATCCAACTTCCACTGATCCTTGACATACTTAGGAATGAATTTATCCATAAATTCTTTAGTAAACGTCTTCCATGCATCTTCTTCTATCACTGTGTCTGCTTGGATTACTACTTTAATCGAATTTCACCACTGAAGTGTTATTCCTTGAAACATGTAAGCTGACAGACTAACTTTCTGCTTTTGGGTGCAATGAAAAACTGCGAATATTTGTTCAAGTTGTTTTATGAAATCATCTGCTACCATGGGGTCTTCTGAACCGTGAAATTCTGAAGGAAACCTCTTCCTGAATATTTCATATAGGTCATTTGGATCCACTCTTTAGAAGAGGCATAACTATTTGCACTGGCTGAGCTGCCCGATTTGTCAATTCCAGAATCTGGGCTTGAAACCTTGCCTGATCTGAATCACCTTGTGCCCTTTCTGCAGCTCGTTCTTCTTTTGCTCGATGCCACTCTGCAGCCCGCTCCTCTCCAACCTTCTTTTGTTTTGCTCAATCTGATTCGTTTGCGACTGCATTAAGGCTTCCATGAGTCGGTTGAAGCGGTCGTCATTAGAGATCGACCCACTTCCATTATTATCCTGTGAATGACTTCCTTGGTGTGCCATTCCCAGCAAAAGAGTGTTAGTAGTTTGTCACGTCCCCAAAATACAACCAGGGGATAACGTGAAAAATAAGAATAAATATTCAATTTCCTGTGTTTAATACAACACAAGCTTCCAAAAGTGGACCCACATAGCAAACCGTGGCGAGTTAAAATAAATTTCATTAAATGCAATGGAAGCTTTATTCAATTGGTATTCAAGATTCATAGTTATGATCCAACACAATTGTCAGACCCCGACCCAGGTTTAGTATAATTTATTTTTATTTTAATTTTGATTAGTCACTAAGCGGGATTAGAGGACGATTAGCTTGAGTTTTTAGTTGGATTAGAATTTTTAATAGCTTTGGGAAATTTGGAGAGCGTAGTGTTCGGTTTGAACGGGTTTGAACGGGCCTGGGGTGACCCGTAAGACGCGTGTTAGTATGGGAATTGGAGTTATTGGATTTATTTGATTTTTGGAAAATATGGATTTCGACATTTTTGGATTTGATATTTTGATCCCAGCAACTTTCCTAATTGTTCCATTTGCATTTGAACCCCAGAAATCGCGTTTTTTCGAGAAAAAAGGGCAAAACAGTCTTTTCACACCCAAATCTGTGTATAAATTTTGAAATTTGAAAACCATGAGGAAAATATACTTTTTGAAAACTAGATTTTTCAACGATCATTTTTCCCTTCTTCGTCAACTTCATTTGGAACCCAGAAATGATAGACCCAGCTATGTGAAGTTTTAGGAGCCATTGGGGCCCACAACCCATTTAAATGATTCAAAACCCACGTTGGGTTTTTCTTCCTCACCTCATTCATTCAGTTTTCCTGCAACTTACCTGAGAGAGTTTTCTCTCTTTTCTTCCTTCCTCTCTCCTTTGCATGTCAATGGAAATGAACCCAACTTGAAGAGTGAAGTTCACCATCTTCATCTTCATTTCCCAAGCTTTCCAACCATAGTATTTCCAAGGGATTTCAGCTGATTTCATCATCTTCTCCAAGCTCTTCTTCTTGTCTAGAGTTCTTCAAAGGTTAGCAATGGCTTCCTTCTTGAAATTTTGGATTTTCTAGACCCTTTAGGATTGTTTTATCATACATGCAAGAGCCTTCATGAAAAGCTTCCTTGATTTCCAAAATTTTGTGGATTTTTAGTGTGTTTTCTTTGGATTCTTTTGTGTAGATTGGAGTTGCTGAGTTTGAGAGATCTTAGAGTGGTTTGTGAACCAATGTATCTCAGGCAAGTGAATAATTGGATGGGGTATACATGGTGTAGAAATTCATCTTTTCTAAGAGCTCTTTTGATTTGAACTATGAAGCTTTGAAGTGGGTAGTTATGTGTGATTTTTGTGCAGGAAAATGGTTTAATGTTGGCTCATCTCAAGTTGTATTTTGTTGCTTGAGATTTCAGTTTTGTTTAGAAAGGATAAATTCTGTGTTTATCTAATTGAATTCTGAAATTCTGTTTTCTTTCTTGTTTTTGATATACGCTTGGGATGATGTGATGATGATAGTGGTTGAATGAGGATGTTTGGAAGCATCTTGAATTCAGTTTTTGATTGAGTTATGAATGCAAGAAGGAAGGGAGAATTCTAATATGGGAAGAAGGAAAATTTTGAAACAAGAGGAGGAGAGAGA